>LR737384.1:283652-325632 GCA_902655005.2 Marronus borbonicus | reverse complement strand
TCTGTAACCTTTTCATGTTTTTTACTAACCGACCGAACTTCTCTGAACGGCAGTGTACAGTGATATTTTTAACGAGACTATTGAATTAGGAGGGAAATTTTACATCGATTCATATTAGAGTTTGATATACCTATTTTTACCCATCGAAAATATATGAACACTCTGTATAAAATTTAGTGACGATAACGATAATGTGCGATATGCACGACCTTCCATTTCGTTCTACAAAAGTAAAGGCTCTACTCTTCAAATATTGAATTTCAACAAGAGCACGAACGCTGCGATTGCTAAAATTTCAAAGTGATCGTAAACACAATCGTTTAAGCTAATAAAAAGTATGTCGTTGTATTTAAAGTAAGAAAGTTTGTAACCACTTCTGATTCATCTGGAATTGTTTCGCAGACAAATTGTTTTGCCTCTCATCTCCTCAAAATTTTACAATTCCGTTCATAATAATATCGTTAAAACTTCTAACTAACTAGTTTCGGAAAATAGTATAGACGTGAACACAGCGACAATTATTATGTTACCGGACTACAATACGTTCCTGCATTAAAATTATAACAAGTAATACAATTTAATACGATGAATACTGCAGGAAAGTGCTTTGCTATTTCTTGGATATTTAATATGCAGTCGTGCAATAGTTACTGCTGGAATTAAGCCTCCACGATTTACAGCTATCTTAGAACGGTATTGCCTTCAAATATGGATAGCCTTGAAATGACATTAAGGAATTTCATAAATTAACCACCCTTGTTTGTTTCCTTTACCGCCTTCGCGAATACAGCACGTTGCAAATTAGACTTGTTTCCAACGAGATCATTCTAAAAAAAGATACACTCCAAAACAAACTGCATAGCTATAAGCCCAATAACGTTTAAATTCGAACTTGACCCAATTTTCCTAAAAAGGATACAAAACCATGCGCAACTTTTAGATAATAGCGTCCATGCACTTGCTCTTCCGCTTAATTTTTAATAGTAATAAAAAATAAAATTAATTTGATATATAAACAAACAATTTCTTAGAGCACATATCTCATTCTTCACTTATCGTATGAGATCCTGCATATTAAATATATAAGCGAAATATCAAGATGATATCTACCAACACAGCCAGGCACCAAACTATAAACAAGGTATAATAAGAAACGATACATTCAATTTACACACGTGCACCTATCCTGCGCTCTGAAGATGTAAGACGTCGATTGAAATATAGATATTTTGTATTTAGATGAAAATACAAAACATCTGTCGAGAACTGTGAATATGAACGGCACATATTAAATAGTAAGAGGGTCCAACGATACGTCCACTGTAAAGACCCCAAATTATACTCATGCGTACAATATTTTCAATTTAAAACGCTGACTGTTCTGTTGGCGCTTCCACGTAGGATATAGAAAGACATATTTATATCTGGGTAGTTGGAAAAGTTTCCAACCTGACAGAAAAAAAGTATTTTTTGTAAAATTTAGTTCTATTTTTCAACATGGTCTTTTTGTAAGGCTTTTCCCATCGATGCTTCCGTTTCTTTAATTCGACTAAATAGTAGTTGGGATCTTTTTCTGCGAAATAGGCGTTTACAAGCGCGATGACCCCCTCATTCGATTAAAATCTCAGCCTACGAAACAGAAAAAGCCAGAACTGGTGAATAAGGTGGGTGGTCTATCAATTCGAAGCCCAATTCGTAAATTTTTGCCATGACGACCACTGAATTATGAAACGGAGCCTTATCTTGATGGAACAAAACTTCCTTTTAAAATGCGGCTGTTCCTCCACAATTTTTGTCTTTAGCTTGTCAAGTAATGATGCGTATGGTCCCGTTATTGCATTTCCTTTTCTAAGGTAGTTGATTAAAAAAAGCGACTATCCCATGACTTGTGCGACAACAGCCTCAACCATTCCGGAGGCTCCCGTCTCTCAACTTCACAGGTGCAATGCGTATCTGTCCTACAGCAGAGCTGAACTTTGCTTGGAGTAGCGCCATTGCACATTTATTTAGAGGAGTATTATTTACAAGTGACATGGCCCTTAATAGAACAAAAAGACAAGAGTCAAAAGATCTCGAAGGACATCTTAAAATCATTGGATATCCCAACATAAATTACTTCGTGCATATTACACAGTACACAATCCCAATGCAATATACCATACTGATAGGATAGTAACTGAAAACCGTACTGAATGGACGGTCGACAGTACTCAACTTAAAACAGAAACTTTGGCATTGCACAGAGATGGTTCGAGAATAAATGGAGTCGAATCTGGGACAGGTAATAGTCAAATTAACATATCTCAAACAGAGATATTCGCCTTAAACTCGTACGCCAGAAAAAATTTCGAGATAGAAATACAAGGTACAAACTTGAAGGCCACACGTACGAACCTTGTTTGATACATGAATGTGTACAGAATGTAAGGCAGTTAGATTGAAAAAAACATATCACATTATGATGAGTCCCAAGCTACTAAGGGATTCAGGAAAATGAAGGAACAAGTATCCCTTTCAGTGGTCCAAACTCTTATTGTAGGCTGCGAAAGAGCCACCTAAAGCAGGAAATTAGAAAATGGGAAGAAAATCGAAAGGGCAAAATATAGCGGAACGAAATCAGGCGAAAGCATTCATATCAAGCTCACCAAAGACAGCAAATATAATGATATCTTTCAACAAAAAGAATCTCAGAATACTCATAGGTTTACAGGTCACGAAGCCGTTAAGCGCCACTTATGTAAGTTAGGAAAAACTAAAGATAAATTCTATCACATAAGCCAGAAAGATCTGGAAACGGCAGAGGAATGCCATCATTCGCAAACGAAATCAACATTTCAGTAGAGCTTTTCTAATGCCTGTTTAGCTGAAGAAAGAAGATCTTAGATCAACAGCCTCCATTCTAATTATTAATTAACACACGCAAATTTCCTGGTATAATAAATCTATTGTGCCTTGACGTGGTTCATTTATAATAGTAATAGTGATTACACCTTTTTGTAATGATTCGGAATATTTCGATTTAGCTTCTTGATATCCTGAAATTGCGGATGCTTCTTGCGCTTAAGCGTATGTACTCAACATTCTACTAGAACGGATGACACTATTGACTCATAAAAAGTAGAGCCTGCCTAATGAAAACCATTCACGACAGGGATTTCAAATAAATTGCGGTTAATCACGCATAATTTCTTCTCAACACATCCAAATTATAAAAAATATTTTGCTTTTTGAAGATACTTTTGTTATATTAATGCTGTAGTATTTCCAAAGTTGCTTGTCCAGACTTCATCTTTTAATTGAGAGTACGTTTATCCTGCATTTGGTACTACATTTATAATTCATAAATATTACAATGTTAAAATAATCAATGCACAAATGCTTTATTACGAAAAAAATTTTAACAAAATCGCTACTACAGCAATAATTTAAATGCACATAAAATGCGTAACTAGTTATACGGAAACGGTAAGGTTATCAGTATCATATTTCCGTTCGCTCAACAAGAGGATATCTTGGGCAAACGATGCCACGATACCACCTGTAGGTTGGTGTATGCGGAACTACTAAATCACATACCTATGCTATGATAAGGCGATAAAGAGCCACGAAACCATGTAAACAAAAATATTTTGTTACTAGAAAAAGGAAGTTGAGGTAACGTACAGCAATGTCTATTTCAGATGCCAGGACTTCCGCACGCCACTCACTTGCGTCTCATAGTTTCGTGTACTAATTTCGATGTGCGATACGCATATTATTGTTATATTGATACAATAGAATAGCTTAAATTCTCCGAAACATCTGATACCGCAAAGGTATCAGCATTAAAGGTTTAAAAATATTTAAATTATCCTGGATAAAAACGTTCTATAATACCCAACAATCAAATATTTTTGAGTTCATCTAGTGTTACATGATATAATCAAAAAGTGTTAACATTTGCGCTCATCAATATAAAATAACAAACAAGAATTAAATAGATTTTGACAGACCATCGCATTGTAGGCTATTTATGTTTTTTCGGTTTATGCCGCAGGTATTCTATATATCTCGTCGTTGTTCCGACGTACACTGCCGTTCAGAGAAGTTCGGTCGGTTAGTAAAAAACATGAAAAGATTACAGAAACAAACGAAACTAAAAACAAAATGCAATTTTATTGTATGTACAGGTAAAAAAGACAAAAATAAATAAATAAAAAGTTATTCTGGCCTAATATAACATACTGAACATTATATTTTTTTTTCATCGAAAAAACCTCCTTTGCTGTTAATCACCGCTCGAACTATTCTACGCATTCTTTCGATAAATTCTGTTAAAACGGATTGTGGAATATTAATCCATTCATGTTGCAGAATATTCCATAAATGTTCTTGTGAAGTTGGGCATATTTCTCGGATCCTCCTGTCCAGTTCATCTCACAACAACCCTGTAGGGTACAAATCTGGGCTTTGTGGGGGCCATGTCATTACTTGCAGGGTGTGCTGTTCTTCTTACTCCTTTAGATAGTTCTTACACACTAACGCAGTGTGTTTTGGGTCGTTGTCATGCATGAATGTAAAGTTAGGGCCTATTATACGCAAGCCTGATAGCACTGCATGATTCTGGAGTATTGCAAAATAATTTTCCTTCCTCATTACACCATGCACTCTGCATAAATCTCCCGTCTCAGCAAAGGAGAAACATCCCCACACTAACACAGAACTACGCCCTTGCTTCACTGTTGGCACAATGCAGTCCGGGATCATTTTTTCGGTTTTAGATCTTCGGTCATAAACTCGTCGATTTTGCCCAAAAACCTCAATCTTTGACTCGTCACTCCAAAGCACGTGTTTCCAATCGTCTAACGACCAATCTAGATGAGAACGGGCCCACTGTAGCCGATTTGTTCTGTTGCCCCGACGTAATAAGGGTTTTCGAATGGCAATGCATCCATGAAGGTCCGCTTGTTGAAGTCGACGTTTTACCGTACTCGCCGAAATTTGTTCTTCACGGTCGCGATTGACTTCGGCTGCTATTTGTGGCGCTGCTAGTTTTCTATTGCGTTTGCTTAATAATACGATTCTCAAATCTTCAGCTTTTGTTGTTTTCCTAGATGCTCCAGGACGAACACGATTTTCTATAGTTCCAGTTGTCCGATATCGCTTTATGATGTCATTTACTGTTGAACTTCTCATATTTATTTTTTCAGCAATTTGTCGCCCCGAATATCCTTCTTCAAACAGCGTAATAATGCGTGAACGTTTTTCTACACTGGTAGGCTTGCCACGTGCCATTTTGAAGTAAATTTTCTTAAAACTTTCGCGCAAAAACGACAAATGCACACCAACACACGTTCAACAGTAAAATGAAGCAAATTTATATCTTTACGCCCGTGATAAATAAACGAGAATGATACTGCGGTATATTTCCTAAATGTATATTGTTCGTTAATAATCCCCAAACGACCCGTTTCAAAAGATCGGTACTTTTGAGAAATTCTTGGAATGATAATAAAAGGGACTTTATTGTGGTTGTCGCAATATTTCCACTTTACATAATAATTTATGGCTTTAATCCCTTAGAAAAGAGTGTATGCTTATGTATTAATAATTGTATACAGTATGATATAACAGATTTTTATTGTATGACCGAACTTCACTGAACGGCAGTGTATGTCAGGTAATAAAAAATGATATGCCACCTAATATTCTAACAAGATTAAGATTTATCTGCAAGCGAGGGTGCTTATAAGTTACATACATTGTTGTTAGTACCTACCCGGCAAACGGTTATTGAGAAAAAAAACGTGGTGCATCTAGTCCCCAAATTACATCATAAATGTGCGGGGCGACTCTAAAGATTCCTTATAGTCAGTTATATATTCGATGCTTTGTTTATAGTACATAAATTAATGAATCCATGGAATTCCTTTACCAGATATCATTTACACGCAGGACAACATTAATGAAATAGTTGTAATTTGATACATTCCTTCTGTCTACCATTAGATGATGTACTTCGACAGAAGTGCATTTTGTGGTTTCAGTGAATTTTATGTATACTGCATGCAACTTTCACAATCTTCTATTCAATACGAAGTCAGGAAAAAATTCGTCTCACAAAGCATAATACATACATCTAAGTAATCCAATAGTACAGAAGTATCCCATAATAATTTAGTCCCTTTCTCAATTCTTAAAAGAATGAAATTTAACTATTGTTCACTATTTTTTTATTGGCATATTTAACTTTCGCGAACACTAAATGAAACATATTTAAAAAAGAAATTTAATTTTGTTACCTGGAATGTGGAATGACCTATTTATCATAAACAACACTTAACTGGACCACAGTAAAGAAGATCTATCAAATAAAGATGGTACAACTGGAAATTACGTATATTTATGTGTATATTTATTATCACATAATCAATCAAGGTCGCAACAATAGCTTTATTTGCGGCAACGATTCCGAACATTGCATTGCCAGGAATCTGCCCCGAATCTACTCAAGATTTTTGTTAACCGCCAACGATAAAAAGGGCAAGAGGAAAGTTAGGTGGGACATTTCTTGGTAATCTATGCGATTATATGGCAGTTGGTGTTGCATTGCGATTTGAGAATGAGAGATAAAATTAAGGTTAGAGGATAAATTTAAACTTGATATGTTCCATGTTTGATATCTTGTGCCGTTATGGCAGTGTCCTCGATGAAAGGGGGTGATGTCATAGAAATGAGTACTTCTTTTCAAATTATTTAATTTACTGACATCCATCAATACTATATAAGCCCAATCATACATTATTTAGAATCAAATCCTTCGCCACTAATATATTTGTGACTTGACTCCAATCGAACTCATTTGGAGTTCAGTAAAGAGAACAAAGCACAATGTTGGCTTAAGCAGTAACATGGAGAATCTGATTCGACAAGCTTTCAAAGAAATTACCCTTGAAATGTGGGGAGCAGAATGCGACCATATTAAGAAAATTGAAAAACTGTACATTGAAAGGGATCAACTAAGTGATGATGATTACGAATTTATTATTGTGACAAGTAAATCAGATAGTGAAATGGACTGGTTGGACTTAGAAGATAATTAACAGTATCATCGTTGCATGTCTGCAACCTTAAGTGTGTACGTTCCCCAGCGAACCTGAACACTTACTAAACAGCCGTATTCACATTGGAACGTATTATTAAAACTAAGTGGAATTATTCTATTCAAGTTTCGTAAATTAACTTACGAGGGTAGTCTGAAAAGTTTCCATCCCAACACAGAATTTGTTATAGTCTCGTTGTAAGTCTCTGCAGCAATGCTCCCATCGCTTTAATCCGTTCAAATAGTAGTTGTTATCTTGTTCTGCAAAATAAGTGGTTAAGAATAGTATAAAAATTTTCGTTCTCCGAGTGAAACTTTGAACCTGCGAAACGAGAAGAGGGGCCCAATTCCGGTGAATAAGTTAGGTGATCTATCAGTTCGAACCTCAATTCGTGAATTGTTGTCACGGAGACCACTAAAGTGTAGAGCAACGCGTTGTCTTGATGGAACAAAACTTTATTTTTCTTCAAATGCGCCGGTTTTTTCTGTAATTTCTGCCTTGGGCTTGTCAAGTAACAACATTATTTGATTATTCGATGAGGGTAAATATTATTAAATTATATTCTGAAGAACATGTTCAAATTCTTAATTAAAAATTAATAAGTATTGGAATGCTACAACTACCGTCTCAGAGGTTATCTGCAATTAGCACCACCCAGACATCTCGTCTAGTAACTTCAATTTGCCCACCTACCCGAAGCAAAGGTCCTTCTGGGTGGTTGAGAACTCCATTTCTAAAACAAACTTCCTTTTTTCTGGCCTATTAGTTTTGGAGCGTGGCTGGTAGAAGGATATTGTAAATCTAACCAATGACAACCGAACAATTACTTCCTTTTTATTCCATTTTCCATAACTTCTAAATTCTTTCTATAACAAGTTTCAATGTAAGTTTAGGCATGTTTAACTGCAATTTCATCAATCAAAAATCGTTCAGTCAGTCTTCATCAAAATTTGCAGTTTCACGCGGTATAGTTGTAAGTGATATAAAACATCCTCGAAGAGCATAGAACCTCAACTTCAGTTGCGTCCATGCATCATGCTACATCAGTACAATCGCCAATGCCATTCTAAATTGCCGAAAGAATGTTTTAGAGACTCGACCCTGCATTTCATCTAAATAATTTGCGAAGATCGTAAATCCCAAAATTTCCTCAAAATACCCCGTCTTAGAACATTACAGTATACCAAAATACTTCCATCGTTAAATAAACGCGTCAGCTAATCCTGTTCGCTGACCTATCGTCTACTTTTGTAAATAAAAGAGTCATCTTTTCTTTATTTTTTTTTATGAATGAACTTAATTATGTGTTGTGTATAGCCCCAATTAACGCTCTGTCACACTGTCTGGTGTAGATACATATTTATAGTTGGAGATTGTTAATTTTTCTAATTGCATAATAACGTGCATGTGTATGTGACATTAAAATAATATAGGTGCCGAAATGGAAAAAGTTGAGAAATAAGAAAAATTAGAAACATTTGCTTCCGTATTGTGGTTTTATTTTATGATTACAAAATGCAGTTAATCTAGAGTCATAGATTATGGTTTTAGCCTCAAAGTTTCAGTTGGTTTTTATTATATTTAAAAATAGTAGAATAATATTCATGAATTATTCATACATTTAATTATGTTAAGGAATAATTAGTACACTGAATAAATGTATTTTATATAGAGATGAATTAAATAATAAGTTTTATTCAAAGATGGCCTTAATGCAGTAGTTTTTATGAAAACATCACACAAGGGTTATCTACAGCAATAATGCATGCTATAGGTGCGCGATCTCAAGCCAGGTGGACCTGAAATATTCCAAATTCAATTGTTTTCCGCAGAAGAATAAAGCAATAATTAGGCTGTTGTTGGGGTTATCAAAGATAGTCGAGGTAGTAATATTATCAAGGGTTACGTTTGCAGTGAATGAGATAAACGTAATACTAGACAATCAATTCGGCTTCAAGACTATCTACAGATTTCCAGGTTCTGCTGATGCACATTTTGGCGAGCTTTCAGAAACGGTAAACCACATTGGCAGTATTTTTAACGTACCTAAGACATTGAACTCAGTTTGGCATAGTAGACTGGCGTACAAGCTTGCTCACACAGGTATCGACTCAAATCTTATGAACTTAGTTACATCGTATCTTTCACCATATCATTTCTCTTAGGGTTAAAGTATGGACATAGAATAGAATTCTAGTACGTAAGGTTCCACAGTCGTCAATTACCAGCTTTATTGATTTCCGGGTCGGAACAGCGTCGTTGTCATAGTTTCTGCTGACGTTTCGTCCACACTTCTATGGGACATCTTCAAGGTTATTACTAACGTCAATGTGCAGTAAGAACCTTGAAGATGTCCCATAGAAATGTAGATGAAACGTCGGCAGAAGTTTCATGCGATGCGGTTCCAACCCCGAAACCAAGAAAATAATGTAACAATTAGCTTGTTATATAGAAAGGCCAATTATGTAGCCTTTCGATTAAAGCTATTTTGTATTTATGATAATAACTACTAACATGAAACCAACAGTAATTTTTAGGGTGAACAAATAAAGGTTGCCCATATTAATTTAAGATAAAGTGAATGTGTTTAGGAAAGATGATCTTTACCTGTGAAAGCAAGACATTAAATAACGTAACTACATAAATAACACGGTACAAAAATTACGAATATATGTCACGAATCCCGCCTTGACGAAAGTAGCAGGCAATAGGTATTATGGGATCCATCACTTTCACCGCAGAGCTTATACATGTAATTCAGTTAAATATTTTAAGCTAAATAAAATAATTCCGAAAATGATTTAAAAGCCCATAAGCCGACAGCGAAACGTTTATCTGCAGGTCTGATCGTTCGTTCTAATCCATCGTATACATTTCAAACATTATTACCTTGTAAACCCGCACATCTTCACACACGCCGAAAGACCTCAATACATTTCGTTTATTTACTCTTTCTTGCCTTATATCCCGTCAAATGACGGACAGTGATAACCGTTTCACAATGAGAACGCACAAGCGGACCCATTGTACGGTAATGTTATATTTTAATTAAACAAATCAGCTTAAGAAAAAAATACAATCGAGACCATTGGACTTTAAACATTAAAATGGGACCTAAGTGACAAATTGCCTGAAAAGTAATAAATTAATAAATGCATGAAAGTAAGTACATGTATTTTTACACCTTCTACTGGCCTATTGGTACACCTGGTGATATTATCTCTTAAATGTCCAAACAGTATATTTCCTATATAAACAGAACACATCAGCAGTCAGAGAACTGCTCGAGGGATGGTTTGGGGAACAGTACCCGGTTTATGTTGCTGCTTCCTGAACGGCAGGCATGCGTTTCTTTGGCACTAGAGGGCGCCAAGAAATGTCGAGTTTGTCGTTTTGAAAGTTGTGGTATTAACTGTGAGGCAACAGCGATAGAAAGTAGAGATAAAAAATTACTCTCGAAACCACGCTGATGACGCCGGGTAGGCAGAAACATGTCTGTGTGTTAGTGTATTTTTTTCTCTTCTTTTGTTGCGTTTGCCGTGAATTATTCCATCAATACCATGAGGAAGCTAAGCTATCTTAGCATTATATTTTTTGGTTAGTATATTTCCTAATCCGATTATTATTAAGGTGCCCTTTATTTTAACAAAATCATAAAATTTTCTAATTCTGTTGCTCTGGATTTCCAAAATAGTATTTTGAAGCAATAAAAAACTGAAATAAAATATTTATTATATACAAGTCCAGCTGAAGATATTTGGGCGACTTGTGTATTCTAGCATTCTACATTGAAGCATACTGGAACAACAAATTACATTCTCAAGATATTGTAGCTTTGGTGGGGAGTGAACAATTAATACAGCTTATCTACCTAATGCATGGGTGGCAAGATAGAGTGTGCGACAATAATGGCATAGTGTTTCATGTCGATGACGCTAACTTGATATATATTCGAGCAATTTCAAACATGATAAGCAGATGCCATGTTAAACACCATGGTTAATCTATTTCTGAGCAAGAAAACGGTAGGTTCTTATCTTACAGACTTACCGTCAGCTGAAGTTTGAGCAACGCTATTTGATAATTGAAAAAAAACTGTGCTCTGCATATTACGGTATGAAGAATTTGTCCTGCACTACAGGTATTAATTCTTTGCGTCAGTGTTATTTCCCTTTTGTGGAGTCTAGGTTGCAATACCTAGGACTCGGCGAGCTGTCGAGCTAGATATGTGAGCGGCCTCATTCCATCCTATATTTGAACAGTTAAAAATCATGCTTCTGCGGTCACTGTCTCTATTCAAGGTCCTACTATTTTATAAGCACAACGAAGGTTAATTTACAAAAAAAAAAACGAAAACGTCTACAGCAACATGTTCGCGCAATTTAATTAACATGTGTATCCACAGGACAGCGTTGTAAGTGCATAATCCTTATTATACATGTTGGACCTATTTCAACGGATTACCCTCGTGCCTTAGGATTTCTAGGCGACCTACGCTATAACTACATCTATCTACTATCGTTTCTATTTACGAAACAAAGTTTATAGACATTATATAAAATGTAAATGAGGGTTATTAATACTTGTTATGTAAATAGTCCATTTATAGATATTTCTGGGTATTTATTGCTTTATGAGGGGTAATTGAGATTTTCCCAGATCAAAATAGGAATTTTAAATGCGACAAAAATTTAGACTCTGTGCATTTATTACATTAATATAAGCAAAAATGTTTTAATTTGATACCTCTCCTTATATGCAGTGGTTGTGCTGGTAGTGTGTACCATTTCACCGCGAGAAATTATATTTTATAAAGTGTTTGCAATATGGGTAGAGAAAAACAATTATCCTTGATAGAAAGGGGTAAAGTTCTAGGCTAGCACCAGGATGGTGTTAGTAAGAAGGAAATTGCTCTTCGGCAAACCAAAAGGCCGGGGGCAACCGAAAGCTGTAAGTGAGCGGGATAAACACATGATATTGCGGTGTGCATCCAATTCTTCTGCGTCGGCGAGAGTTATTGCAGAACAGGCGGGGGTACAAACGCACGTGCGTAATGTTCGAAGGATTTTAAAGGCGTCACCGGCAATATCACGGAAGAACATGTTGAGAAAACCGGTTGGTGAAGAACACGTATCCTGGAAGAAACAATGGGAAAAAGTTATATTTTCCGATGAGAAACGTTTTAATTTGGACGGACCGGATGGGTACTCGCATTATTATCATGATCTGAGAAAGGAACCAAAAGTGAAAATGACCAGACAATTAGGGGGATTGGATTTCGCGATAAAAGTGGGATAATGTTTTGCACAAACAAAATGACATCTGTGACGTATAAAGATTTATTGCGTGACAATCTTCTACGTTTTGGAAACCAATGGGCCGGGCACAATTTATCTTACTGAAAAACTTTAAGTTATCTTACTGAAAAACATTTCAGTAAGATAACGCACCAATTCATGAAGCAAAAACCATTACTGAATGGTTTAAAGAGAAAAAGATTAAAACTTTACAGTGGCCGGCACGGTCACCAGACTTAAACATTATTGAAAACATGTGGGGTGAATTGGCACGTCGCGTTTATGGCGGAGGCCGTCAATATTTCACGGTACAGGAACTGAAAACTTCAATAGTGACTGAATGGCAGAATATCCCTTAAAATTATGCGTTAAATTTATATAAATCTATTAATGACAGACTATTGGAAGTGATTAAGAACAATGGAGGATCGCATTACTGACCACTCATTTGTTGATTTTTGTTTTACATTTGCAACAGAGCTTCTAAATTGTTGTCGCAGAAATTGTTTAAACATTGGAGTAATAATTTATTGTTTAGTTCATATATTACTGGAGGAGATATTTTTAAGTTTATTTTACTTTTATGAATAAAAACTTAATTAGATATCTTGCTAGTTTCGCAAAAAAATGTTATAACCCTCAAAACCCGTAAAACATCTTACCGCGTCTAAGTTTTTGGGGAGTGTATATCTTCAATAATTGCTTCTATAGTATCGATGAATTTGTAGCGACATGGTCGCTTTATCAAACAAACCTTAAAATTGAATAAGTAATTCGGAAATGTAATTATATATACGATGTTTCGTTTAAAATAATAAAGTCGACAGCTATTTCCAGCATAGCCGGAAGTGTCAGATTATTAAAAGTATGCTAGTTCAATAGCACATGTCGGCATTAGTGTATTGTCAAGTTTTCAGAACTTTCCAATGTATACTCTTTCATATACCGATCGATACAGTTCCCTGCGAAACGCTCTGTATATCTTAGTAATAATGAAATTGAAATAAAAGGACTATTTATCATAAATATCTTTTATTTCGCAATTAGGCGGCGACCGGTTTCGTGTGGTGATCGTCGATTCTGAGACAAGAAGAAAGATAGGAAACAAACGACATTGTAATTAAGCTGGTTTCTTTGTCATTTGTCTTCTCCATATATCTTTAGAGATAACTTTAAAATCTAAACATATAGATAACTTTTTCCCCACTGAAGAAGATTTGCTCCGAAATCTTGATCGTTTATGAAAAAGCAATACACAAATCGCCTGATGGTGACTTAAATGGAAGATTCCCTCGTGTATTTCCGTCCCACTTGGAAATACCGCCAAAAACTCCCTTTTGCCTTATCACCAGCCGCTACTGCTTTTGATGCTTAACTATCTTGATAATTAAATGATTAAATGTTTGCCAACGATGATAGATGTGAACGCTACCTACTTTAAATGATAACAGTTAAATAATATGGCCTGCTTTTAACTGTCGAAATATCGCCGAGAGTTCCAATCCCTGCCCGGAAATTTTTCTGACTAATTTAGTGCATTTTTCAAATCACTATTCTTATACTGGGGGATTGATAATTCATGGATATTAAGGCTCCAATAACATTGTTGATATTTTGAAATTTCGGAATATCAACTTCGTCGCTTCATTTGATCTCAAAAATTCGAATATATTTCAAAATTAAGTAATCATTTCTTCAACATCTTTCCAAAAATATAACATAATTACAATTTCCAAATATCTTTATGGCTAAACAATGTAAGCGTAGACATACGCACATATGTGTAATAGACTTTTAATATATGAACACACACAACATTTTATTATATCAATAAGCTTCCGAAGCGTTATATCTGTACTAGCCCAATGACGTCATCGTGCCGTTGATTTATTACGGTGATATTTCGGCAGTCTCAAATGTTAAGGGTCAATATCGTTGTGACACTTCCCATGCAGCAAATAAAAAGTGGAACTGATGGATTTGTTGTGCATTAATTTAATCTTTATTCATTATGTTGTATCCGTAATTGCTTTGTTAACATACTGTCACGCCTTACATTACAGAGAGAGTAGAAAATCTCTTATCAAGGACGTGAAATATACAGGATGAGCCTCTCCGCGGGCTCGAAAAATTACGCCTTTATAGATACAATATATAATATTTTTCTTGTTATGACGTCTGATTGTGAGGATGTTTTAGAATTATATTAAAACTGATATGCGTCTCATAAGTTCGTAGCTACCTACAGTTGTATGGTTTTAAATGGAAAGTGCAATATATAGCATGTTCCATTAGATTTGTAGGATTTTAGAGCTATTATAGGTTTTTTTTAATCGACCTTTGTGGAAATCGTTATTTCTCCGGCGCATGTCAGGCAGATGTTATTTGGTGCCTGCATTAAGCACCTGATTAATACATACGCGTTTATGTTGCTCAAAAGTTTTTTCTACGGAATATTATTTTAGTTTTTTTGTTATTTTAGAATTTTTGACAAAATTCTAAACGAGAAATTATTAACATACTACTAGCTTAAAATCAACCACTGTATTATAGCGCTTTTTAAGTCAATATTAATTGCGTCAGTGTGTCATGGCAGAAACAAGTGAGTAAGTCATTGGAACAATTATCGGTTGCGATGACAATTTGTATAAACGAAGTTTGACAGTTTAGTAGTTGTTATAACAATTGTTGCCTCGTTGCCTAGCAGCGGTTCCTTTGGATCAACCCGGCCAACTTGCATAACAAAAACAGATTACCAAAATCTTTATTGCTGGATATCGCACTTTTCTTAAGCTAAACTATAACTTATTTGATATCTTTATATTCACCTTTCATTGGCCTTTTGAAAAACGTGAATATATACAGGTGTCCTGCTTAAAGTAAAAAAGTTGACATCACTTCCGGTGATACCGGAAATATAATTGACCTACCGATAACGCCAAAAGTTAGCTTATACTTTTGACTTAAAAATCGCTATAATACAGTGGTTGATTTTAAGCTAGTAGTATGTTAATTTCTCGTTTAGAATTTTGTCAAAAATTCCAAAATAACAAAAAAACTAAAATAATACATAGGCTAGTATTAAGAGGCGCTAACTCAACAAATTGCAGTTTTCTAGTTATACATGTCAACTTATATTTTAAACATTGATCTACGATTAGTGAAACTGCATTGCCTGGATGTTCAGTATTAAAAGGAAGTCCAGGAGTTACTTTTTTTTCTTCTTCATAGGCCGTCGATTATTTTAACAAGCTACGGTTTATAATGATGACGTGGCTACATTAAAGTTGCTGTTATGCTATTGGGTTAGCTATGCTAGAAACTTGTGGTTATCCCCAGGGTCGAGATAATATTATTATTCAGTCCTCATGGAAGAAGAACAAGTTGAAAGCAACGGCAAAGGAAAAAAAAACGTTGACGAAAGCCAAAACGTGGGAAAATTCAAGAAGTTGATAGGTACAAACATACTAACTCCAAGCGAGAAATTGTGGAGGAGAAGTCCGTTGTAATCCCAATGTGCAGGTAGGTAAGTTTTCATCTACAACTCTCTAACCTTTAACGATCTTCTTCGTTTTTAGTTGCAATAATAATAATAAGTGGAAATACTGTCAAACTTCCTTTAGCTAGCTTCTAAAGACGAACATATCGACCCGATCTATTACTACCAGAAATCACAATTAGTTCAAAAACGTCTGTAAGAGCAATTATTGATTTTCTTAAATTTGTATATCCTCAGACACTCTGATTTACCTATGATGACCTAATTAAATACACAAGTTACACCTGATGCAACAAATTTAAAACCAGCGCGTTATTGTTTCTTCTTATAAGCACTTGCTGTGTGAACTTTTATATTGTGTCTATGTAAAGCATAAATGACGAAATCCAACCACAGAAAACCGCGGTCCGTGTTTATTTCGAAAAAGAGTATAATCTCAAATGTATACTTAAATTTTAATGTTCCAAACACATTTTCCTTTCTATCGGTTCTTCTTTCATAATCTCTTCAGCGAAACAACAAATTGCTTTTTAGAAAATGCGCCTCATTATAGTTAAGAGTAAATTTACACGTACTTGTCCCACTACAATGCGTGTACTCTTAAAATAACAATTGTGCAACCGATTTTTGCTTCGCCTTACTAATTTTGTAATTGATGAGTGATTTACATGAACCGAATTATCCAAATAGTAATTGTGTATGTTTACGTTATATTTGTGTCATTATTAACGATCTAACCGAGAAACCAGATCATCATTTTACAGCTTTACCACGAACATAAGCAGTTCGTGGAAGTCGTTATTTTGTCAATATTCGAAAATAAATCAGTTGATACAAATGCAGAGAAATACGCGCGTATACCACCATAAGAGGTGTTTGTTATCGGCAACATTCCAGCATGATTAATGATTTTAATAATCAAGAACACGTGGTTCATAATTTGAATGGATGAAACATCTTACGATGTATGTGCATTCACGTATGTAACACCTATGCATGTATACCAGTAGCATGTATGGAGGCAGAAATTAATTATTGTAATCGATGGCTCCGCATCCTATCGCGCAGACAAGTCAATTGCCTATCATCCGCTACTTTCATGCGTAATGGTTGCCACTGAACAATGTGAACATCTTTCAGCAGGCTTAGTCATTTTCAATTAATTGAATCTGTATATTTTAGCGTTTGTACAATACAATTACCGCATAAATCATTTTATTTAATCTGTTGTACCTACTACAGTGTACACCGCCGTTCAGAGAAGTTCGGTCGGTTAGTAAAAAACATGAAAAGGTTACAGAAACAAACGAAATTAAAAACAAAATGCAATTTTATTGTATGTACAGATAAAAAAGACAAAAATAAATAAATAAAAAGTTATTCTGGCCTAATATAACATACTGAACATTATTTCTTTTTTCACCGAAAAAACCTCCTTTGCTGTTAATCACCGCTCGAACTATTCTAGGCATTCTTTCGATAAGTTTTGTTAAAACGGATTGTGGAATATTAATCCATTCATGTTGCAGAAGGTTCCATAAATGTTCTTGTGAAGTTGGGCATATTTTTCGGATCCTCCTGTCCAGTTCATCCCACAACAACTCTATAGGGTTCAAATCTGGGCTTTGTGGGGGCCATGTCATTACTTTCAGGGTGTGCTGTTCTTCTTGCTCCTTTAGATAGTTCTTACACACTAACGCAGCGTGTTTTGGGTTGTTGTCATGCATGAATGTAAAGTTACGGCCTATTATACGCAATCCTGATGGCACTGCATGATTCTGGAGTATTGCAAAATAATTTTCCTTCCTCATTACACCCTGCACTCTGCATAAATCTCCCGTCCCAGCAAAGGAGAAACATCCCCACACTATCACAGAACTACGCCCTTGCTTCACTGTTGGCACAATGCAGTCCGAGATCACTTTTCGGTTTTAGATCTTCGGACATAAAGTCGTCGATTTTGCCCAAAAACCTCAATCTTTGACTCGTCACTCCACAGCACGTGTTTCCAATCATCTAACGACCAATCTAGATGAGAACGGGCCCACTGTAGCCGTTTTGCTCTGTTGCCCCGACGTAATAAGGGTTTTCGAATGGCAATGCGTCCATGAAGGTCCGCTTGTTGAAGTTGACGTTTTACCGTACTCGCCGAAAGTTTTTCGTCACGGCCGCCATTGACTTCGGCTGCTATTTGTGGCGCTGTTAATTTTCTATTGCGTTTGCTTAATAATACAATTCTCAAATCTTCAGATTTTGTTGTTTTCCTAGATGCTCCGGGACGAACACGATTTTCTATAGTTCCAGTTGTCCGATATCGCTTTATGATGTCATTTACTGTTGAACTTCTCATATTTATTTTGTCGGAAATTTGTCGCCCCGAATACCCTTCTTCAAACAGCGTAATAATGCCTGAACGTTTTTCTACACTGGTAGGCTTGCCACGTGACATTTTGAAATAAATTTCTTAAAACTTTCGCGCAAAAACGACTGATACACACCAACACACGTTTAACAGTAAAATGAAGCAAATTTATATCTTTACGCCTGTGATAAATAAACAAGAATGATACTGCGGTATATTTCCCAAATATATTGTTCGTTAATAATCCCCAAACGACCCGTTTCAAAAGATCGGTACTTCCGAGAAATTCTTCGAATGATAATAAAAGAGACTTTATTGTGGTTGTCGCAATATTTCTACTTTACATAATAATATATGGCTTTAATCCCTTAGAAAAGAGTGTATGCTTAATATTTTTCTAATTTTATGTATTAATAATTGTATACAGTGTGATATAATAGATTTTTATTGTATGACCGAACTTCACTGAACGGCAGTGTATGCAAAATTTTAATAGACAAAAGAACTAATTTTTCGCTGAACTCAATTTTTATTTTTCCTAATTAAGTATTTAATAAACAGAAGTAAAGAGTTTAATACTATAGAGGACAGATAAACTGTTCATTTACAAATAAACAGAAATTCCTGACATTCAGTACCACTTCTAGTAGCATAAATAAACTGGTTAACTAAGGCTGAATTCCGTGTGAGTCCTCAGATGTAACCACAAATTTACCATTTGTGTTGCCATATCAGGAATAGAATACTTACGAGACGCAGAACAGGATTATTGGTTGGAATAGTAGACTTACGGAACTCACTATAGGTGCAAGCAAACTGTTCACTTGAACCAATTAAACAATTTAGTAAGTATATTATGATTGCTTATCATTAATAAACAAAACACTACAGATAAACAATACAACATACGAAGTACTGTATCTTTAATGTTTAAATAGTTTAAATAATAATGGAGACAGAAAGTATCTAAGTATTTTATCTTTCGGTGCAGAATTTCACAAATATTAATGAAATTCAATCAAAATCACTGAAGTTAGTAGGTTGTGGTAAAGTTTCATTTAGATCTTTCAAAAAAAAAATAATTGCCAGAAATATACATTATGTACAAAAGTAACGAAGTCCCTACCTTACTAAATCTGCGAAAACAACCGAATATGTCCTTTCTTACACTTTTTTAAAAACAATTTTTAAGTAAACAGATACATTTATATTTAAAAAAAAATAAAACGAAATACATTGTATTTGTTACACCAAAAATATTTTTTGCAATCAATAGCATTCAACGGCTAGATAAACAGGACGTATTTGTGTTTCATTATAAAATTTATTGTGGAAAAACAAATAAAGTAGTAATTACAGCGAGCTATATTTATAAAAAGTAGGCGTTTTCATTTTTCTAATAACAACAGAAACAGGAAACGGCTAAACTTATTCACTTCAACGAACATACGTAACTTTTAAAACTATTTTTATGCTTGCACAATCTTTTTAGAGAACTTGCTCTAATTGTATATTCTACATAGATAATGTACCCTCGTACGGATGAGTACATAAATATTGCGAAATTTTAAATTCTTAAAATCTACGCTGGAGCTTCTAACATCATCAGAATTCGGAATTTTAAGATTGCAATACCACCCACTGGCAAAATGTAGATGATCTCTTTATAAAAATATGTGCTCCGTGAGGTAATTATCGCACAAACTAGATGAGCATCTAACGGGACGATCAACCCGACCCAGCGGTTCCTAATACTCAACAAGCGCTAATTTAAACTTCGTGTATTGCGAAATGAAAGATGGAAAAAAATCTTTTAATTAAAACGCGGGAGGAATTAAGTGAAGAAAACGAGCGTCCGTTGCACGTAAGATGTGCGGCGTACATGTACTCACACATGTAGGACTGCGGCGGAATAATTTCTCGCCAGAGAACAAACCAATTATGCTAATGTTGTTGCACAACGAAAGCAATTCCTATAAGCGTTTTATTACCGTTGTCCTGATTCAGAAGAATGAAGTAGAATATTAATAGGTTGCTATGGATAACAAATGAATAGTGACACTAAATATATTGTGTGCCAGGGATCTTTTAATTCATCATGATAGTATGTACGATCAACTACCGATAATATTTAATACATAAACACCAAGTAGTAAATATTTATATTCTAAAATCGCAAATTTAATAATAACTTTATTTAATAATAAATTTATATAAACAGTGGAGATGACAATTAGCCACTGGTGTAACTCAGTAAAACACACAAAGAAGATTTTCAAACTAAATTTCACAACTGGCAACAAATGGCGTTCGAGATTTTAAAAAATAATAAAAATGCTAATTTTCTTCTTTTACGTCTAGCACTTTTATTTGACCTTGCAGAAGAAAGCTAAAAGCACAATCTCAATCTTCTATCCAACAGTGCATTTGAAATTTTTATGACGTTTCCGCACTGTCTAGCCTTCATCAACTTCTTATTTCTGATCGGCGTCATATTGAATTTTGACACCGTCAGAAAGAGTTTTTGTCTGATATCAACCATGTATAACATGATAAGAGCTTTTGATATTTCGTTTTAATTGATGAAACATTTTAAGATTGAATAAGGCAACTGTGAAATTTGAAATTTTAAACGTTTTATTTATCAATTAAAGCATAATATCGAAAACTTTGCCAGCATATTATACGTGATCGAAATCAGAAAAAGACCTCGTTCTGAGGGTGTCAAAATCCAATATGGCGCCAATAAAAAATAAGAAAATTAATGATAGCCAAAAAGAACTGAATTTTTTTTTTTTAGTTTCTCTCTGCAAACGTTCGCACGTCATTTGTCGCAGCTCGATTTTCTCTTCGGGTTCATAACAAATTCACAATTTAAACCTGCTTTACTGACTTTCTCCATTCCTGTAAGTGCGATTGGTAAAAAAAATGTATAATTATTTGTTCTTAAGTTACGACAACAATAGGATATAAAAAGTCGTCAGCTGTTAATCTCCGAAACTACTGTTAAGGACTTAACATTTTATTTTTTTATTTTATTTTATTTTATAAATGTAACCATTTTTATTTACTTGAAAGTAATATTTTGTTTGTGTCTATTTTATGATAAATTGAATGTTTCTTTTGTTTTGCGTTGTATAAATTTATATAGTCCATATTTAGCATCATTTAAACTTTAACGTGTACGCATTCAATGTAAAAATACGTATAATTTCTTATAAAGTTCGCAAATATTTAAAATTCGTCAATGTTCTAATTAAAAATATCTTTAATAGTCATTTATTATATCTGTTTGATGAAGCTCCTGCTAATTCATGTATCAGGTCGAGCTCCAGGTAAGGAATGCTCGCCAGTTACCGCCGGTAACATACACTTGCGTACAAGTTATCGAAACTTCGTCGGAAGTCGAACGTACGAACTAGCATGACTGCCTGCCTTCTCTCTTTCGCTTGTGAGTCACGCAGCGCTCAGATCCGCACTATCGTTGGTTTCTGATTTTTCCGCTTATACATGGGGACAGCAGCTCGGAGCAAGATACTAGAGGTTGCGTATCAAATAAATACACGAAATAACGCGAGCGCCTGGGTAGCCGTGAGTTGCATAGCATCTTTTTGCGGTAGTGATCGGCTATTTGCTGCTGTCGCCCAACCAGACGCTCATGCTCCGGTAGGGTTTTGTGGTGGCCCTAGCGTTAGACATTGAATGTCCCGATACAGTTGAATGCGTACACAAAGAAGGAACCGAATTATGAAATCCATATAGTATGCTATTTATGTATTTGAATTTATATATATATATAAATGTATAAGGGAATTATTTAATAAATATATTTTGTATATCTACGTACTGTGTTTAATTTGAGATCAACTGATTAAACGAGTAAACACATAAGAATTACATATAAGCAATTGGTCCCTTCGACTCACAAGAAAGATAAATCGAAGCAGACGACTAGCGGCATTGTTCTTCAAACTAGGAGAACGTAACAACTACATTTACAAAATGTGTGTACGTAAATATATCGAACATTATCAGAAATATGAATTGGTATGAACTGGATATAATACTAAGCCAGGTATTGCTCTATCGTCACCATAAACAAAGTTTTTCTTAAATACGTGCACATGTAACATTTAGTTTTGACATTGCATGTAGATTTGGAAGATATTCCTTCCCCCTCTAATCTGCTTAATTTCTGATATACGACTAACATAAACTCATCCTGTGACATCCTGTATATATATCTTAATAATCATAAAAAAATAACAATAGAAAAAAACTGATTGAAATAAAGGAATTAGGCCACCATACTTAAGAGTTTTATTGTTACCATATTCAACTAACTGGCCAAGACAGAGATCTGAGATTCAAATTTCCTGCATCAACATGAAAAAATAATATAGACAATCAAATCTCTTTTCCTATTACAATAGAAATTAATAATAATATAATAGATGATGCAGACACTCTCATAATCTTCATAATTTATAACATTCGTCGATAAACTATCTATATATAAAGTGTCCCAAATTAGACTTTATTCATAATTAGAAGGTTTGTTTCTGTTTTATATTCTTTAAAAACAGCGTCACTTTTCTAGTGTATTGTATTATAACTAGATACTCCGCTTAAGATTGAATAATTCAATATTAATCGAAGCATGCCAACATATTTAATTAGCCTTTTAATTGCATCGCAAGCTGCATAAAATCAAATCAACGTATCATAGCTGCAGCACGTCGAAGATAATCAGTTGTTATGCACCTAGCTCGTATTTCATTTTTTATTTCACTCAATTCGCAACAATGACGGGCGACAGCTGTAAATTCGGACGTTCTTCCGGTATTTTCATCGGTCTAACAACTTGAAGAATGCACTTCAAATCGTTTCGAACAACAATCGGTTTTGGGTTGGGCGTACATATTGGCTAAAGCGATAAATTGTGGCTGTCAGATCGCAATTCAAGCACACGATGTTAGAGAGACCATTTCCTTTTGTACTTTTCGACGAATCTAGGTCGCCGCTACGGGAACATCAAGCTGACGCTTTTATAATCCAAATATTGATTGCAATTTTCGCTTTGGAAACATAAAAAAAAAAATTAAAACAAACGTATTTCTAACGTGTATTCGGATTTTAACATTATAGAGAGATTATACGTATTTATGGTTTAAGCACTCTGCGTATAATAAAAATAAGAAACGTAACTGCCTATACCACTGAGGTATTAACTTTTTTTTAAATCTGTGCTTTCGTATATCAGATTAATCCTCAGAAGAGTTCTGATTCTGTAAACTGGTGATTTTTATCTTTTCTTTGATAGCATCTATTTCAAAAAGAAAAAGAAAGAAAAAAAGCATTAAATTTATACGAATTTCAATTTTAACTTTGAAGTTAGCAACAATTATCATAAGCAAAATAATTTTATATGCCGAATGTAAACAAATACATACAGGTAAGGAAATAAGTTCATACGATTCTTGATGATAAAATAAATATTTTTTTATAAGCAATAACACACTATCATTGATCGAGATTAATTGCAATTGCAATCAATGGACCTTTTGCCATCGTGACACGATTTTTTGTAGAGCGCCACGGATTTTGGTGAAATGTCGGGAGAATAAGGAGGGTGTGGTAATGTTTGCCAACCAAGATTAGAAATGTTTTCCCGAGTCACTTACGGTAAAAGGTCTGGCATTTTTCCGTAGGATTGTCACTTTCTTTCGATTACTCAAAGAAAGCTGTTTCTGAATGAGTAGTTAGCAGTAATGGCTTGACTCGTTTCCAAAAGCTCATAATGAACTATTCCAGCTGCTATCTACCGAACTTACAATAAAAATCTTTCTTAAACTTTGGAAGAACCAATGGTAAAAAACGCATAGAATTTTATTACAATATCCACCTTGCGTTGCAAGTTAACAACCGATCAGGTGTCACTATCGCCACATGAAATGTTTGCCGAATAAATGGTAAGACGGCTGAATTTGTTATCATTTGACAATTCATGTATCCATTTGCTTAACTTCCACGTCTTTCCTAACTGATGAAGATGCAAACGAATGGTTTTGAAGCTCACGTTGAACGTTTCCGCAATCCCTAAGTACGCTGTACTGGAATTTTCCTTCACAACTTGTTGAATATATGATCTTCAGCACCGCAGGTTTGGTGCCGAGTTTGTACCTGTAAGCAACCTCAAACTAAAGTTATTTTCGCCGTCATTTTAAATTATCTTAAAATACGAATTGAACAATTGTCACCAAAAGGATTAATACTAAAGTAGAGGACAAGTAACAAACATGTGCTATCGATCAACAACTTAAAAAATATTTATGGCAATCTAAAGCGCACGAATTTACTTGGTCATCTGATAGTTGCCCGACATAATAACTTAAAATGTATTCTATTAAAAAAAAACAGTTTTTTGAAGAGATAGGAATTGCTTGTAAGCAATAATTTGCTATATCAACGTAGTAATACCTAGATTAAATGTATTTATTTGGAGAAGGACCAACACCACTGCAGTAGGATTCTATCTGTGCATATCACATGTGGATAATCATTCTGTGGTGGGAACTTGTAAATTTTGCACTAACAACTGCTCTATAAACATCATCTTTGCCGGACCTATAAATGGAATTTGCCAAACCAGAAACACGCTGTACATATTCACAAATATAAGCTTCTATACATTCCTCTATTATATATATATAAAATCGTAAGTTAAATTATATTAACAAACTTAATCCTATCGTAAAACTGAATTAAAAGAAAAGAGTAGTTGATGTTTAACATTACACGAAAAAAATGTTCTAACATATTCATTCTTATCTGGCAGCACCTAGTTACCATACGATAACACTTAATTAACTAAACGTCTACTTCTCGATAAAGGAACTTGTTAAATAAATTCAGTATCTTTATGTTACGTACGACAAGCAAGACGTGCGAGGCTCTTGATACCGATATATATTCAGGACGAACGATCTAGTGATCTCGCCAATTTACTTATTCTCCAGAAAATTGTGAAACAGCACCAAGCTGTGATTTTCTAATCGAACTTAACGTATCTAACCATTTAGCATGCAACACTCTCTGACGACGAAGATTCTAATTGCACTCCTTCAGCCGTATTTCCAATTTGTCGATCGTTTTGTTACGAAAACGCTTACACACTTTGTTCATAAATATTGCTTAAGCGTTGTGGGTCACTCCACTGTATCTATAGTAATTCTACATTTTACGCTTTTCGCAAAATATAGCAATGTAATGAATCCAGGACAGTGAAAGAAATCAAACGAGACGAGAATAGAATTTTTAAGCAACACTTCTGGTAAAAACCCTGAACATATTTTTTTTTAATTCGTTTCGTCACGACTCGAATTATAGTTTGATAGTTTACAATACATTTGTAAACGCAGAATTAAATAAAAATAAGGATGAATAACAAAAAATAACTGAATCTGTGTTTTCAGGAATACTTTTTCTGTATATTACTTATTACGGTTTTTGTAAGTTTACACATTGGTTTATTTGTGTTGTCCACGAAAAAGACCGTATATATTTTTTTTATTTTTTAGTTTTAAAGAAAATGTGCTCGTGGTTTATCTGTGCATCATCAAACTGCTCAAAATTGACTTTAAGAAGTACGAATTCTTGTTTTTTTGGGTCACTGAATCGATTGAAATTATTTTTTTTGTGGCGCTTCATTTAAATAGAAAAATCGGGAAAAAGTACAGTTTGAGAAGAATTGAATTATTGAGGAAAATGAATAAATTAATACACCCTTCTGCTTTAACGAAAAGAAAAAGTAAAAGAATATAAAAAACTAACGTTCTTGACTGCTTCCTAATGATCTAATTCCTGTACTTAGACAATTGTGTCTGGGTTAACAGAGCTCGTCCCGAATCACAACTAAAATTGCTGGGGATTGTTTGGTTTTATATTGCGGGTCACGTATTTTCTGCAGTTGTGATTCTTTTCCACAATCGGCAAAATTTTTGGTTGGTCTATTTTCCACGCTTCTTACATCGGAGAGAGGTTTTGAACTAACGGTGTCGGTACCCAATAGTACGACTAAATTGAGTTTCCCCCATTCACTGTTCTTGTTAAAAAAGGTTATTTGATGTAATGTACCTTCTTCTGATTAAAACGTTCCAGAAACTTTTAATTCAGCACCACCTTCCACCGCCGGTATCCGTTCCTTTAGTCTCTGCTCCCATGATGAATTCTTATTCGCTAGGTTACATGGAGCACAGTTTGAAATAACAACATTTTCCATTTCTCGCTCAAACGTTTTCAAACGAACACCGCTAGTGTTGTTTTCTTGGCCACTAGTAACAGAATACTGAGATTGCTATATAAACGATTTGAAATAAAGAATTTTATTACAAAAACTAAGTATCTTATTCGTTCCCGGTGCATTAAACACAGCTGCAGCTTATTCCATTATTTTACTTATTTATCATTAAATTACAGTGGGCGTAAAAAAGAGGATATTTTAGGACTATACCATATACGAATTTATTTGTCCCTAGCCAATTGTACAAGCTCCCAAAAGCATCCATAAAGACGGGTTATCAAGTTATCTATGATATTAGTAATTGTCCCAGCCTTCTTCACAAATCTGGAAATCTGTCGTCAACTGTGACCAAGTCTAGCCGCTTCTGGGTCTGAAACTTATAGGTAAAGATGACCAAGGTAGGTGAAATTATTACTGTTTTGCAGCGACTAGACTCGTGTCTATTCGTCTCCTAAGAAAAGGTTAGTGTTGCCTACTGGTTTCCCCAAGAGTCGAGAAAACACGAGTCTGTCTAGTTGTTGCAAAAAAGTAATAATTCACCTCTCTACTTATAAGATACCTTCTTTAGTACCTATAGGTTAATTTAAAACTAGCCAGAGCGTGTAGCTAACTTTAAAAAAGTTCAAAGCCTATTAAATCGTGATATTTCGAAGTATTCTCCAATTAACGTAATTTCTATTCCCCTCCCAATTTATTTTTTAAATTCAAGATACTTATTCCTTTACATTGCAGACATATAAGATATTTTTAAAAAATTATAACGTTTGGATTCTGCTTTCTTTGAAGAAAGCCCAAAGCTAGTATTTATTCATCCTCGGATCCTACATCAAAACTAATCTGAAAAACAGATATGGATCCGTACTCTGTCGGTGATTAAGTATGAAAACATGTCCAGGACATTGGGATTTTCCCTTTCGGCATACTGTACGTCGGGTGGAGATTAAAGAGATTGCTAATGTGGTAAACATCTCAATTGAACGTCAGCCTTCACGAGAAATTAAGTACGCGAAAGCGATCCGCAAAATAGGTACCGCATCTGCTGACGATTGATCAAAAACAAAATCAGGTAAAGGCACATGTTTAGGCGCAATGCGGGCGAGTTTCTGCAACATTGTGTGACTGTAGATGCGACATATATTCATCACTATAGGCCCGAATCCAAAGGTCAGACGACAAAATGGGTTTTTCTCGACGAAAAAGTTATGGCGACGTTGTTTTCGGATTCGCAAGGCCTAATTTTAATTGATTGTTTGGAGAAGGGAAGAACAGCGCTTTGAGAAGCCTTACTGAATGGTTGGAGTGCGATAGATGATAGCTAAGCAAATATAACTTTACCTTTTACATAATTGAGCTTTTATAACGAATAATATCGTAAAACAATCCCATATTAACGATATTGCAAATAAAATATCAATGACCCTTTACGGCGTCCTTACATTTTTGAACTACTCGATCAATCTACGGACGGTAGTGTATATACCAGTTTCTTACTACCTGCAGCAGCTAAATTAAATTTTAGCTTGCTTTTTTTTCAACTTATTATGCTTGAAATATTCTATTGTTGTGATTATCTTACACAATAATAAACACTTCTTTTACTGGTACGTAAAAGTCGGTCCCTTTCTTCTTTCACTAAGAGCACACTAAACAATTACAACCTAACGGTTGCCGGTATACCCTCAAGCATGCCGTCAAAGCACACTGCAAACAAAAAGATCACGCATTGAATAACAGCACATCCAGAGACCATATTTATAATTTTCGTCACGAGTACGCATGGATTACATTTCAATCTTGATGCATCCATTCAAGAATTTTCAAGCTTTTCTTATAAGAGGCAGCGCAGCGCCAATTCAGAATTCCTAAAGAGTTACGTAACATCCATTTTCCGATTGTAGAGCGCTACTAAGCGGCCCAGATTGTTATGAACGTGTTAAAATGTAAAACTCTGTTCAAAGTTTGTTTTATAGCATTTGTGTTGATATTATTTGCTTTTGACGTGCATAAATATTTAGGCCTGTTCGTGATAGCAATACGTTGATATACATATATATGTATATAAGTGAAATTGAGAGCGAATCTTTGTATTTCAATTGTTCTAATTTATATGCAGAGCACGGTAGTTAATCTGAAAATTCCTTTGTCAAACTTTATACATGTACAGTAGGCAAAACAAATTCAGTGCCCACCCTCTCCCCCTCTGTGTTGCCCACCGATTATCAATACTACTTTCCGCATGTCAGAGCTGACTTCGAGTGTTTTCAGATTCCCAGGTAACAAAGAACGAGGATAAATTATTTTATTTATTTTTTTTTTATTATTATATTTCATTAATTTAATTATCTATCGGGTTCTATAATATATTTTCATTATTACAGTTGATGGGTTACATCTTTTCAAGTTTTAGTTTACGGTTCCCATAGTTACATAGTAGATTTTCTCTTAACTTTCGTTAAATCTGTGCCATTCTCCTATTATAATTATTATCTGATACATAAATAATTATTATTTGATGCAGCATAATTAATAATTCTGAAACTACACACTAAAAAATTTTGGTAAATTTACTAGAATTCCTGCTAAAAATTTTAGTAACATTTGGGGGAAAGTTACCAAAAATTGGGAGATTTTATGTTTTTTTGGAAAGTCACTGTACTTTTGAAAATTTACCAAATATCGGCCGGCGTTTTCCATTTTTATGTATAAGTGTCAAGTAAAAACGTAATGTTACTAAAATTTATGTAATTTCCTAAGTATTGTTACTAAATTACTTAGTCATTTTACATAGATGAACTTGGGAAACTAAAAATACTCACAATGCGCATACGCAACTTAACGGGGCAGCATACTGCGTGATGCAATTTCCATTGCACTCCACGTAAGGAAGCTGACAGAGGCGTTTTGGCGTTTTTTTTTGCGAAAACCTCCACTTTTATTAGAATTCCCGATTTTAGATATATCGGGGTTCCTATATTAAATATTAGGATAAATTTCTATTAATGCGATTGATGATTAATTTTTTTTCTGTTATTTTGAATTTCTTTTTATTCCCTCAGAATTTGTAGTTTTTGCTCACTTATTTAGAATTTGTGTTTTATTTACTCACAATTGTTTTTTTTTTATTTTCTTAGAATTTGTAATTGGTTATTTATTTAGATTTGTTTTTTTATTTATTCAAAATATGTTTTTTATTTATTACAATAATTTTTCTTGGCATTTAGACTTTTAAAGAGAAACTCTGATCTTTTTAATCTAATGATTCAGCATTCAACCTGGTGGCCTAAAATAGCAGCCTGGTTATGAGTTACGAATTATTACACAATGATGCACTATTTTCCGTTGTTTATTTATTTAGGCGATTTTGAAATTATATGAAGCGATAGCTTGCTACTTACTATGTTAATACAACGACGCGCATCTGTTGAGCAACAATATGTGAATTATGATGCTTTAGTACACTTTCTAAATTATCTTTTATACTGTTACTCTTTAACTTCAATAGTTATTTAGAACATGCACTGAAATTATATATGTACGTATATACATATATCAATTTCTTTAAAAAGATCCGAAATCCAAATACACAAAAATATTTTTGAAAGATAGTCTACATGACTGGGACAGCTTGTATATGTTCTCTTAGCGCTTCGTTACAACCTATTAGCCGTGCATATTTTCGCATCTGTTTATGACACTACATTAGAATTACATTATATAAACATTTACTCAATTTTGTTAAATTCAGCGGCTATGAAAAATAATAGTGTAAAAAATTATGATTTACGATGTGGTGAATTATTTTAGCATTTTCAAGTGGGACGTTCTCATTTTAATCACGGACTTTGTCAAAATGAAATTATTATCACTCCTTAATATAAATCATATCTTAAAGCAGGTGCAAAACTTTCTTCTATTGCCATTTTGATTCTTATTTTCGTTTATAATGTACTAAATCTGTATCCTATCAACCTGGTCGAAGCAAACTAACTTCATGTAGATAAGGGAAATATTACAAAATAATTTATTGCTAAATCGAGAAACATGGGTCACATACTTTATTGCTATTATAACGAATTATGCAACGAATATTCGGTTTCAATCTAAAATGTTTCTTGATTCTTAATTATAATCTCGAGAATTCACAACAACCCTTGTAGATTGCAGCACATCAAAGAGCTTACAAAAGTATGTTTGTTTTGCGAGATATATTATATAGGAAGTTATTAACGAGGATAAATAAACTTAAAGAATTTGCAAAACATATGTCCCAATTGTAGGTCACGTATCCTGTCTGGATTTCATTCAATCCAACATCGCAAATATCAGAGAAATGATCGAGAAATAACATCTTCAAAAATAACGAGACTTGCGTTGTAGGAGGCCTTACACAACATGAATATTGTGATAAAATATGATTAAAATGTATGTATGTAAACTATCAACATTAAACAGTGTCTATATATCCTGAAATAATAAATTCTTAAATAATAAATATCTCCTGTCGATTTTTAAATGCTCTGCTTCTTTTCTTTATTGCTGTTCTCCAAATTTACGGTGCTAGGCTTCCGAGAATTACTGAAATAATGGAAGATGGTGTCTGTAAAATTTCCATTTTTTACAAATAGTATACTAAACACTTTTGCAAATAGTACAAGCCTTTTATTAGAAAAATGGTCGATAATAGGAGAATAAATTAATATTAAAATATCGTCCTATTGTTGGAAAAGATCGAAAATGTCCTCACTGCATTACATCTAAAAATAACGCAGATTTTTTACCCAGTAGCCTGGTATGGTGTTAATCATCCGTTTAAGAAAACCACAAAATGTAAAACAAACCTGACATTCGAACAGCGTTAGAAAAGTTATGTCATATTTTTCTTGGGATCTCGAAAATATCGACAGCTTAAAAATAGATTCCGAACGTTTTCTTCTAAGATACACGCATGTATACGTAATACATTATACTACCACTTCAATTGTCTTACCTAACACCAATCCTTAACACCGCGGCCGACAAGGCGCATAAATAATAACGAAACTCTCAGACACAATAATAATACTAGTACCGCGTCGAGACTGTTTATCGGTTATTGTAAACAGATCGATGAAATCGAATTAATTTAAATTTATAATTGTTGGAGCTGCTCTTGTAGGTGCACGAGAAAGAAACGAAAACAATAGGGGAATAAATTTCTGCCGGTTATGTATCGGAAATTTATTATTTCTCTTTATTAATTATACCGTCGATATGGAAGCGGCATTGTGGGACTTTAAGATGATTTACAACGCGTATCTACCAGATACTTAAAAAGTGGTTAATGTTTTCCGTTTCTATTCCAGACGCAAATGTTGTAGCATCAATTATTTCGCACAATCAATCTGACGTAATCGTTGTTATATTGCCCTTCGGTAACCATGAATCAATTTCAATGACTGCAATTCTAGTCTATTATTCTGCAGAGATTGATGTGTTGATCTTTTTTCAAATGTTAGGCACAAGAAGTTTAAGATGTTGAAATAAGTATGCGCTTACTGTATGCATAATTGTGAAAGAATACCGATATATGGATTGTAGAAGTTTGCATACATTCATACATACAGTGTGGCCCCCGTTGGAATGGACGTGAGAATTTGGAATTTTATATTTCAAAGTTGAATCCATAAAAATTGGCAATAAATCCTGATAGTATGGATGGCGTACTACATTTTGTACTTTGCATTGTCATTAATAACGAAGTTATGGACACAATAATAACAAAATTATTGAGAATTAGTGTTATACGTAGCTCCCTCCAATTTCCACTCATTTCCCCATCTTATTTATTAAATGCAAATCATAGACTCCACGAATCGTTGCTGGTACATTTTATCTCACGATTATGCTGCAGATTATCTTCATAAACCTTTTGTCTTAAAACATCCCCACAAGAAAAAGTCTATCACCCAACTGCTTCCAGCTCTGTGAATTTCGTCTTTGGTGTGGCTTACACGTTGAGTTACCGTCTTAACTGTTGCCTACAACATTCGCTTCTCTTGAAGAAGCCCCCTTATGATTGTGGGCAAAACGTGGAGTTTTCGTTTAAAAAATGTTATTTATGTCACATTCGAGGCCGCAAAAACATTTAATGATCGAGCCAAAAACAAAACACCATTTACGAAAATATTTGATATTTGTTTATGTACCTTCATAATTATCACAAGTTTCATACGTAACGTTCTTGACCGCTGATTTAAATGTCAGAAAACGCGTGCACGCAATCATCATAGCGCATTGTTTGAACGCAACATTGCGCGATTTTATAACACGTTGCCGTCGATATGTCCACATCATATTCATCATCATATTCTTTGAAAACCTGAATACGTCACATGATTTTGAGCTCGTCCTTCGAACTTGGTAATAGATTGTTTCCTTTAGCCTACTAAAATATTTAATAATCTATTCTCATCTTTCATCTGAGATGAAACCACCGTCACCCGCAATAGGCAATCTTTTTAGGCCAGTCGAAGCGGAAAGGTAAGCTCGGGATAGTCATGCGGCTACGCAGAAAGGAGTTGTCGCAGCCCCGAATGCAGTCTATCACCCGCTACGCCTTTCTGTGGAGATATAGAAGTTAAAACCAAAAGAAACCATTTAAAAAGATACCCAACACAATTTCTTACAGGTAAACTTATATAGAAACACCTATATAATATCATTCAGATTAAGTTATCAAAATTATGTAAAACAACTAAAGACAATGATAGTGGACGTTGATAAATAGTTTAGGTAGCATATAAGAATTTAGTAAATGTAGTTGTAGAATAGATTAAGTTAAATATGCATGATTATCACCGATAAAACTGTCAAATCTAAATAGCACAAATTTGAAGTAAAGATAAGTAAAAATGTAAAAGAAAACTTACACAAAAGGAGGAGAAAGCCCTATATTCAAACATCGGGTACAGAGTTGTACCATATTATCAGTAAATTTGCTTCGCAATGAAGATTCATCAAGATTATTGGGTACCATACTAGAATTATTAATAGAAAGTTTTAAAATGAGAAAATTGGTAGACATAGGTGTTAAATTTACCTGAATTCAATGGACTTGATTATTTTCTAAATTAAAAAGGAATTAATATTTCTTTTTCTGATATCTTCTTCTTCTTAAAAAGATTCCTATGCTATTTTGTTTATTCTAAGCTGTAACCCAATAAGGAGTCGTTTTGGAAAAGGACGCCACTCCATGATTCGTTAAATTTTAGTAGACCCTGAACTTTCATCAGAGACAGCAGTGTGCTGCGTTTCTCTATAAAAACGACGCCAGAATTTATCAAGTATTTCGTCACAAGTTATTTTATTATTACAATTCAATCAACATACCTAGTAATTCCTGTATTTGTTTAAGTACTTAACCTAGAAGCCCTACATCCTAAATGATCCCCTTCCAGAATTCTGCCTGAGAAAATCTGGTAGGAACGCTTATCCCAATCAACCATTTCATAGCAACCTGGACAATTAAAGTACTGGTTTATCCTACTCTACACATTACCACTTACCGAATAATAACATTCTTCCAGCTTATTTGTTAAAGCATCCTTTCGTTAAAAATTTAAATTTGTCAATCTAACTTAGTATTTAAGGTTAGAACCGGTTGTATAACAAAAAAAATCAATATTGAATTTTGACAGATCTAATTTGGTATCTCTTCAGTCTTGACCATAAAGGTCAGCAGACATATTATCAAATATTTTCTTTTTTTATTTTTATTTGGGATAATACGATAATCCTCTTTTTTTGTATTGAATTATTGTGGTTAGTTGTTGCATTCAAAAGGTCGAACTTCTCGTACTTTGTACTCAGCTAGCTCTGCAACCTACATATTTGTCCGAATCCAAAATATACATCGTGGACTTACAAAAGGTAACAGCCGAGTACATAAAAAAGGAATATTTACACGTTTGTTTTTTTTGCTAATAAACCCCTTCTTTCATTATCGCCAATTAAAGACCGATATTGTTTGATGTAATAATATGTGAATTTCGCGCTATTAATTTCCCGTTATATTTTGGAATTGGAATTGGATTGGAATTGGCGCTAGCTGTAACGTTTTCATGTAATTGTAACGTAGTAGCTGTACTTATTGCAAGAAACAACGGAATATATACCATGCAATAAAAATAGTAACAAAACAAGCACCAGTATAGTTTTACGTAACAAATAGGCATAGGAAGGTGTAAAATTCATTCGCAAAACACAGCGAAACAACCAAATACAGTCCAACCACAACATTCTGGTTCTTCGAGCCGGATAGCACAAACAGATATAATACATACGCTTATTCATTATCTGAAAACCAGACTGTGTGTTGCACACTCGAGTCTGCATGTAATGCGCTTGCATTTTTTTTTCTTTAACTACGCTGTTCTGAATATTAATATAGATGTAACGACAATAAAGAATGATTATTATTATTATTATTAAACATTTCAGGCTAATATTGCCGAAGACAGTATGACTAATGCTTATCATTTAATGGAAATTATTGCATTAATTAATGCAAGTAATAGGGTAATATTCAGCTTTATTTCAAAAGGAAGTTTATAATTGAAAATTGCTAACTACGTCCAATATGAAACGGGAGAACAACACAAACTATACGTTGCTTAGTCTTTGATCTCGCATTCAATTTCCGGTTTCTCTTCAACACAGCAATCTCATAAGATAATATGCAAATAAGCATCGTAGCGTCTGTCAATCAACTATGCTGAATCCCAGATATTTAATTCCCATTCCGGCATTCCAGACATCTCGCTTATCCGACCATCTTTTCTAAAAAGCGAAATGTTTACAGTATTAACGCCGTCATATTGGCCTAGTTCATAAACACACTTCACTTTACTGTCTCACATATCTACACTACCGTTCATGTATTTGGGGACGACTAAGAAAAACTCCGAAAAATAAGCAAAATTGAAATATTGATAATCGATTGTGTTTTATATGAAAGAGTATATATTTCTATATGCATGAACATAATTTACAACAGTATTCTCATCTATCCCATCAAATTTATATTCTACCGCAGCCCCAGGCAAAATTCCTCTTAATCCCTTTTATGGGGTTATAAACGTAAACTTGGAAATATTGTCGAATATTTCCACAAAGGAATAATGTGAGATTCATAGAACACTTAGTACAACAAACAAAGCAGATATCGTCTTGTATTTAAAATAAAATCGATGTTGATAGTAGTTTAGTTTAAATTTAACTATTGTAATAAACGGGTGGTGCTGAAATGGCAAAACGAAAAGAAATTTCCATCGAAACGCGTTCTGCTATTATTACTTTACGTAATGAAGGATACTCAATGGCAGTTACTGCGAAAAAATTAAAAATATCGAAAAATTGTGTATTTACAACATTAAAACGGGTGGCGGAAACGGGTTCTTTGGCTGATAAGAAACGTCCTGGGTCAAAAAGAAGACAACAGCTGCCGAAGATCAGTTCATGGTTCTCGTTTCAAAAAGAAACAGATTCCTAACGGCTCCGGAAATAACGCAGCAAGTCAATGTTTCACGAAGAAATCCTATTTCGCATTCGACCGTGAAACGAAGATTAATTGCGGCAGGCTTCAAGGGACGAGTAGCTGCCAAAAAACCGCTTTTCAAAGTTCAAAATAAAAGAAAAAGATTGCAGTGGGCACAAGAACACAGACAGTGGACATTCGAACAGTGGTGCAACGTGCTGTGGACAGATGAGTCCAAATTTGAAACATTTGGCTCCAAACGGAGGACGTTTGTTAGGCGACAGGTTGGTGAAAGAGTTAGTGAACAGTGTATTTTACCTACAGTGAAGCACGGTGGAGGTAACGTAATGGTTTGGGGCTGTTTTGCGGGAACAGCTGTAGGTGATTTAGTAAGAATACAGGGAATACTTCGCAAAGAGGACTATCTCAAAATATTACAAGAGAATGCTGTACCAAGTGGGGAACGATTACGAGGTCGAAACTTTACGTTTCAAAAGGATAACGACCCTAAGCATTCTTCTCGTATATGCAGAAACTATCTAGCATCTCTGGAAGAAGAAGATCGTTTAAAAGGAATGATTTGGCCATCTCAGTCTCCTGGCCTGTCGCCTATCGAATTAATATGGGATGAATTGCACAGAAGGATTCGCCAAAAAGGAGTGACTAGTTCACAAGATTTATGGAGAAAGTTCCAGCAAGCATGGACCGAGATCCCAGCAACATTTTTGAAATCTTTAATTCTAAGAATGCCACGAATATGTCCCGCAGTAATTAAATCAAAGGGTGGACATATAGACGAAAAATCCGTATAGACATAATTGTAGTTAGTACAACATTTCTTTTTGGAATATTTTTAGTTTTGTATAGTATACTCAATGTAACGAAGTAAATTAAATTACAAATAACTTTTTGTTTTTGTTCGATTTAAAAAGAAACTGTATTTTTTAATCGTCCCCTAATATATGAACGGTAGTGTATATTAACAATGAGAAATGCCGCATAGTAACTCATTAACGTAGTAATTATACATTTACTAATTTTTTTAAACTCACCTCAGATCATTTAGTTATTGAATAAATATGCGGCAAGATTCTTGAATTCGACTAAAAGTTAATTATTTAGCTCGTAAACATCTCCTTAAAGTCTATCACATAATCTTTTATAGCTTGCGCTTAGTTTAACATAAAAATATCGCGTTAAAGAACGAAACGCTAAAAATAATTTGCTTAAATGAGCTTTTGAACTTGAACTCATATTTCAAGCAATTTATAGCTCTTTCATTTGTAATTGTATATTGTGTTAAAAACTAAAATAGAATAAAAAACATATATCAAGTTTTGAACCGCTCCTAAAACATTCATTAAATCTCACACTAGTCATTCGAGAAGGCAATTTGTTAACCGTAAATTATTGCCTTTTAAATTCTTCAGACAAGCGCATATTTATTTTTTTTTACTCCGAACACACTACGCGTCTGTAACAACCCTAAACGAATTAATCGTAGGAACCTAAGTACCGTTAATAAAATCATTAAGAAAAGGTAATAGCTGATGCATTATTATTGTTTCTCGTTTGAAGAATAGGACCACTATACTTGACTTTTTTAAACTAAAAAGGTTAAATTATAAGAACATTTCCATTCGATCCTGTTCTAAGCAATGAATTACATGATGAAGAAGTAGCAGTTAAAATAACAATGTACCCGAAATACCAGAGGCGACAATTATTAGGTATTAGTTATCAGTGGCGGCTCGTAATTATAAGTAGTAACAGCTTTATAAGTACCAAAGTATGAGATGCCTCATTATAAAAACCAAAAGTTCAAAACATACAGCCAGAGAAATAATATTACGTCATATTCTAATGTGCTATTAGAAATTACTTTTTTTTAATTAAAGCTTTTTAATGCAATAATTAGGTAAACGGTTGTACACCTTAACACATACTGCTAGCCCTTAACTTCAAATTATGTTCCATTCACTGTTACAAAGTAGGTAAGTTTACCGGTGTAAATGGTAAATATTACCCTATTAGGAGGAGTGCTATTAACCGAATTTTATGGTGAAGGGTGTTTTTTGTGATTTTCCATTGCGATATTTCCACAAATATATAAATAATTTTACTGTAAATAGTTGATTTTACACATTTGGGGGAATAATCAACATATTTATGGGTAATAGTTACATATAACATTGAATTAGTAACCCATAACTTGATTAAACGCAATTCGATATTCAAATTGGTGTTTGACTGCAAGCTATCTTCCGGTTTTGCTCTTAAAATGTACTGTCTTGTCTTTGCAAAATTAAATAAACTATTTTTGTAAAAATGGTTTGCCCACATTTTGTGAGGAATTATTAGAGAAATTCGTTGCGTATAACTAAGAAGTTGTACCAACTTTCTGGGGTCGGTAGCGAAGCATGGTTGAAAAAGTTACGTGTAAATGCTTCGTCTTGGTACTAATGTGAAGGATCTGAGAAGAATCGTCGAATAAAAATATCTACATACAATATATTTATTGTCCCTTGTGGTAATTTTTTTTTTGATTTGTTATAATTACACTACTAATGCTGCCGGGACAATGGTTAAGATAATGTCATGTTAAGCAGAGCTGCATTGCGCACGAATTAAGATAGAGATTGTACATAGGTCGGATAGCAATGTACATCATTCAACATTAATGTTGCATTTTAATTAACGTAGTTGAGAATCTTTTTTATTTGTAATTACTTATATCGTTTATAACAAGAAGGCAACGCTACGTTCTAGAAATTCGCCCGGATCGGCGGAGAAAATGAAAAAAAGCGATTGATTCTAAAACAAAGTTAGTTCCGTTAATGAACGTATTAAAAGAATATTAGGAATATTGGGTACATCAATCGTGGTAGAAAGATTAACTAAAAAAGGTGTTATAAATGTTTTCGCATTACAGAATAATATTTTGTATTGGTCGTTAATAAATTAATAAAATTACATTATTGGAAAAAGCAATTTTTATTTGCCACATTCCACAAAAATAGGTTTCATCACATTATCGGAATTACTACCACGCTTATATATTTTAGTCCTATGACTTTAGGCAGAGAAGTAAACTTACCAAGTTATATGTTATGATTAATTAATGATAGAATTTAATCGTTGAATGCTTTTCAATTCAGAACACAACCAAATACGTGTTACTTTGACAAATGTCTAAAACTATGACAAATTGATCAACTTTTTTTTTCATTCGCGAAGTAGGATGCATTTAGTCTTGTTAAAATTAAGCTGCAAGTAGCCTGTTAGTAGCACAAAACCATCTAAAGAGTAATAATGGGCCATGGACATATCCTTGAGGGACCTCAATATTACTTGGCAATATTACTTGAAGATCTAATTTTATACTTCCTATTAGTGTTAACCGCATCAACCTCAAAAAACTAAAATCTGTTGGGTAAGTACGATGTAATCCACTATCTTTCCTCGAAAACCTATTATTTCAAGTTTCTATGAAAGTATATTATGCTCGACACGTGGAAGGTTTTTGACAAATCACAAAATATACCGATACGATAAATTTTTAACACGATGTTTTTTAATAACCTCGAGGAAAGCAGTGATAGTGGACTTTCTAGTTTTAGATCCATTCTGATTGTGAAATAAAGACAAAAGATTGTATTAACTTATAAGATTTTCGATGGATAGTAACAAATAATATTCAACAAGTTTTGTAAAACATGGAGATGAGGCAATTGGAGGTACCTAGTAACACTAAATACATCCCCGTCCTGTGTAATGATTTAATAACAAGTTATAAGCAGAAGAGGAGAAATATCTTGCGCAAAGGAACAGTTGATCAAATCGATTAAGCTGATAAAAAGTGTACCACTGTATTTAAAATAAGAAAGTAGGTAGCCACTTCCTGTTCGACGGGAAGTATTCCGTAGGCGAAAATATTTTATATTAATAGGTCCGATGCTATAACGAGCTATTCCAAAATTTCAAACTTCCATTCATAATAATATAATTGGAACTTTTAATTACCGAGTTTCGTGAAATACCCAGTATAGCATTTAAATTCATTTTTATATGGTTATATGCCACGTTGGAACTATAAAAGAACGTTTAAATGCAGTATCCGGTATTTTGTTAGTGCTGATGGCTGCGAAATTGGAACCTCCATCCTCTTAAGAAAAGCTCTCATTAAAAACTACACTGTCAAGCAGGTTTTAATTTTACAATTGGATTTGTAGTGTCATTTTTTAAATAAATCGTGCATAAATATAGTCTCCTCTAATTCCTAAATTATCAAGGAATAACGATAATATTAAAAAATACAATCGCATTCAACGGCAGCGTACAAAACAAAACGTCCAACGTACCAAATGCAACCAACCATCAATAACGAAAGGAAAATACATATTCAGTTCATTCGATCCACAAACTGCAATAATGAATTCAATAATGATCTTTCGAAACCTATAGTTATAAAAAAATATTTACATAAACGAGTCGCTTCGTTTACTCGGCATGAATTAATGAGCCAATAATTTTCATTTTTCAGCTGGCACAATAAAAAATAAACGTTAAAGCAATCGTCTTTGTATTGAAGAATTTATCGATCAATAAATGTCATCTGGGGATTCTATTTGTTTTTATTTTATTTTAAAAGTGCGATTAATATTTTAATTTTATGCCGTCAATAAGCAAGGCTAGCGCTTATATTCGATGAGGACGTAATATAGTGGCATAGTGATTTGCGCAACCACAACTCCGTCTCTGTCTTAAACTATAGTGCGCTTAATGCAATGCAGCAACCTATCTAGGACATCATAGTAGGAAATTTTTTCAGGACCCTAATTAAAAATTACTAAAAATTAATCGACTTGCAACGATTAAGGATAAGTGGCGATGCGTGTAGATGCAAAACGCGGCATCTCCAGGAGATTGCACGTCGTGCTTTCGGCTTAAAGTGTGAATCCATTTAAAGGCAGTCTTTGGACGTATATTTTGACGTTCTTTATTACGATTTAAAGCTGGAATATTCGTGCGACAGGGGAAATGTGAAGAAATTACATGAATTTTACAAATTGGTGACATGTCTCGTTTTGCATTTACAAATTGTTAGTTCAAAATGTTTTTTTTTATATAATTGAATATTATTGCGGGTTCTAGATAAAGGATGTTATTTATTTTGATATATGAAATATTGCAAATACATGTAATAATATAATGGATGTCAACGAACCCTGATTTAATACGTATTGAGCGATATATAAAGTGCAAAATTTATGCTTTGCATATTAGACTATGCGATGGAGTGGGGACGCGAGACGACCTTGTTACCGACGTAAGTATAGAAGTAGAGAGATTTGTTCTATCTGAAAGAATGAAATGTGCATTTGGTTCTCTGCTATTAAAGCAACATGCATAAACATACGAAAATTAAGAATAGTACATATTAATTATAGCAGCGTTGAATGTATAAATAAAGTCGATAATGTATGAAATCAGCGATTTCAGAGTTGTGTTGCGTACCGTCGTATATATATGCAGCACTTTGCTACGCTCGCGTGCATTTCAACCGACCACTTCCATACCGACGCCTGTGAAGCGCATGGAAAACGACGAACTTTACTGATATATTTCATAGATCGAATGGTAGGCGATATTCCTAGTGTCCCTACCGCGATATTCTTTTCTCCGTTTAATGCGTATGTACTATAGTTCTTACAATTCTTTAATGTAAATAAAAATAATAACAAAATTCATTTTATATCTACAGAATTTGAATTATTTTTAATTATTATTAGAATTCTGGCATTTTGATAATTTATATCATTAATCCTCTTGAATAATCCATAAAAACCGTGCGCGAGTTAAAGTAAATGAAAGGTTGGAACGATAAAAGGACCAATTCTCATAACATTCTGTATTTTAATACT
>LR737384.1:243974-278652 GCA_902655005.2 Marronus borbonicus | reverse complement strand
TGGACAGGAGGATCCGAAAAATATGCCCAACTTCACAAGAACATTTACGGAATATTCTGCAACATGAATGGATTAATATTCCACAATCCGTTTTAGCAAAACTTATCGAAAGAATGCCTAGAATAGTTCGAGCGGTGATTAACAGCAAAGGAGGTTTTTTCGACAAAAAAAAAATATAATGTTCAGTATGTTATATTCGGCCAGAATAACTTTTTATTTGTTTATTTTTGTCTTTTTTACCTGTACATACAATAAAATTGCATTTTGTTTTTAGTTTCGTTTGTTTCTGTAACCTTTTCATGTTTTTTACCAACCGACCGAACTTCTCTGAACGGCAGTGTATATAAACGTATACGTATATACATATGAATCATAACGTATTTTTTTATACTCTTTCTAAACACCATATTCATTTTTCTCTATCATATATCATTTGCACAAGATTATAATTTCATCTTTGTTAAACACAGAAATTGCATTCTTTCATATGCAATAGTTTCATTTCTTGGACAAAAACGCATCCCTGCATGGGGGTCGTTTCGATAGCGAGTTTCCCTATTAGGTGAGAAAAAAGAAAAACAAATTAAAAAAAAAAATAAAGAAACTTATTTAAACTCAATAATGTGGTGAATAATTTTAAATTCACCGCGCAAATGTATTGATGTGTTTTCCAAACTTACCGACCAAGAGAGGTTGGCAAGACGGCGATATGAAGAGTGGAGGTGACGCATTGATAAAAATAATAAAGAACTAGTTTGTAAGAAAAAGTGTGTTTCAATTAAAAACGAAAACCAACTCGGCTACAATAACATCCTGTTATTCCTCTACATAACCGTATGAGCAATGCATTTTTGGTATCGTGACTAGATTTGTTTGTGGCCACTTTTGCGAGCCAGGCTCTGACCTTGGTCTCCCATCCTGAAGCGCTGCAACTTTCAGCACGGGAACATGTTGCGCAGATCGGAAGAGCATCGGAGACGCCCATCGGGATTATGCCAGCTTTGTTTTTTGCGCGGTATGCGGTAGCGTTGCCATGCAACATCACACTTTTTGACTCCATAAACCAAGGCGTTTAAATTTTTTCGCAACACACTTTATCAAACCGGTCGGCGATCAGGGCCTGGCCAAGGAACTCCTGCCACGGTACCAAAAACGCATTACTCGTAATGGCGATTATGCAGGATTTTTTTCTAATTGTTTCAATTTTACCTAGCTTAAGGAAATTTAGTATTGAGACACATACAATGAACGATGTTGAAAAAGCTCGAATGCATTCAAATTATTGTGTACAACCTACGTTGGTACGCACAATTATTATAAAAACGTTGCGAAAGATATTATAACCTGTGTTCGAACAATGAAATGTAATATATCACTCAAACGACCCTCCTCGACTATCACCCGGACGCTTTGTGAGAATTCTGGAGGACACTTCGACAATAGGAAAATGCTTTTGTGGGAATACGGAACTACGGGAAGAAATCAAACAGTACATTTTGAAATATTTACAAAAATTAAAAACGTTTGAATTTTGTTGTTTTAGGGACACTCCCAAATTCCTCGAACCAAAATTTCATCTGAATATTTGCGAAAAGCATTAATTCCTAAATTTTCCTCAACATTTCACCTCGTAAAACATTACAATACCATACATCGCGCCGAAGTAATATCCCTGTTGAGTAAAATCGATTTTCACATCTTAATATACATATGTATATATAACAGATTGTATTCAATGTAACCCATTTATTTACTTCTATCAAATAAATCACCTGTTACGATAACCTTAACTGTAAAGCTATACGTTTTGAGAGTTTATTTCCCATGCGCTGTACATGACCTTGCTAATGTTTACTATGGTATATACGTAAGCGCACAACTTATTAAGTTTATCGGAGTTTCATTGAAAGCTTGTTTTTCTAAGAGGGAAATTAATACGATTCGTTGCTAAATTTTTCAATCTGGAAACCAGTTCATCACGAAAAAGTGATTTAAATATGGAATTTGCAATAAACATGTACATATCCACTAACGTAAACGTTGACTCCTTATAAAAATAGTTTACTTTTATCATATCAAGTGTTGAAAAATGATTCTTACTAACCCAGTTACCTACAATTCGCTATAATCTTAAAATATAATATTTAAATAAGCTTCCTGAAAAAGTTTAATAAATACGAGAGCGCGTTTCAGTTATCGAAATGAACATCTCATACACAGAAATGTTTATGCCAGTTAATTCAGAAGCTCGGAGCTCTGTTTCTCGTATTTCTTTATTTTTTCAATGTATTGGTTTCTCCTTTAGAAGATTATGATTCATTCTATTTTAAGATATACATTATATAATCATGGTTTAAAACTTCGGATTTTTTAGCCACAAACGCTTACGAATATCGTCACTTTTCAATTATTATCATTATCTTAATACAACGATATCCCACACTATGAACCAATTTATTAACAAAATACAGGTGATTCTGGAAAAGAATAACATAATGTAGGCCCACACATTATCCAAACACCAAACTCTGGAATTCATACCTTTATCCGTATGTTGTTATTGGACTTCATAACAAAAACATAACCAAATTGTTATCGGTGATTTTTATTTATGTGCTTATTTCAATACTCGATGAATTTGTATTTATTATAGCAGGTATGCTTATTTTTTTGGGAGTATCTTGGTAAACTAACTCTTTACCCTAGGTTCGGTTACCGATTGATGATGAGGTCCATTCGTGTCCTCGAAACGGCCGTCCCGGATTAATTAATTAAACTTGTGTGGTGTGGAGGTTGCCGATACTTATATGTTGTTTACTTTACCCTAGGAGCCTCAATCAAGATTCCGTAGAAAACTTTTTTGGTAGTCTCAGGCAGCAACGTGGAACAGCAGGAAATCCAACGTCGATTCAATTCCAGAGAAATTAAAAAAAATTATTTTCAACAAATTTCTTTTTATATGCAGAGGAAGCAAATTGTGTACGATGTTTTAAGAGAAGAAGCAAAACAAATTTTTCAATGAATTTCTTGAAAATGTCTCTAACTTAAGCTGCCAAACCTCGAGTAGTTTCTTAAAACTACTAAAATTACCGAAGACTGCGAAAATTGTAGTAATTTCCTACAGAAATGTTTATTAAATGTGTGTCTTCCATTCAGACATTTTTCAAAATTATAATTTACTAATCACACTTTAAGCCTGCGCTTGACTGGGCAGAGTTAAGCGCTGTGTGTTCGAGTCCCGCTAGGATCAACAAATTTTCTTAGTGGGTCCGGTACACTCCTGAGTCACCATTCGCAGTTGGAGTACTATTAACTACACTTCACCCTTTACGACAGTAACAAGGCCATGGAACACTTTACACACACAACTTACACACTAAAAACCTCCTCAGGTTATGACACATGAAAAAGCTTATACACCACAAAAAAAAATCCACAAAACGAAAAGCAACGTAAAACATTTATAAATAAATACATGGTGTTTGTTTTAATGACAATCTTTTCCCATCGTAATGATAATTTATTGTTTTGGTCAATAGGTATTTGTGTATGCAACTTTTTATTAAATATCTCATTTCGTTGAATTACCTGCCTCACAGGTATGACTTTCTACGTAAATTATCAAATAATCTTGAACAAAAATAAGGAATAAGTAGGTAGGAATTGTATATTGTAAATTCGAATTTCGCGCACGTATGCCACTAACAACATGGCGTTCTTACTTCTGGGTCACAACATTTGGACTACAAAAATCATGCCTAGAAGTGCGAGGTGTATTCAGTAACCTGAGTAACATGAAGCGGTTTTTATTATTATTAACAAAACAGATTGCCTAGCTCACGTGTAAATGCTCTGAATTCAACATTTAATGTGAGAAGAATCAACAAAAAGCATATGATCTCTTCAACAGGAATACATTTTGTTTAGAAAATAAAAAAGGGATGTACCAATACAAAACAATAATGATATGAACTATCACTGATACTGTTAATTCAGTTAGTAAAACTGTTAAATTGAAGTTTCCCTATTACGACTTTCGAAGTTTTATTATAGTAAGTTGAGTGTGACCACTCGTTCAAAACCAAAGTCTGGCGGCTGTGAGCTCATTTTCCGAAGCTGCAACTCTTTTTATCTCCTCTTCTCTAGGTAGCAGGAGAGTTCGAGAAATAGTATAAGACCGGTCAACGACGAAGTGATGGAATGAAATAATAACTTCTCTTCTGTTCAATGTTGTCACATTCGAAGACATCCAAGTTAATGTAATCTTTTCCTACAGCTATTTCCACAATAATTTTAGACGTATCTCAGTATAATTCCGTAAATTAATTATCGTTCGTTACCTAGTTTGTCACCAAAATGTAATATTTTATACAGTTGTAGCTGGTGAAAAGGATCATAGATTAGCATAGAATCAGTGCTTCAATGGCGTCTCTGCACCCCTTGCATTGTGTTATTTCTAAAAATAAGAGCATCGGATTGAATTTTGTTTTCGAAGTATTCTTGAAAAGCAAATTTACTGTAGTTGCAATAATCGCTACTACGATTAAAGAAAGGAAGGCGCAAACGCTAAATAATTTCTAACTTTGAGTCTAATATTCATCCATATAACACATATTTGGTTGCGTTTCCAATTTCAAAGTGCTTATCGTTATCGAATTCGAATTGCAATTCAAGGTTCAAGTCTCGTGTGATGGTTCGAGTAAGCTGAGTTCCAGCGAGGAACATAGAAAACATAGTTAACTTGTTCGAATGAAAGTATCTAATTAAAGTTATTCTAATCACGGAGATTGTTGAATTATATCGCTATATCGACCTCTACACAGAATTATGCAGTCTTTGCCACAGAATCTGCGAGGGTGGCACTCTTCGACTTCGAAGCTAGCACGCCCAGGGCAAATTTGTATAAATGAATATACTTTAATGAACCAGCTACCACCAACCACTATGTGTATACACGTAAGATTCTGTGGCAAAGACGATATAGCGATATAATTCGACAATCTCCGTGATTAGAGTATCTTTAATTAGATACTCTCATCCGAACAAGTTAATTAATTTAGAAAAATCATTTGTTTTGTAAAGTTTTCTCTCGTACAAAACATTCGTTTGTAGTACATTTAGCAAAAGGACTGTCGAATAAAATGACTTATTTAACTGAAAACGGGAGAATAGAAGTGTTGGAGATGATTAGTTACGGTGACAGGTTAAGAACTCAATTTTGCTATAAAGAAGGTCCTATACCTTGTAAAATATATTAAAATGAGCCACGGTGTAGGGTACCATTGGATTTTGAAAACACTAGAAAATTAATTTTCGTTCTCAACTAGTGGCTCTTCTAAAAATAAGCATGTGTTTCAACATTTTTCAAAAAATCACTTAGCCATGCAGTGAATATGTTAGACCTATATATGTATTGAATTATTAATAGCATTTACTGACGTATAGGGTTAATAACAAAGAATATTGTGCGTTACTTTACACTGTTACACACTATTTTTATGGATGCCGATTGTATATTTAGTATGGGTGGCATTTCGATGGCCAGATTATTAAATTTTAGAAGAAGAAATAATGATTTATATCTGCAGATAAAGTATATTCTCGGACAAAATGAGAATTCAAACATATTAAATCAGCAACGTTTTTTTTTTAATTACACCGTCTCTATATGTACATGTACATATGTACGTATATCAGTAAAATATAAACAACATCAATAGTATTCCGTTCCATTATCTTTTTTATTTTAGAGTAAAAGGTCAATGGGTTTTGTAATGAATGTGCAGATGTTTTCTGTTTACTAAAATCTATTACAAATATTTTTAACATTCTTTCTTAAGTAAGTTATGCCGCGCATCTTATATATACCATAAAAAAATTATATTTACTTTAATGAAAATAAATTAATTTCATTTATGTGGTTCTATTTTATTAGCTGTAATCAGCGAAACCGTTTCCCTTTCAATTAAAGTATACCCAACTAATAGTAAAAGAAACTCACTTTCCGTCGTTACTTGCACTTTATTAAAGAACAGTTATTGCCAAAAGCGTAAATCGAATGAGCTCGGGAAGCTCCTTATAGGTAAGGCGTATTCATGAATGAGAAATTTGTTAATTCTTCAGATCTTTGTAGAGGTAGACGCGCGATTTGCTAATTAATGAAATGAAAATATTAAATTCACCGTTCTTGATGTATGTATAACACTTTTCCTACTGGGGCACAATATTTATAGTCTTTAATGATTAACAAATGATATCGATGTAAACAATACAAAGTAAACAAAATACCCTCCTAATTTATTTCTCAATAAATTATTCATCAATTTACTTGTTTTAATGGCCTGTTCTCCATGCGTAGATTAATTTGTTGGTAAAATATTTTAATTTGATCAGAAGTTCGAAAATATTTTCAAACTTATCATGGACAATAATAAACATTTGTTGCAAGTTATAATGTTATAATGTGGTGTGAAAATCTCAAAAAAGAAGTTGATGGAAAACTAAATCAGTTTTGAGGCAAAGTCCTTCTTCGGGCATTGAAAAAATGTAATTTCTTTTCAAGAAATGATTTCTGATTTTCCAAAAAGGGTATTTTGTTAAATTTTGATGTTTTTGTTAGTAAAATTTTAAAATTATTTGATTATAACAAGGTATGAACATACATACGTAGCTATAAGATAATAAATTAATCGCGATGTGTAGATAACGAAGATGTAAAAACTTAGTAACATTTCTAGTTAAATGTTACCAAGTTTCATCATCTTTTATAGGAATCGTGTGAAACACAATCCATTGGTTCAACTAACAACAAATTAGGCTGTTGGATTTATTTAATCGAAATTCATATAATTATCATAACATACTTTGAAGAAACGCTCTTCATATTATGGTATGATCTACAAATAAAACCAAATTCATCAAAAAAACGAAAAAGAAACACAGTAAGTTAATGCTTCTGTAATTACTATTCTAGAAGAGCGATCTTTTGTTCCTCTAAAGCTATTCTTTTATTTGCAATTTTCATTTTTTCTCTAATTTCTTTTCTATTTTTCTTTTTTTATACCGAAGGCAAGTACCTCTCTTACTTTTTTCTTTGGATTTGTGTCCCTGTTATCTGTATCACTACTAATTTTCATGTTGAATGGTGCTGGAAGTTGAAGCACTTGTATCACCAATTGCTACATCTGAAGATTCTAGTTTATGTGTGCATGTGTTTATGGGTTTATTTCCCAAAAGTTCATCGATTTATTTAAAAAATAGTTTTGTGTTTTTTTGCCATCTTATACGATCTCACCAAATTCTTCCATTTATTTGAACATATACCGGAATTTACTGTAAACGGTTGCTGAATAACATATTTGCAATATTTTCAAACAAATGTGTCCTTTTGCGGGGATGAACGATCGATAAATAAACGGATTTTGTAAACTTTACCTTCTATTTAAAAGATATTTGTTAATTTATCTTTTTGTATTAGTTGGAATCAATTATGTTCTATCAGTCTTATCACGTTCTTATCACAGCTTTATTGTCTTTTGCATGAAATAACAGTGAATGAGCAAAAGCGTAACCCAAAATTTAAAAATCAGTAAATACTTGATTGGCTTAGTTCACATAATTAAATATCTTTTGAGTTCATTGAACTCTAGTCTTCCTCGTTTAAAATCATCTAGTATGTAAGATCTACATTTTCTACATCTGCTAAATGCAAAGTAAATGTATTTTTTTAGAGCATTTTTTATAACAGGTGATGAGGAGCCACATATAAAATGAACATAAAACATTCCCCCGCCTAAAAAATTCATTTCACTCCATCCAATCAGTTGATGCTTGAAGGGACGAGGATAGGAAACCGCGAATCACATTAGACCAAAATGATCAAAAGTGATACGAATGCTTGCAACAGGGCGATTTTAATCTGGGATTAAGTAATCAGTTGCCTGGAAAGCGCTAAATGTAATCAGCGAACGGTCAGGATGTGTGATATCTACTATTGTTACTTGGTAAGTACTTGTTTCGCTATACGTGTTTTGATCCGCATGTGAGCGAAGTCGTAAAGGAATTGGTGTCCCTGGAATTGACGTCATGTACCCCTGAGCTCTGATCCCTGCTAATTGCTTTTTTAATTAATTTTGGCTAATTTTGGACGATTTCTTTACCAAGTGGCGCCAATTAAAAAGATGTTGAACGTTTGTTTTCTTCTAGCCAAATTACATCGACACTTATTCTTAAAAACTTAATAAAAAAAAACTAATAAGAATTAACACTTCTTCCAGCAAAGCTTATTATAACACTGATTGGAGGAATAATAATATATCGCTTACATTTTTTAATATATAATTTTTATGCGTGTATATATTAGTCAAAAACTGCTTATAAAATACTTTTAGTTAATCTATAAATTATGCTACTTATATTAAAAACTCAACAAATCAACATCCACAACGATAAAATGTATAATACGAAACGTAAAAGATCCCTAATCTTTAGCTAACAAGCAAATAACTAGTAAAAATTATTAAACATCTAATTAAAACAATATTTAGATAATATTTGCAAAAGCGAGTTCATAATATATAAACACACATAAATAATTCAATTTAATTACGTTCGTCCGCGGTTGCGAAAAATTGTTTATATCAGATTATTTTATTCGGAATGTGAGATGAAACAAGCAAACTTCACCAAACAATATTTATTTTAGTACGATAAAATTCATGTCTATTAAGTACTCTACTTAACGGTTACATTATCTACTGTTTAATTTCTTTAATAAGGAAGTAATAAAATTCTACAGCCTAAAGAGCACGGACATTTTGGAAAAAAACATCAATCATACATATGTAGCGCCATTAATTATATATTGAAGTAATTTTCAACTAATATAATGCAAACTCGAACAACACAATGAAAGTTTAAATTTCTGCGTATGTAAGCAAGTACACGTCAAGATTAATGAGTTATGAATATTTAACGTTTACATCCCAAAGCAATTTCCGTTAATTCTCGCTTAAATCATTAATCTCAGAGATATGTAGAGAACATCTCGATATAATACCGAAGAAGGCTTGCCATTACAGTCTCGTTGTTAGGTAATTATGCCACGCATTATCATTACATTCTAATAATTGCCACATGCTTCAAGAATTCGTTGTGAAAGACTTAGTTATCAATAATCTGTTAAAGTACTGACAATGAATGCGTTTCCTGAACTACTTTCGTCGCAACTAAAAATATATATTAGCATCAGAAATGCTTATGCTACTTATAAACATGCAAATGAAAGAGAATTCAACAATAGAAAAGTAAATAAGGTTCATCTATCGCGTCTTTGCTCGGGTGTTAAAGGTAATCGCAATAGGGTCGGTAGCTACGGTACTCCGTACGTACTATTCGACCGTAATGATATTCTACGACGGACATTCCTGTACTAGAAATGTTACCGATTGTAACCGGTGTTGCACAACCAAACGCCTCAAAAGGAAATATTCTTGAGTGTTCCTCCTGAGTGCGCCTGAAGCTGTTCTACGTGCAGTACCTTAATTTGCAATCCACAGGTTCTAACACCGTAATTCAGTCAAATGATTACGATGATTACGAACACTACACGCAATTTTTCGGAAACTAGTCGCCTTCATGTAACCCAATAATTCGGCCACGTTCGAAGGGTGTTATAAGGTGCACGTTCTCGCCTGTTGAGCGTCACTCATGATTGCTTGGATGATATTGCACGCTTTTTACTCATTTGGATTGTAACTATCGGCGTTACTGTAAAAACATGTGCCCAACATTAATGAATTTTTTACCATGGCGAACACTGAAGTGTGTCTTGGTAGATGAAAACTTTCTTTTTCTTCAAATATGGCCCTTTCTCCACAATTACTGCCTCCTATTTGTCGAGTAATGATGATGTCAAGACAGTCGATTAACACAACGGTCACCATCACTTTTTCGGCCGCAGTCCACTGTTACAAGTAGGGCTTAGCTTCGGGAATGTACTGATATATTCCAGTTTCCCCAACAGTTGGATCTACAATATTTTCAGTCAATATTTGACCTTCTTTCCAGATGCCCACAGTCTCTGCTATCTCTCTAGTCTTAATTTGGCGGTCGTCTAGCAGCAGTAGGTGCTAATCATTGTTGATGTTGATAACACCACCATGTCAGATTCCTCTTATTTTGATACATTCCTCATTTTATTTTTGCTGAAATTTTTTTCTAAAATGATAATGAATAATTCATGCAATAAGCTCGTTCTGTTTTAACTTTGACTAATTGGAAATTTTTGGGTTACCAAAAAAAATATTACCACTGATAACGTAAAGATCATCGATGTTGGGGCCCTTATTTAATTTTGCGGGAAAAAGTTATAATAAAAAGTTGGCGAACTAATTATTTGCCATAATCAGATGTTTTTCAGTTTTTTAACGCCATCAACTCAGTCTACGACGTAATTGACAATTGTAGAATTTTATTTTAATTGAAGAGCTCTTTGTGACTGCAAAAATTTGTTAAGGTTGAATAAGAAAAAAATAAGAGAGAAAGCACCTCGAGTGTCGTAAATGATAGTTCCCCAAGTACTCGAATTTCTGCCAATAAAAATCGTTTTAATATCCAAATTACAATATGAAAGCATACAATAAATGTTTAAATTGTGTCCCATTAACTGCCTGGTATTATTTCTTATTGTAATTTTGATAATAAAACAAATTGAAAATACTAGAAATATCAAGATCAAGCAACTCTCAAAGATTACGTTACTCTACAATACAATCCAAAGTTATCTTTAATCTCGATATAAAAAATACTCAAACCCTTCAATTTAAATGAGGCACTCTTTAACTATTTAAATAAAGTAAAAATTGTCTCACTCGCACCAAACAAAGAATAAATGACATGGCCAAAATGCATTTATGAAATTGATTGCAATGATTGTGAAGAGACATACAACGGACAAACACAAAAGGATGTACTCATCAATACAACATTAAAACCAAAAATATCAATGCCAACGCCTTGGCACAGCACCGGTCACTCCTTTAACTTCAATAACGTTAAAATACTAAAAGCAGAAAATAATTATCACAAAAGAAATGTTCTATATTTAAAAAAAAATAAGACTGCAATTAATTACAGGAAAAACATGCCTAGCATATAGCAATTTATTGCGATAGCTGATTGCCTAGATCGTGCCTTAATTAAAATTTCAATCTTTCGAATATTGTAATGGAATAAATAATAAAACGATCAGTTTCTTTTTGCCATTTGCAGTATTTAAACTTCTAAATATAGATGCGAACATGAAAGAAAACAACAATAATTAGTAAAATTAAAATTTATAGATTGCCAACTGTTAAAATTATTATAATGCTTGAAAAGTATTGAAGAAACATAGCATAACGAATAAATCAAATGCAAAAGAAGCTTTCTGTTTTCCTAAATTCGAATATTTGGGAAATTACCACTTACGATCTTTGAGGTGTTTTCCTGTGATTTTTCCTTATCCAACCCTAAAAAAATTTGAGGAAAATAAAGGAATAAAGGAAAAAATAAAAAAAAGGAATAAAGGAAAGGAAAATAAAAACAAACGTGCAGCCTGTATTGATTGCGTTAAAAAATTATCTAATTACGGCAAATAATTAGTTCTTCAACTTTTGACCAGAATTTTCTCTCGTAAAACTAATAATGCAGGCTCCAGCATCGATGTCCCCTACTTTGTATTCACATTATGAGTTCTGTTGCCAACTGAACAATAAAATATCTTATAATGCATCCCTTCAAAAATTTTCATGCCAGTAGAAAAATTTTAAAAATTGGTAACAGGTTGACAAGTTTTCCTTGTCCAAATGGTTTTGATTGTAAATAAAGTGCTTATGTATTTAATTACACTTTCCATTTTACTGGAACGTAAATGCAATGATTGGACGTAATTGCATAATTGCATGTTTATATAAGTTCTACAAACTCGTTACTAAGATTCGAGTAATCCCAGAAGAGAGATATTATTAACTAAAACATTTCTATTATTTAATTTTTCAATATGCAGTTTGCTTTTAAGTTGTCAATCAGGACAGGCGTCCTATAAGTTTTCCCGTCAAAAACTGTAACACGTTTACTTTAAATATACTTCTGTTTAGTTTAAAATACTTATGCAATACCAACGGCCATTCCGTTGAAACATTTCTTGTAAAAATCACACATATACATACGTAAATTTACGACAAATTTAACGGACATGTGTTGTTTGTTATTCCTTTTAATTGTTTAATTTTACTAAAAATAAAATCAAATACTTAACACTTATGTAGTTTGAATTATTATATCTCGCAAAACGACAACTTTTATTAATTTGTTAACGTAACGTATGTACTCCCACTTTGTCATTGTATTTATTCTAATTTAATATGAAAATTATGTTTTATTCAGGGTAGGCAGAACTGAAAGCTTTACGTTTAATCACCAGTAGATTAGCAAGCTGACTTAGATCTTCTTAACTGATAATATTTGTGGTCTAAACAACCATATTATGTCGTTTCTACAAATTCTTCAGCTTCTTTTTCCAAATGATCATCGTCGTCGACTACAACTGACTTCATTCCCCGGAACCGGTTGTCGAATCGTGACCATATAGTGTTAAACATGAGATAAGTATGTTGTCATCTTAAAACATGATTTTGGGTTAATGAGATCATTAAAAGTAACTGAATCGATATTTCCCATTTGGAGCAAATTTCGCTGCCTCTTCAGCTAACAAATCTAAAGATTCTTGAAGGTCATTTACTCCTAAAAAACCATTACTCGAAAGATCATATACGGTATTCATATCTAGAGAATCCGCTTGGAGTGATTTTGAAGCAATATTTAAGTTTCTTAACGTTTTACACTAAATAAACAACAATAAAACAATTTGAAAGTTTCGAGTGCTTTCTTGAAGCCAATGGTTTCATTTCTATCCCTCATATTTTTGCCGTTTATAGAATTCCTTCAAAATCAAAAAGGGAGGAACGTCACTTTTACTGGGAATCGATAGAGTTCCGCATTCGAAGTCCCTAACTTCAGGAAGCTTGGTGTGGTACAATCGTTGCACCAGCATTGCGGTACAACGGTGGTTTGGTACATACACTGCCGTTCAGTGAAGTTCGGTCATACAATAACAATCTATTATATCACACTGTATACAATTATTAATACATAAAATTAGAAAAAAATTAAGCATACACTCTTTTCTAAGGGAGTAAAGCCATAAATTATTATGTAAAGTAGAAATATTGCGACAACCACAATAAAGTCCCTTTTATTATCATTCCAAGAATTTCACGTTCACGCATTATTACGCTGTTTGAAGAAGGATATTCGGGGCGACAAATTGCTGAAAAAATAAATATGAGAAGTTCAATAATAAATGACATCATAAAGCGATATCGGACAACTGGAACTATAGAAAATCGTGTTCGTCCTGGAGCATCTAGGAAAACAACAAAAGCTGAAGATTTGAGAATCGTATTATTAAGCAAACGCAATAGAAAATTAACACCGCCACAAATAGCAGCCGAAGTCAATCGCGGCCGTGAAGAACAAGTTTCGGCGAGTACGGTAAAACGTCGACTTCAACAAGAGGACCTTCATGGACGCATTGCCATTCGAAAACCCTTATTACGTCAAGGCAACAGAGCAAAACGGCTACAGTGGGCCCGTTCTCATCTAGATTGGTCGTTAGATGATTGGAAACACGTGCTTTGAAGCGACGAGTCAAAGTTTGAAGTTTTTGGGCAAAATCGACGAGTTTATGTCCGAAGATCTAAAACCGAAAAGTGGTCCCGAACTACATTGTGCCTACAGTGAAGCAAGGGCGTAGTTCTATGTTAGTGAGGGGATGTTTCTCCTTTGCTGGGACGGGAGATTTATGCAGAGTGCAGGGTGTAATGTGGAAGGAAAATTATTTTGCAATACTCCAGAATCATGCAGTGCCATCAGGATTGCGTATAATAGGCCGTAACTTGATATTCATGCATGACAACGACCCAAAATACACTGCGTTAGTGTGTAAGAACTATCTAAAGGGCAAGAAGAACAGCACACCCTGAAAGTAATGACATGGCCCCCACAAAGCTCAGATTTGAACCCTATAGAGTTGTTGTGGGATGAACTGGACAGGAGGATCCGAAAAATGTGCTCAACTTTACAAGAACATTTAGGGAATATTCTGCAACATGAATGGATTAATATTCCACAATCCCTTTTAACAAAACTTATCGAAAGAATGCTTAGAATAGTTCGAGCGGTGATATACAGCAAAGGAGGTTTTTTCGATGAAAAAAAATATAATGTTCAGTATGTTATATTAGGCCAGAATAACTTTATTTATTTATTTTTGTCTTTTTTACCTGTACATACAATAAAATTGCATTTTGTTTTTAGTTTCGTTTGTTTCTGTAACGTTTTCATATTTTTTACCAAACGACCGAACTTCTCTGAACGGCAGTGTACATATGAGTGCAATAGTTATGAATTGCGCGTAATACGAGGTTTATTTGTAATAATGCTATTGTACGCGGAAAAGGAAAACAAGAAAGTCTCCTTGAAAGAATCACTAAATTCAAGAAAGCAACTTTCGTTCAACTACAAGATATTTTCAAAATAACTTTATCAATTAATATATACACAAATTCATTAATTAACTATCAACTTTTGCTTTTATGGGGCTATTTATGGGCGATTACTGTCTATTGTCTATTAAGACAAACAGATACAACCTATAACCACGGCTACATATAAATGTTTCTATTCCCAATTTTCAAATCCATCGGATTCATTGGGCCAGGAAGCCGGTGGATTTGAAGGATCAGCTCTGAGCTCATCGATGAAACTAAGGACGTGGCAGTGATTTTTATCGTAAATTAAGCGCCATATTAGGTCCTGAATTTAGTAACCAGTAGATGAACTTCCGCTTAATCCCGCGAGCCCAACAACACTCTGACAATTATATAGCAAAATTGATAAAAAAAAAGGAGAAGAAACGAAAATAAAATTAAAACAAAAAAATTACTACTTCTTGTAAGTAATCGGATTCATGATACAGGATGAGTACAAACGGAATGGTTACATATTATGTATATGCATATAAAAGTGCGTTTTACATTTAATTTATCTGAAAGCTATTATAATATGATGCGAGCCGATAAAGACCGTCTTGCATCTTGGTGGCCGAACGGTCAGAATGACGCGGGTTCAAATCTGGCCGGGACAGTCGGTTTTTAACTACGGATAAAAATCCAAGTATGCCTTCTTCTTGGATGTTTGGCATGTTGGAGGTTGGAACACCTGAATGATCATAACATTTTCCAGGTCTTTTAATGTGTTCGTGTTGTCCCAATTTTAGACTTTTTTATTTTTTTATGTTCTTAATTAAATGACTAAAAATGAAGTACATATGGGTGTACGTTATTGTAAATTTCCGCAGTCGATGTTTTCAGTTAAAGAATGTTGTTGCAGATTTTCGGGTTGAAACCGGGCCATAATAGCATGGGAATGTCGACGTTTCGCCCTCAGTTGCATGAAGAGAAGAATCCTTCTTACAGCAACGATACAACTCTGAACGGCAGTGTACATGTACCATATATAGGTAAGAAACAAATTCACGTATAATAATTTTTAAAAGAATTCAAAATTAATTTACAAACAATGTAAAAAAGCCAGGAAACAATTAGCTTTGCTGAAATCGTATGTATATGATCATATGTATAGCAATGTGGACCATGAAATTAGAAACACAGCGCCATGACAGTAAGAAGTGCAGATTTAAGCTTGGCCCTCTAAAAATAAAATCCTCCAAAGAAGAATGACAAATTTTTAATTTCTAAAACAATATTATTACATAGTTAGTAAAACAGTTCCAAAAGTTTTATGGAGGAGCTGATTTAATTCAATTTTTTATTCGAAACATGGATATTTTAGCAACAATAAATCCCAAAAGTCTTAAACCTTTACGCAAACCAACAAAATACAAAACTAATATAGCTAGCGGAAAGAAGATAATTAGGATTATGAAAATATCATACACCTCCAGTAGAAATGTTTAACCAATTATTTCTCGAACAATGGAAGTTAGTAATTCCGATAATAAAGGATATATTCGCTAAATTCCTGCCGAATTTGATCTTTATTGCCGGTGCTGCCAACTCAGATTGTCCGCAACCTTTAAAAATTTCTACTCGGATATCATCAAAAACATAAATCTAACGGTTTAAAAATACTTTAAGACATAAACATCCATCTATTTAAAACGTTTTAAATAAAGCACTGCGAAAAGCTAATATAATCCCAAAAAACCACTTGCCTGATTAATAACCCAAAGCTACGCATCCTGGATTGTAAGGGACTTAAGCCAGGAAGGACACTTGACACTATTTATCCACTAGCAATGCTCTATTCAAAATTTTCATCTTCGTTAATCACTAATCGAATCAAACTTTACGAAAGGAAAATTTCGTCACCCAATAATTGACAACAATTATTATAATAACAAAAAAATACACTCTCAACGCTGGAATATCGACAGTCACAATTCAGAGAATTACGATAATAGTTATTCAATAATTACTTCAATAAACGGTAAATGTCACCACATCGAAAACTCACGGGGAATCATTACGTTGCACTACGTGAAATAGCACGGGAAACGAAACCGAGATGAGCTTGGATAAACGTTCGATAAAAAAAAGCAGATCGACACAAGCCGTTAAAGAACATCGACAAATAGATAGACCGTATAGCGAACCGCACGGCTTCGTGTTAAAGTCACGTGGAAAATGATCTATGAACAAGAGTAGCCTGGAGTGGTCGCGCTTAGAGTAGCACACGACGACTGATTAAGTTTAGACGTTAGGGCCACAATATGAACACAATACTGCCATGGCCCCATCAAATGCAACTACATGTGTGAGTGTTTTGCTGTTACGTTTGTGTGTACATCGGTTTTTTAAAATTGACCACGACGATTTTGAACCAGAATTGCAGTGCGCAAAATGGCGGTTCTATAATTACCTAACAATGTTTAATTGTTAAAAGGAAACTCAAAGAAAACTACGGATCACTTTGTAAAGTTCTTATTACTTCATGTTTAATAATAACGTTAATGAAACTGTTACGTATCATTATTTGGAAACAGTTACATTCAGATACAAGTGAACATTGCAACTAATTTATGAATATCTTTAAACAGGAGCTATGCTATTTGCATTAAGCATATGTGAAGTAATGTAATATTCAATTAATTTCATTACAACTATACTGACAGAAAAGATTCCTTAAATCAAAGAAATTAATTTTTTAAGCATATTTCTTTGTTTCAAGGAAATATTTTTTACACCCAAAAAAACACGGATTTCTAATGAAAGAAATTTGTCTTTTCCATTATTCCTTTAACTCAAAGTAGAATTGCTTTCTTTGGAAGAATATATCATTAATTCAAAAAAAAACCCACAGAATTGAAATAAAACCCATCATTTCTTTGAATAAAAGTTGAAAAACCAGATACTTGAATGGAATAGTTCTCTTTGCTAGATTTAATATTTTATTGCAAAATAATGTTTTCTTTTTATCTAAAGAACACGTCTAATAAATAGACGTGTCGTGTTTGTTTAGGTAACGTTTTTGAAGATAGAATGTGTAAAATCATGTATTATAAGGCTTTACGTTTGTTATTATTAATTAATTACACGTTTATTAAGCTACAACCAAAGATTTCAAATTGCCAGTATTTGTGATTTCAGAAAATTGCCGCATTAGTTGGACACGCTTACATCGTAGCGTTGCGCAATAGTTATTGTTTTTCTCTTTGGAAGTGATCGAAACAGTCGAAAGTTTGTTCAATAAGTGGCGTTTTCCTGACCAATTTGGCATAATCTCAGATAAGTAATTCTTGGTGTTAAGGCTGATATAAGTATGATCACTCGTGGCTAAATTGTAACAGTACGTACAATCTACTATTCTCATAATGTCTGTTAAAACATGTATGTACCTGTAGGTATAAAGGGCCTGCTCACAGGAGAACGCTCTGTCATATTTGAAATGATAATATTTATTTAATTGTTTGCAGGAATCATTAACAATGTAATTTTTCAAGGATTTCGTGAACATTGCGGGATTTATGCATCGAAATAATAGATATGGTAATTAAACTACTGTGGTATGTCTACACATAGGTTCATTCAAGTGGTATTTCGCTTAGTGTTATACATGAACCTTTCCATTCTCAGAATGACATGAGAATTGTCTTCGGCTGCTAAGAGGGTGTTTAATTTACTATCTTCACTCTTCAGATACCTTGGAAGGCCTAAGCTTGGGTAGATCCCTAGCTTGACTAAACTCTCAGAATTTGCTTTCAATCTTACTTATTGGATTGGTTAATTGGCGGACGATTAGGACAAGTTCCATTAAATAAATTAACAACATAAGAACCATTATTCTTTCTTTTTCAGATAAACGCATTTTGAATTTAATCATGCAAATTAACTAATAAACACCTAATTAAAATAATTAAAACATAATATATTTACTACGATTTTTCGAATTGTTCAGTTTATTTGTCGCCTTTTTCAAGTTATTGCTTGTTTGTTTATTTTTCACAGTATCAAACTATTTACAATAAATCCGTAGATGCGAGGATTACTGAAAAGCCTATTCAATCGTATATCAAATTCTCTAAAATATACAGGCTGTAGTATTTTAAATAATAAAATTATTACTCCCCCTCAAGCCGGAAGTAACGTTAAATTTTAGTCTAAGTAAAAAAATATACAAATCAAAAATATAAATCAACATGTTCGAGTATTTTTGGCACGCTCTCTGGATATTTCATTGCATAATTAACTCTCGGATTGGATTAATATAACCCAGCAAATTTAGATAGGGGGATGAACCATTGAACAAATTATTTTTGATTGAATTTAGAATTTAAAATGTTAAAATGTTCACGCCTTGTTCCATTATTATTCTTTGGCGTATTTTAATGGCCAAAAACATACAATACAAATACGAATTCATTCAATAAGAGCCCTCAACGATTACTCTATAACCAAAAAAATATAGCTATTTTTCTAACTCATAAGCTAAAGTGTCTGAGAACTAAAACAAATTTTCATTTTTTCAAGTTTCAAAATGCCAAAGCACAAACGAAAAAACATCGCGTTGATTGAATTTACCAGAAAAGATGGTCATGAGCCATTTTTTGATTTTTGAAATTTACCATCAAATATTTAATTGTATTTTTATTTTTGCTATTTCTGCTCCAATCGGGACCATTAGTTGCTCAATGAAGAAATCTCAACAAGTGCTTTGAATTTTTAAAAGAGCAATCCTCTAACTTTAGACTTTAGACTAGAGTTAATAGGATAAACATTTTTTTAAATAAAATGTTGGCTGGTGTATATTGAAGGTGGGTATTTTTTGAGATATTTGTTAGACCGAGTGGTCTTGGCGGCTCGTACAGGCTACGGCTTTCGAAGTGACTTGAATCAAACATTCTGAAATCAACAAATTATAAAAATAACTTGCAAGCTAATACGGCAATCCTTTATCAACAGTCTAAGTGATAAATTAAATATGTAAGAAATACTTACAATTAGAAGCATCCTTTGTTTGCATTCTAAGCGGTCTCTATTAACCTTTAAAGAAAAAATCCATAATCTTCTAATATTTCATTGTACGACCTTTTAGACTATAAAGAAGTATTATGCAGTGTCACTATTGTAAAATTTCACATTCAGGCAAATATTCTAACCATTTTATTTGCTAGAAGCTGTTAAATACCTTTTAAGTGAAATTACAGTGTCTTTCAAAAAAGAGGAAACACTCGATAACTTTTTTATCTTGAGACTTACAAAAAAAAAAGATGAAATAATTTTTTAATGAACGTAAAAATAAACTTAAGTCTTTAAACAATGGCAGCTAAAAAGTAATCCACATTCAATGCATAGAAATCTGATTGTGTCAATTAGTTACAATAATCGTTAATATAAAATTTTTGTTAATCGTATATGTAAGTTGTGAAATTGTCCAGAAATCGTAGAATAAGTCCAAAACCTTTATGTTTTAATAAATAATAGATTTAGTACCACGTGGTAAGAGTGGATACTTGCAATTATGTATTCTAGTAAATTATTTAGTCACAAAGTTAAAATTATAAATCCCAAATAAATAGAAAATCATCAACTGGTGCAAGATCAGGTGAACTAAGCTCTGGTTAAATGATGCATTCAGGGACTGTATGGCAATGAACGCTTTATAAGCTGCCGCTATATGCGGCTGGAGTAATAAGGTTTATCGGAAGGCCAATGGAAAATCTTCTAACGTTATAATTAACTTATTAGTTAAAAAAATGAATGTTGGAAAATCTTCTGACATTCAGACCGTCTTCATAAAAATAATGTCCTATCTCCTATTAAACCGTATCAGATATTAGTTCCCAGATGGTTTGATGATTCATCTCCCTTGTCCAGAGTGGGTTTAATATATTACAACTTTCTTCAATTTTCCCTGTACCCGCCTACCTCAGTTTTTGAGATAATTCACATAATTTGAAATACTCGCGAAATTTTGCTTTTTCTTTAACCGTACCTGCCAGAGCGATGATTTAAATTTGACTCGACTAAGAATTTCTTGAAATTTTCGGCGATACATGGAAACATTTTTTATTTCAACTGGCCATCGAAATTGTTGAAATGTTTGATTCGCGCAATTTCGCATTTTTTTTCTAGAATTTGATAGAGGAATTGTTCTAAAATGGTTTCTATAAACATGTCCCTGTACCGAAAATGTGTACATTAAATATTAAGTATCTAGATATGTTTTTCGTTTAAAAATCTAGAACGATGCGACGAAATACTAGTAGCCTTTGTTTCGCTGAAGATATTCATTAGATCCAATGTGTAAACGTTATCTTTTTTAGTACAATTCCAGCATCTACTCCAAATAACCATATAATTGCCTTTCAAGAACCATTTAAGAAGTGCGTATAAATAATAAATACCCAAAATAAGTAGATAAATCTTGATTACAGTTCAGTAACGAACAGATTTATTTAACACACCATGTTTCATTTCAACAGTGAAAAATATACTGAAAAAAATAACTTTGATAAACATTTTAAAGCGGGCAATGTGTAACGTAGACGTTACGCAAAATATTACCTCGAATAAATATTGAAATTATGTGCATAAATTAAATGTAAGAGACGTTAGATCTTTAATGCGTATGAAAGAAAAACAAAATTTGATAATATTTCGTCACTCTACGCATTTCAGCAAAAAAAAATTATATTAAATTTATTAAACGACACACCTTAGAAATGTCAGTGATGATAGTAAGTACTGTGGTGTGGCATTGGAAACAACGCAAAGGTAATGGCACACGCCACACCACACAAGCTTAATTAATTAATCCAGGACAGCTGTTTCAAGGTTGCGTCGATGGTCGTTGTTCGAATGATATGAGAAAATCTAACACGCCTCTTCTATCCCTACACTCAAAAAAGTATTACTTACATATATCAGCTTGTATTAACTTAATTTTAGTACACACATTACCAAAGCGATTCAATTCCTTAGGCTGGAGAGCCATGATCAACAATGATAGTAAGGATTGCGAGGTAGTAACCTTCGGTCAACGGTTGAAAATGAGGATCGACGCGTCCTCGAAACAGCCGTCCCTGATTAGTTAATTAAACTTGCCCACTGTGCGTCGCGTCGCTGCAGCCAGCATAAAAATGACCGCTTCGGGAATATTAGTGTGTTTGTATTTGGAGTTGCGTCTACAGTAAAAATCATATAACCAAAACAAGGCAACTTGCGGATGCGTAATTGTAAACATCTTTTTATTATTATTATAAATTTATAGTATATAATAAAACACGTAATACACGATAAAATAGCACTCGCGCTATTGTCTTGAGATAATCTTATGTAACGCATTACTATTGTTACGTAACTTTATAAGTAACACAGCTTTATCTTAAGCATTCCCTCATCTATGGTGCATAACGTAATTAAAATTGTTTGAATTGGCGGCTATTTATTTTGCGCCATCGTCACGAATGCAAACGTAATTATAATCTTCCGCCATCCGTCTCCTTATTTCATGCACCGCTAAAAAATCTAATAGCAACTCTGAAGACACCGGACTGAACGATAACTGAAAATCTTAGATTATGTGCGCGCTAAATTGCGGTAATGCAAGTAATGCGGAGAAGTGCAAGTGCGCTTTACATTAGCCACATATACTTATATACCGCTGCGGGTACCGTTGAAATCAAAATAGCGTTGAATAATCTTGAGCAGCTTATTTTCCCTACGCACATCACAGTTGGAAATGTTCATTTTACACCATTTTATTTTCCAACAAGGAAATCTAGGACTCGGGACAAATCTACAATCGTGTAACAATCTTTTAGCTTCTACAATGGAAATATTTTATTGCTAAAATCAATAAATCTGCATGCGAATACAGATCTACGAGAGCCACGAAATAAATACTTTCTTATACATTTGATAAACTTCCTCCATTCATAAATGCCAATTCGTCCCATCATAAAACAAACAACAATCAAATATTTTATAAGTCGTAAATATCGGAATGATTTAATATTGCCAGTCTACAACTGAACTCTTGAACGTGACTCTATCTGTAAACAGTCAAGCTTGTTCGCGAAGAACTACACTTACTATTAAACGTAATCGACAATTTTAAAACAATTTTCTTAAGAAAAAATCAGCGGACCACCAAAATCGTTTCCTCCTTTATTTTCTCGTCTGGTAACTTTCCTAAATGACCGCATGCGGTGAATTAATCGAAGCGATATTAAATAGTTATATTAGCATACGTAATACGGGTACTTCGAGGAAGTTTCGGCCGCTAACTGTTCGTTAAGATTGTAAAGGTTTAGCAAAAAAGTGCTCCCGTTCTTATTGATATACAATTCATACTTAACAGGGCCGTTGCATTTTGGTCGTCCATGGTTTTCAATTACAAATTGCAAATTTTCTCGTTTATAGTTTATAATGAATGTGATATTATAAATTTTAATTTTGGTTAGGTCCGTATTACATAAGTAGAGGATATTGAACATTTTATGACCCATACGTTACGTACTTAATGTTAACAAGAAATTCTATTCTAATAACACTGTATATTCCGATAAAAAAAAATAAATCAACCGAACATGTTATTATTCGTTTAACAAATAAAACGGCTATTCCACAAGATATTAATATATACGGGAAAAAATTGCAACGTTATCAATGATATTTACACAATTGCTGCAACATTAATACTTATTTTGTTAATGCTTCTCACAAAATATCTGCAGCCATTCTGCACAATCTCATAATCCGAGTAGTATGGTACTTCTTGAATATTCCGAATATGCTCTTGACCAAAATACCTTCCTTCCTAATTAAACAAATTAAGTTTTACTTATATCGTCCTTTAGAATATGTTATAAACCTCTCTTTTCAACTCGGTATTTTCCGAATGCTTTGAATAACTCCGATCTAGAAGAACGATGACCAAAAATCTATTGAAAACTACCGTCCGGTATCTCTTCACACGGTTATTTGAATATGCTATGTTGCGCAGACTGGAGCCGTTTTTGGAAAGTATCACCTCATTCACTTGTCCCAACATGGCTTTAGACCATTTCGGCTGTGTGTTTAATTTAGTAGTTGCAATTAATACATTTATTATAATAAAAAAAAATAATTTGGTTGCGTTCGCCACCATCGTTTATTGGATAAATTGAAGAAGTTTGGAATCAGGAATACAGCCCTTAAATGGTTTTCCTCTTACCTTCAAAATCGTTTGCAATTGGTGCAAATTAAACTCCAAAAAAGCTGTGGAAGTTCTTCTTGCCGTTTTGAGACCGGTCACACATTAAAATTTGATTTCATACACTGACTGCAATTAAAAATGCGCCACTCCTAAATTGTCGGAGCATTTCGTTAAAATTTTCTAAATGTATTTCTGAAGGTCAACATAAACGATCAATGTAATCCAAATGTACAAAAATGAGTCAAATGTGTGCAGTATGTGTCGAGCAGTCGTGAGTGATGCTTAGGAGATGAATACGTGCACCTTATAAACAATTAACCCCCTTCGAACCTGACTGGATTATTGGACTGTATGAAAGCGATATTAGTTTCCGGAAAATTGCGCGTAGATTCAATCACTGTTCTACGGCGTTGGAACCTGTAAAATCGCAAATCACGATAAAGCACGTAGATCAGCCTCAGGCACACTTGAAAGGAACACCCCCAAAAAGATTTTCATTTGAAGTACTTGGTTGTACAACGCCAGCTTCAGTGAGCAACATTTTTAGCGCAGCAGTAGTGAAACGTTATCGATCGTAATATAAACATTTTTTATACCAATAAACATTATTTAGCAAAAACTTTTTGATGTGCATTTTTCATTACAGCCAACGTAGTTAGCATCCTATCATATTTTATTTTTAGTGACCTGTCTGTTCGTATTACTTTTGCTGTAAATATTAATAATAAATAATTAATAAAAAGTTGCAATGTAAAATGAAGTACGATAATGCATTTTCTACTTACCACGACTTTTGCTATTGTATATAGGGAGCTAGTGTGATAACATTTCCTGTACATTTCTCTCGGTGTAGTTCAGTAACATTTGGTTTTGCGGAGGTTGCAAGGTTTTAAGTTCTAATCCTAGTTCTGGACTAGGACTAGATAATAGACCTCTTAGCTTTTCCGCTTAAACCGGAGGTGATATCACCTTGTGGAGTAAATCAAAGAAAAGCAAACCTAAATTGAGGCGTATTTTAAGTAATCAATATACAAGAATAAAAATTGGAATGAAATACTCCAATTCTGGAAGTATTAAATTAATTGCTAATAGTAAATAATTAACGACTTGTATTAAGGACGCATTTACTTCACTTTTCAAGCGTTTATTTGGTTTCAAGTAATTACTTGGTCCAGATAAGATGTACTAGAACCAAGAAGGTTGTAACCTATTATCAGGAATAACCGCAATAGACGCGTTACTTGTTTCCTACAAAGCGGTTGTAAATTGGAATGGATAAGTAATCAATAATTGCAGTTCGTAGATTTCTTCGTTTTGGAAAAAAAATTATTACAGTTAAAATGAACTGCAAGCGAGGACCAGAACAAGTTTTTTGCCGTAATTACAGTGAGAAACCGGTGAGTATGATTTATTACAGAATTAGAACTTTCGATAAAAACAATATTGGCAAAAATTAATAATGGATATATTGGCTTGAAGTGTATTGGCGTTTGATAACTAAATTTCATATCAGTGTTTTTGCTATAGTGCCGTACAAGCTAGTAAATTTGTCGCTAAAGAAAATTATAGGTAAGTATTATTCTTATATATACCTATAATGGCTTGTATGTATTTAATTCAATGTACCAGTACCCTTAGCTGCTGTAACTTCAGCATTTAAACAGTATGATCTTGTTAACATAAAGAATTACAAACTCGTTATCTAAAATTCGCCCATTACATTCTCCAAGCGAGTAATGTATACAATGAATTGTTGCAAAATGCCTTTGAAATGATGAGCAGCCATAGATGTGTAGCAGGACTATTTTCCAACTTATCTCATATATTTGACGTCATTTGGTAATGTATAACTCGAAGTTACATGAGATTTGTTGATCGATCCTCCTCCTTGATCCTTTTACCACAAAATATGACAACTGGGAAAATAACCTATATCAGTCAGTACGGATCTAAAGAGTAAATACACTACCCGACAAAAACATAGACGCGGTATCGTTTTTATTTACGAAACAAAGTTTATAGACATTATATAAAATGTAAATGAGGGTTATTAATACTTGTTATGTAAATAGTCCATTTATAGATATTTCTGGGTATTTATTGCTTTATGAGGGGTAATTGGGATTTTCCCAGATCAAAATAGGAATTTTAAATGCGACAAAAATTTAGATCCTGCGCATTTATTACGTTAATATAAGCGAAAATGTTTTAATTTGATACTTCTCTTTATATGCAGCGGTTGTGCTGGTAAAGTGTACACATTTCACCACAATAAATTATATTTTATAAAATGTTTGCAATATGGGTAGAAAAAAGCAATTATCCTTGATAGAAAGGGGTAAAGTTCTAGCCTGGCACCAGGATGGTGCTAGTAAGAAGGAAATTGCTCGTCGGTTACGAAGAAGTGATCATTCCGATAGAAATTTCCTAAATCCGGAAAATTACGGCAAACCAAAAGGCCAGGGGCGACCGAAAGCTGTAAGTGAGCGGGATAAACGCATGATATTGCGGTATGCATCCAATTCTTCTGCGTCGGCGAGAGTTACTGCAGAACAGGCGGGGGTACAAACGCACGTGCGTAATGTTCAAAGGATTTTGAAGGCGTCACCGGTAATATCACGGAAGAAAATGTCGAAAAAACCGCCAGTTTCGGCGAAACACAAAGAAGCGAGGTTCAGATTTACTGAAGAACACATATCCTGGAAGAAACAATGGGAAAAAGTTATATTTTCCGATGAGAAACGTTTTAATTTGGACGGACCGGATGGGTACTCGCATTATTATGACCTGAGAAAGGAACCAAAAGTGAAAATGACCCGACAATTAGGGGGTGGATCTGTGATGATATGGGCAGCGATTGGCTTTCGCGATAAAAGTGGCATAGTGTTTTGCACAAACAAAATGACATCTGTGACGTATAAAGACTTATTGCGTGACAATCTTCTACGTTTTGGAAACCGATGGGCCGGGCGCAATTTTGTTTTTCAGCAAGATAACGCGCCAATTCATAAAGCAAAAACCATTACTGAATGGCTTAAAGAGAAAAAGATTAAAACTTTACAGTGGCCGACACGGTCACCAGACTTAAACATTATTGAAAACATGTGGGGTGAATTGGCACGTCGCGTTTATAGCGGAGGCCGTCAATATTTCACGGTACAGGAACTGAAAACTTCAATAGTGACTGAATGGCAGAATATCCCTCAAAATTATGTGTTAAATTTATATAAATCTATTAATAACAGACTATTGGAAGCGATTAAGAACAATGGAGGATCTACGCATTACTGATCACTCATTTGTTGATTTTTGTCTTACATTTGCAACAGAGCGTCTAAATTTTTGTCGCAGAAATTGTTTAAACATTGGAGTAATAATTTATTATTTAGTTCATATATTACTGGAGGAGATACTTTTAAGTTTATTTTACTTTTATGAATAAAACCTTAATTAGATCTTGCTAGTTTCTCAAGGAAATGTTGTAACCCTTAAAACCCGTAAAACATCTTACCGCGTCTAAGTTTTTGTCGGGGAGTGTACTTGACACTTAACAATAAGTGCAATTATGGTACTAAAGAAATATATTACCAGCGTGCATTGTTAAAAAATACATTTCCTCAAACAGAATGAAGACAAGTAACTTGAGTAAACAACGCAAAAGTATTGGGACACTCCGCACCACACAAGTTTAATTAATTAATCCGGAACAGCCGTTTCGAGGATGCATAGGATACTTTTATGTTGTTTGCCATATTACCCCACAGTCCTTGCTATCATTATTTTAAGTAACTTGAGATGTACAAAATTCTATTCTGCGACTAAACAGATTTTAAATCATTCATTTTATATACCATATACAGCAGACTTTGCGATGTTAAGTATTATTGTCATGTAATACAAAGTATTTGCTGCTTTAACATGGTAATTTTAGAATACTAGAGCGATCTACCATATTTTTCAGATAAGTGCTGGTAAAAGACACCAACATAAATCTGAAGATTTTATGATGTCTTTAACGTATACACCCGCTATCTAAACTATTTAAAGCCCTCTTTATTTAAGGACCACATTTATTAACCTTTCGACACACCCTTGTAATGTACCTAATACACTGAAGCATGTATATCTACTACTTGTTGACTACCGTTTTTATACTGATAATACTTTTAGCTCCAACTTTAAATAGTAGGCTTAATTTTTAAAGACACATACACGGTGTCCCAACCTTTTGAATTTCTAGAATGTATCTATTGTGTAAACGGCAAAAGGTGAAAATTTTCAGATAGAATAGTAGACATCACAACGTTTCTTCCAAAAATATTCCATATACGAGTGAACCAGGTACCTACCAAAAATTCTGGAGTCTGTTGTTGCAGAAAATTTAAATAATTTTCACCTTATCAATTGTTTACCCAGTAAACCATCCCAAATATTGAAATCAAAGCATCACTAAATGTGGATAAATAAAAATTAATTTTCCACGGTATGGGAATCTTGGATGTTCAGATCATGATTTAAATACCAATCACAGAACGCTTGCTGAAGTGGACCGTCATTATCTTTCAAATGCTGGACTATTGTGAAATCATATGGATGCTGTTGGCCGCGTCTCGATTCTCCAGTAACGCACCCAGTACTTCTTGAAGGAACGTTTTTTATCAAATTAATGACTGCATCATCACGTAAACGAGGACGGCCAGCATGTTCACGTGGTTGTATTGTAACGCGTCCGACGAAAACAACTCTATCTTCTAAAAACATTATTTTGGCAAACAACGCCCGGGAAATCGCATCGCATGTAATCGTGCGGCTTGACTCGCGTTACTATTTGGACCACCAAGAGCCATCAACGTATCATGATACTTACAATTTGAGTAGCTTTGAACCATTATTTCAAACCTTAAAATAAAAAAACCCTACATTTTGAATAACAAGAGTAGAAATATGAACTAGTTTTCTACGCACAACATTTGTTTCACATATGTAAAATAATTGCCTTATGTCCTCTTGGATCATGCTTAGTTGCCGCAAGAAAACACTTTGACCAAATGTTTTTTATTTTTAAAATTGCGATAAGTCAAAAAATATTGGTCAGAAAAAATGGTAAAGGAATATACATAATACATTAATACATAACGCCTTTTTGTGTCCCGTTGATTAGATGTTCTTTTCTTTATGTTTTACTACCTGCAATAATTCCAATGGCTACACGACAAAATTTGCAGATACTAATCAATCATCCTATACGACTTGTGTATAGGAAAATATTATTGGAACATACTCTCTGGCGTCTATCATATTAGCAGAACGTTTCAGCTTGCTGTTTTCATAATAGTGTAAACGTGTGTTGATGTGCATCTGTCGTTTTTGCGCGAAAGTTTTAAGAAAATTTACTTCAAAATGGCACGTGGCAAGCCTACCAGTGTAGAAAAACGTTCACGCATTATTGCGCTGTTTGAAGAAGGATATTCGGGGCGACAAATTGCTGAAAAAATAAATATGAGAAGTTCAACAGTAAATGACATCATAAAGCGATATCGGACAACTGGAACTATAGAAAATCGTGTTCGTCCTGGAGCATCTAGGAAAACAACAAAAGCTGAAGGTTTAAGAATTGTATTATTAAGCAAACGCAATAGAAAATTAACAGCGCCACAAATAGCAGCCGAAGTCAATCGCGGCCGTGATGAACAAGTTTCGGCGAGTACGGTAAAACGTCGACTTCAACAAGAGGACCTTCATGGACGCATTGCCATTCGAAAACCCTTATTACGTCGGGGCAATAGAGCAAAACGGCTACAGTGGGCCCGTTCTCATCTAGATTGGTCGTTAGATGATTGGAAACACGTGCTTTGGAGTGACGAGTCAAAGTTTGAGGTTTTTGGGCAAAATCGACGAGTTTATGTCCGAAGATCTAAAACCGAAAAAATGATCCCGGCCTACATTGTGCCAACAGTGAAGCAAGGGCGTAATTCTGTGTTAGTGTGGGGATGTTTCTCCTTTGCTGGAACGGGAGATTTATGCAGAGTGCAGGGTGTAATGAGGAAGGAAAATTATTTTGCAATACTCCAGAATCATGCAGTACCATCAGGTTTGCGTATAATAGGCCGTAACTTTACATTCATGCATGACAACGACCCAAAACACACTGCGTTAGTGTGTAAGAGCTATCTAAAGGTGCAAGAAGAACAGCACACCCTGAAAGTAATGACATGGCCCCCACAAAGCCCAGATTTGAACCTTATAGAGTTGTTGTGGGATGAACTGGACAGGAGGATCCGAAAAATATGCCCAACTTCACAAGAACATTTGCGGAATATTCTGCAACATGAATGGATTAATATTCCACAATCCGTTTTAACAAAACTTATCGAAAGAATGCCTAGAATAGTTCGAGCGGTGATTAACAGCAAAGGAGGTTTTTTCGACGAAAAAAAAAAAATAATGTTCAGTATGTTATATTAGGCCAGAATAACTTTTTATTTATTTATTTTTGTCTTTTTTAACTGTACATACAATAATTTTTGTTTTTAATTTCGTTTGTTTCTGTAACCTTTCATGTGGTTTAATAACCGACGTAACTTCTCTGAACGGCAGTGAACATACATCCTTATTTTCAACATTATACTTTACACAATAATTTTTTTAATAACCTTCTATTGAATAAGTTACTAACAAGAAGTACATAGACTTTGCACACGAAAACGGCGTTGTGAGACACTTTGTATGAAATAATGCAAACATGGCCCAGTTCTTGATGTTAAAAGCATTTTATGGCGAGCGCTTTGGGAAGCTGTTGGTGCTAGGTGTGGATTTTATTGCTGGTAAGAATTGTATAAGTGCACTTTAACGATCACAATGGTTTACGAGTTCCGTGAACTGAAAAGCGAATCTGTATCGTGACAGTTAACATCGTACAGTAGGTAATAACGTAATAAATTTGAAATTCCAATTGAATTTAGTGCTATTTGTATTTTTGCGAAAATGGATATAATATAATTGACAAAAAGAAACGCGTGGTGAATGCGACGTCTAGCATATAATAATGCGCGAATAACTTTTCAGCAGTATGTAGATAGATATATTTTGACAACTATAGCATAACGTCGCTTGTTAGCAATTCCGAGATTGCATATTTTAACATTCACTGCCGCCGTGGCTTATGAAAGACTGCGTGTTCATTCATGAAAATGATAACTAAACGTAAACATTGTGTAATTGTCGAATGAAATACCAAGAAAAATGTATCTCATCGTCTTCGAAGATAAGAATATGGTAAAATAGTATTTTTGGTAAATAACCATATGTAGGACTAGTTTATTTACTAGAAATTGTTTTTCCTTTATTATTTACATGCTCTTCATTTTAATTGCAAAAACTCTGCATTTACGTTACGAGCGACTTGGTCTTGCGTTGACAAGTCAACCAAATAGAGCAATCTTTATAAACTCTACTATCCTTAAGTAAATACGCCTACTATTGCTGGATTTACCAACTTCAATCGCCCGAGCAATTTAAGAAATTTTTACTGGGTATGATTCTTGGCATTTTTTAAATTTCGTGGATGATTTAAATTGACAGTTCCAGCAAGAGAAGGGAGCAAGAAATGTTTAAAAATGCCAACTGATCGTAACAATTCCTGCTTTTTTGAGCTTACTTCTCACACACAATCGAAACTCACAATTTATAGCGAAAGGTCTGTAAGCAAAACAAAGAAGACCGCATAGTATTGTGGGATTTACCTGCATTATCATTACATATAGATGTTAAAAGTTTATATTTTTTAAAAGTTTTTTTTACAAACTTTTTTTTTTAAGTTTTTATTTAAATTTTTAGTTATTAAAAGTAATTCATCAAAAACTTTCGTAATACTGATCAATAAGTACATATTTGTTCCATCTAAACTCTAAACGGATGTGCAGATATATGCAACCAACGTTACACCAAATCATGAAACGAGTTAAACACTAACATTCCATTAAGTGAAATGCTGTTCTTAGGACGGTACAAGTACACGATATCATACAAAACATTTTAATAAAACTTTATTAATACATATGTAAGTGTACATTATAAAAATTAAATTACGATTACGGATACCATAGTATCACATAAGAACAAAATTTGTTATCTACAAAGAAGCTTACTTAAGCCAACAAGTAAATTATTTTTTGGCGTACAAGTCGGAGGTTGCAACTTTCCTAAATACACAGTATAACCATTTGATTCCGCCATTAATTTTCGATCGATATCGATAATATCCATACACAAAAACCCTTGTTCAGTTTTAACATTTTTCTCATCGTGTGTTTGATCAGCCGCATGGGCTATATTTAAATATTCCTTATTACTAATTTCTAATTTACAAAATTCGGTACTTCTTGGATATTTCAAATGATAGCAGTTGTGGATTGCGCCATAACAACAAGGACACGATACGAAATGCGCTTTGTTCTTGATGCAATTTTGTATAACTAAATCAGTTGCAACTCCACAAGCATGTAAAGAAACTCCTATATCGAATTTTGCCGTAAAATAATCCAAATTGCACTGTGTGATGTAGACATTTTTCAAATTCATTTTCGCTATTCTTTCCCTTGCTCTTTCCAACGATTTCTCCTTATTTTCCACTAAGATTACTTCACAATTTTGTAATAGAGTAGCTAAAAGGATTCCTAAGTGACCACTTCCGCTACAAAAATCTACAATGGTGAATTTTCCTTTCTTTGCAATTTTAATAACGACCTTTGCTAAATTCTCTAACTGTTGACATTTTCTTCCCGCGCGTTTCTTGGGTAAGGCACCGCTTTCTGGATTCGCATCCAAAGGTATTGTGGACCAATCAAATTCAACCTCATGTCCAAAGGGTGTGATACTGTTAATAATTTCGATGTTTGATTTTTCAATAATATCTATTGACCTTTCTATATCGAACTGTTTTGTATATATTCGACTTTGAGGTTTGTACCTACTTGGATCGGAAGTGTACAGACTTTCTTTAGGTACATCTGCACATATTACATTCTTTATAGCTTTGCAATCGATACTAACATAATCTAGTTCAAAATCAAAATCTGGTAAGTCAGATTTTGCAATATTTTTAAACCAAGCTACACACAAGGGGACAGTACTTTGCATTAGATCTTTACTGAATATTTGAAACAAAATTTTTATACATGGATATAGTAAAACATCTCCTAATGTCATATAGAGACCTTCACCATACACGTGAACTAAATTTAAATTTTTAACAGGAACACTGCTTTTAAGCGATTTGTCGCCATGTTTCTCTCTTGCAATTTTATAAATGTTGTGCATTCTTACTGGTTGCTGCATGTGATATTCAAATTGAATCAAATTACGAGGAATCACCAAACTATCGTTTGTAACATAATTATTAATGTTTATTAAAACATCTTTGATGGTTGCAGGCATATCAATTTCACAAAATTTTGTCCACACAGAAAATTCGTTGCAAGCTAGCAAACAAGCATCTTTAAAACCAAGCAGTGAATTATATTTTTTGTTACAGCAACACTTGATAATCTTCCTTGCTACAGCGCACAAGCCAGCAATTACATCATTACCTATTATTACAACGGGCCAAACGCAAAAATTCGAGCAGTTTGGTACATTTGACGGTGTAAAACATTTAGTGTCTATCTGTGAAATATCGAAGCTCAACAAAGGTTCTTTTAAGGATTCTTTATAAACTATACATAAATCTAATTCGTTCATATCACAGATTTTATAAATGTAAATTATTAATAAGGATTCTAAACTAGTTTTGATCTTATTATTTTCGGTATGCACTGCTTCAATAAAGATACTCATTTTACACACTATTTGCTAATTGTCTCTGTACCCTTTGCAACATACGTTTATTTAATACTCTTTTTCTAGCGATAACACAAACTGTGGAAATAACACTCGATACAAACATAAATCCTTCGAACTTCCAATACGCTTGTTCGTCTAAATAAGCCGCTCTATCACAACTTCTTGTTACCATTTCACCACTCGAACATTTTATAACCTCTTTGAAATGCGTATGTATACAAACTCCGATACTTTGACTTGCTATATCATAAGCTAAAATAGAAATGTTCTTACAATTTCAAAATAGATTTTCCATTATCGGTTACCTGAGCATGGTTCGCACTGTTTGATTATTTCGAAATTATCTTTATCCTTGCATGTTGAATTCTGCTCTACAGGAAAATCGCGTTTTTTTGTGTTAATTCTATCCGTTAAATTTGATTCCACAATAAGAACTAAAATTGTCAAGCTAATATAGAAGTTAGGTTAGGATACTTATGTATTTCAAAATAGTTTCTTACATTCCCAAGGCTGTTATTCCCAAGAACATTCGTTTCTTTGGACAAGTTTCAATCATTTTCCTTACATCAGTTAAATAATTATCGAAAACTATTCATAAAGTAGAACTTATACATCGATGACACAAATGACAATTTAGGTCGGTGTCTAAAGGCACGGTACCGCAATATACATACAGTACAAATCACGAATCTTTGCCGTTACGTCATTGATTGTTATATTGATATAACGTACGTCGTACTTAGTTACGATATACGTCCATATTTTCTTAAGTAACAATGAACTAATTGAAGTGAGACAGTATATTGGCCGAGCGATGCGTAGATAAGAGCTTTCGTAATGTTTACTGCAGTGCATCCAACCTTTAGATTTGTAAAGAAAGAATATCGCTCCTTTTGATGTTTGACATTTGTTTTATACTTATTTGCATAAGAATAAATTTAAATAAAAAATGAAATGTGGATATTATAATGATCATAATTTAGTATAATGTTTTGCGGATGAAATTTTTAATATA
>LR737384.1:224101-243574 GCA_902655005.2 Marronus borbonicus | reverse complement strand
AAGTATTGCGATACAAATAGCAGTAATGCAGCAAGCTAGTAATGATAATAACAAAACAGTACTTTTGTACAAGCAATAAGGCTGGATAACATTTAATTAATTTTTATTCATCGTCTTCATCTTCAGAACCACGATTCACCGGAAATGAAAATTCACCTGCATCAAAATTTACTTCTCGATTATACCATTCTGTAATTAATTTCTCCGTATGGCGAGTACACTTTTTCCTTTTGCTTGTGCCCATACTAATTCTATTGCATTGAAGTCACAATGATAGGGAGGAAGTCGGAGTACTTCGTGGCCTTTCTTTTTGAATAAATCATCGATTACCTACACCTTTTGTTTTTTATTATGTTTTGCAATTTCTAATAATTCATTTTTGTTCATCGTACTTTCATAGGGAATTTGATTGCTGTTCTGCCATTCAATTATATCATCTTTTCTCCAAGATTGGGAAGGTTGTTTTTTCAACAAAATACTATGGTAAGGTGCATTATCCATAACGATTAAATATGGTACTTCAAGATTAGGTATTAACGGTTCCCTGACCCAACGTTGGAATGTTTCGCTATTCATTTCCCTGTGGTAATCGGAGGTTGCCGATTTTGAAGGAAATACTAAAGAAGCATCTTTTATAAAACCATTTATTTTTTACAATAACAGAACTAGGTGGTATGTTTTCCTTTCTTTGTTTGATGTTTTGCTCTGTTTCAACTTCATTCCATGCTTAATCATAATGTATAGGAATATACATTATCGTTACTTATTTCATGAACAGCCTTCACAAATATTAGAGGCCCTTCCTTACGTTTCTCAGGTCCAAAGTACCGCAGCAACTTAAATACCAACTCCTGGGAGTTCGGATCTAAGCGGCGGCCTGGCATGGTAATCTCTATATACATTTCATAAAAATAGTAATATATTTATTACAAATAAAGTTTAACTTACAAGTGCTCTCATTAATAATTCGTAATTTCGTAATATAGCTCTAATAAGAATACGGAAAAATTTGACAGATGTTATAACAATAACAACGGTTGGTGTACCTGAATTTGTATCGTCAGAGACCAGTATGACGTAACGGCAAACATTCGTGATTTGTACTGTATATTACAATAAATATAACTTCATAATATTCGTTCATTGTGCTTGTTGTATTTATCGAAGACCAATATTGCCAATACTAAGCACTGTTGTAATAACATTACGTTAAGGCAAATACCTTTATTGAGGCGACTCGTGTTAGTCGTGTTATCTATAGCTATCTGTTTCCCCCGAGAGTCGAGAAAATACGAATCTGTCTAGTCGCATCCAAAATTTGATATAATCCCCCCGTCACTGTTAAAATAACCCGCCGCCACATCTTTCGATTTGTTGTTCCCTTAGACACAACCACGGCAAGGAATTTGGAAGGAATTTCAGGACAATTCTTATTATGATTACAATTTGTCATCCGTTCGTTAGTGTAACCTGTTCAATGGAATTGAAATAGAACTTTTTTAAAATTTAATAATAATCATGTCTAGTCGAAACCCCACAACTTTAATGAGCATCTCCAGCGAGGAAAGTTTCGATTTTTTATTTAAAATAGTTTTAATTGGCGATTGTGGAACGGGTAAAACTTGTGTTGTCCAAAGATTTAAAAATGGAACATTTCTTGAGCGACATGGGAATACTATAGGTGTCGACTTCTCAATGAAAACAGTAATGGTAGACGGAAAAAAAGTAAAGGTAAAATAAATTTAATACTCTAATCCTCTATATGTATTTTACACATTTAATAAAACAGCCCTTGTATTAGAAACCTTTTAAATTTCAGCTGCAAATATGGGATACGGCGGGACAAGAACGCTTTCGGACAATTACCCAGAGTTATTATAGATCTGCGAATGGTGTGATCATAGTTTACGATATTACTAAACGTTCTTCATTTTTGTCAGTAGGTAAATGGGTTGAGGAAGTACGGAGATACTCAGGTAGTTCTATTCTGGTTGCGCTCGTTGGAAATAAAGCAGACCTAGATACATTGCGCGAAGTTGAATTTGAAGAAGCGGAAGCTATGTGTCAATATATGCCAGAAGTGCTTTTTGTCTTAGAAGCTAGTGCGAAAGAGAATTCGAATATAGAAGAAGCCTTTCTTTGTTTAGCAACGGAATTAAAGGCAAGTACTTTTAGATAAATATGAATATTATTACGATGTTATCAGTAATCTCTGACCTTTTCATTAATTGTGACTGTTTTCAAACATGCATATGTATATTTTTTATCAAATTTTAATACTTTGCAATATTAATCTTATCCAGAAAAGCATGTAGATAAGGCATTAAAAATAATTTAGCTGATCCTTTTTATCTTTGCTACAAATGAGATACAGCAATGAATCTAAATATATGTAATTAGAATACTGGCATAACACATCTTCAATATTGACATACTCATACAGGATTTTCATCTGAAGCTGACTGCTTTGAAACAGCCTCAATAATAAAACAGCACTTACTTCCTCCATGACATGAATATTTTCCATTCTCAAGACAATCTCGGAATTATAATTAAAAATTCAATACTCTGTATATGTTAGATATTTATGGGCATTAACATATGTACTCAAACAAAGCATATTTTTTTGTAAACGTTAACTTAAATAATTAAAAGCAATTCTGCAGTTTTCTGAATTTACGACTCGTAGTTGATGTAGCTCTTCTGCGCATAGACATAGCTAGACTCTGTTTCCGGATTACAATATCAGTATCGGCTCGGTGGCCCAGCGGTAAAAGGGCCTGCGTTTGACTGGGCAGAGTCAGGCGCTGTGTGTTCGAGTCCCGCTCGGATCCGCAAATTTTCTTAGTAGGTCCGGTACACCCCACCATTCGCGTCACGAGTCACCATTCGCAGTTGTGGTATAATTATCTGCGCACCCCATTTTTACGGCGAGGGGGTGACAGTAACAAGGCCATAGAACATTTTATGCTCACAACTTACATACTAAAAAGCTTCTGAGGTTATGAAAAGCTTATACACCCCGTTGGGCCATTACCGCACTAAGAAGAAAGCGGCAAGTCAATTTTCTTATTAAAAGCACAAAACTACGTCACAACATATCTATGACTGTTAAAATTTGATCAAGTATCCAATGACTTCTTGCAAAATCTCTTTCCTGTCATTTATGGTGTGATCTATGGCGTTTACATCTATGGTTTACATTGTCATCAACATAAATCGTTTAATTGACCTTTTCCACTTTGTATTATTAAGCCACATTTTAACCAACAAAAAATTATGAAGTGATAGTCGTATAATGAAGTAATAAAAAATAAAACTAAGAAGCTGCATTGTTATGTCCCTTAACAATACCTAACATTAAATTGTTTGAAAATGCCCCCTGCCTCATGCAAGAGCTGTCGTTTTTTCGCTGAGCCTAGTAAAGTAATACATAATTTATTGACAAAACACTTAACTCCACAGACAATGCTTTTTTACATTCTTTGACAACTAATCTTTAAAACGTTTTCTCCAATTTTCCCGCATTAAGTTTTTATTTCATTTTTAAATGCTTTCTTCGCCCGATGTAAAACGTAAGAAATCTCCACAAATTTTCATTATTTTCGTTATTAATACTTTTAGCACATGGCACGTGCCATAGGTGATTTCTAGTTGCACGTTTTTCTTCATTATTAATCCTTTGTTTCGCCAATATTTTTGTTAGTGGTTATTTCTTCATTTATTCTTTCTTCAATTAGAAAGCTTCCGTTACATCAAATATTGTGGCTTCTTTTTTCTGAAGTGGTTGCTGTGTTAATTTTTTTAATAATCACATTGAATAACTTCTGCTCGGTTATATTTTCTTGATTAACAATATTTTCAGTATTCAGGAACTATTATTTTGTCAGCGGTTCTTTCTCTGGCAGTTTGTTTTTCTTAATATCAGGTGATCCCAAATCTATGAAAGAAACTGTTTTTTGCCAGAACCTTCGTCCATAATAAAGTTAATAAAGTTTCAGCGCCTTTGTTACATACTTTTTATTAACAATGTACATAATTATGCATAACAATGCAAATGCAAAAATACCATCATAACTTATGTTATTTTCTCACCCATAATAAAATTACAACGAAGCAGCGCTATTCATATTTACATAAGAGTATTTACGTAATCTGTGTAGCTACGCTTCCAAATGTCTTTATTACGTTGGCAAGTCTTATGTGCTAATTCTTTCTATTTACAGAGACGTCATGATAGTGGTTATTTAAGTAGTGATGACGAAGAAACGGTCAAGCTAGGAGATAGTAGCGCTGTTACGAAGTGCGGTGCGTGCACTAGAGGCAACTTATTCTAATATTAATAATAGCACAATGTATGTGCCTTATTGGTGGCTCGAACTTTTTAATTCGATTTTATTGTATTGTGTATATACGTTGTTTTTAACACTAACAAGAGAGAGTAGAATCGCGTGTGATAATTATTTTGAGCGCCAAAATTATTTTCCAAATCCGTCCGACATAAGGATATTTTTGATTTATCTACCTTCTTAAATTTATAATGATCCTTATAAATTTTGAGCACACGTAGTCGTTGACTCTGAACCACCGTTTAAATTAATTTTAAACGCTTCATTGAGTTTGAGCTGTTCATTGTTGCGAGAATAATTGTTAGTTGTTCAAGTGAAATTATCTCCAACAGATGTAAGATACAAAAATGAACCCTATTAATACATCAATTGAATCAATAGTTCAATAACTGCAACGCAAAAAAGTTGGCCATTTAAAATGGAATTTGTTTTTTAAATTTAAATTTGGTGCTGCGTGCAACTTCAAGATTTATAAGGATTTGTGGATTGCCCAAAAAAGTCAGGTGGTTACGACAGCCTCCGTTACAAATATATTAGGTGATTTTTTGAGCAGTCTTTATGTATGTAGATCTTCAAGTGTTTTAAATAATTGTTTGTCGATTTTTAAGGTTTTAACCCGGTATACTCATAAAATTGTATATTATTTACTTGCCATAGATTTCCACTTTAATTTATTATGTGTATCATCAGTATTAGTACTAAACATTTTATATTGTTACTTGTAGCCAAAAATGTAAATAATAAAATACTCGTTTCAAAATTGGCAAAGACTGTAGTTGAAATGTGAAAATCACGAGTTACCATATTTTATATGAATCAAATAAATACATGTATGTACGACTTCAGTTTTTTATATCACTAGCATGGCAAGCAAAATCGATACTGTCCATGTAGAACGTCAATAGTGAATTTAATTTAATACCTACTGGAACATTTTACTTAATGATGTTGAAGTACAAAGTATATTTTAACTCATAGTGCCACATTATCTCCTGCCAGGATTGGTTATTGCATACAACATAATTTGGAACAAGCTAAATAAATTTAGAGTAAAGGTAATTGGCAAAGGTGATATTTCTACTTGAAGTAACTGCTAAGTACTGCTTTGTAATTTATTTTTACATTGTTTATAAAGTTATATATGATTTAGAAATTTCATACTACAGCATTTTTTCAAATAACTTAATCTATAATTCTGAACAAAAAACAGGAGATGGGATTTTTTTCAAATATCACATTACGTAACATACAGTAAAACCTATTTTAATACTTCGTGAGCTAACTTGAACTTAGTCCAAATAAAAAGTCAATGTCTAACGTAATTATAGCGATCATAATTATATGGGTGATTAAATCTAAATGAAAGTAACGAATTGCAATAATTGATACATATTCATAATTTTAACATATTTTTAACTTTACTAATAAGACCTTACACACTCAAGCTACGAATAAAATTCTACAATGCATTGCTATCTAAGTTGTCTGTTATTTAAGTTTTGATTACTGAATGTAAGAATATTTTTCAATTGAATAGTTGGAAATCGTAATGTTAATCTCAAATAATTTAAATGTTTAAGAATGTTGTCTAATGATGGTCTAACTAAACCCAAAATAATTAAATGAAGTGGACGTTAATATTAAATTAATGTTAGGTTGTATAATGTTTGTTAATTTATTGTGTTAATCTTTCAGAACTAACCCATGAGTATGTACACAAAATCGTACAACATATGAAAGATATTCGTCGAAATATTTTTTTTATTAAATTTGTTATATTAAAATTAACAATGTTACATCGTTTCGATCTTGGACATTTCGCTTGAGGTACAGTTTAGAAGTTACATATTCATGGAAGATACTTCACATTTTGATGAATCATTAATTCTATTTAATCTCAGTCTCATTTTATTTATACCTTTCATTTGTATATATTTTGTTATTAATATAATTATTTAATTGAGTCAGTAGTTTTATTTCCACGATATACACATCGAAAATCTATTTTTACCACAATACTTCTAAACTAATTCAGTTTTGCTGAAGATGATAGGATAGCTACCGAAACCTGTCTGCAGTGTTAGTGAGGTGTTTCGGTGTTCCTGTGCAATCATTACCATCGCTGATTCCACTTGGAAGACAATCAGGAATTTGCACTATTTAAGTAATATTGTTTACAAAACAAACAAAATTTTATATGAATATAACAGTAATATTAGTACATTCTCAACGCTTTTCGGGCTTAGATGGCAATATCGTCCGCGTAGATACAAGGCTGAGCTTGAGGGTGTTTCGAGAGATCACTAGTGTAAATTAATAAAAACAATTCCGGACCGAGAAACGAGCTCTGAGGTACGCCGGATCGGATGCGACGCGTCAACGATGTTGATTCTCCAACGTTGAAAGTTCTAGCGCTCAAATAAGAACAAATATTCTTATAAGACCATTGGTAAATATGATCTTGTCCGTTCCGAACTTTCAATATCGACAAAAGAGCCCCGGCGGTCCTTCTCCGTTGATATATATCTTTAATTCCTTCAGTAGACCGAAACAACTGAAAATCGGCAGACAAGCCCGAGCTGAATCCAAACTGCTTCAGGATTGTCGTCTTCTAAGGGATGAGGGCGTAGGCATGTCAGTGATGACAGCAAGGAGGGGTAATGGTGAAAAGCCAGAACTCTATTAATGGTACCAGCAAGGATCTGTACTAAGGGCCTCACAGTGATGAGTAACCTGATTGGAAACGGTAACCTAGTCATTTGCTCGCTGTTTGATTCAGACCTGTGCACCTTATTTGCCGATAATTGACGCCGAAAGCATCGAACGAAAAATTAACCTAGCTCAACTATTCAGCCTAATCAGCTGCAAATTACATATTCGATCTAACTGGTAGGTTACGTCCATATTTAATCAGGCCATCGTCAGCTAGTCTAGTCAGTGTAGTATTTGTTTTAGTTAATCACGATTACGACAGTCGAGTCTTTCATTTCCCAAAAACCGACTTTATCAAAATGAAATAAATAATTAGAGAGTGTAATAAATAGTTTATTTACATTCATTATGTTGCACCATTAATAAATAAAAACTATATACACAAGAATCACTAAATTAAGAAATACCTTATATACGAACTATTTCTGACAATTATGCAGGCTAAAAACTAGTAATCTTCGGACGACTTCTTATATTTTATCTCGTATCGAATAAATGACTGCACACATATTTTCGATGTACACACACATGCATTAAGCAACATACATTTTCTTTTACATTTTATACTTGTATCAGTTGAAGAAGATTTGAATATATCCAAACACCGCTTAAATTGCGAGTTAATAGCAATTTAACAACGAATTTGCTTTACTATAGTGCTGATAGTTAAGTTTATTTGATTTTAATTTTAATTTTCTTTAGTTTCATGAAGAATTTTTAATGCCTGCAGAATTTCTGTGCTTATAAAAGTTTTTTGTTAATTAATAAGTTTTAATTTGTTGCCTATTTGTTATATTTTTTCTTTTATATACACGCGTCCCTTAATTTACGTGGTGCTTTATAATATCATTTACGCTGTTTTTTTCTAAGCGATATCAATTAACGTAGCCAAAAAATATTCTTCTTAAACGTATGTAGGGCATGTAGAACGAAATTTACACCGCCACAAGATAAGTGCATTTAATTCTAGTAACATCTACAGGATGATACAATATTACGTAGTACTTGACCATCATTTTCTAATGTGGCGTCAGTTTAATATCTCTGAAAAATATTGGAAAAGGTATATATTAACCAACAACTTGGAAATGCGGTCAAAAGGCAAGTTTACCAGTACATATTAAGACAAAACTTCTTTTCTCGGTTACTTAGCGTCTGTCTCTCTTTTAAACTACAAAAAAAAATTAAATGATTAATTAATACGAAAACTATTAGCGCCGCCATCTGCGGACACGTTTCGTCGTTTACCGCTCATCAGCACAGCTTTGCGAGCTTTCAGTTCAGTTTACGTTATACGTAAGACCCATTTTAAATAATACTTACACAATTTATTTAGAAAATGCTGCAGTTTTATCATTTCCAAAAAACTATTTGTAACTTTATTGCAGGATTCTATGTATATCTGTATATTGGTTGGTAAGTCAGCAATACACTATACTATAATACATACAGATATGCATAGAATCCCATAATTTACAAAAAAATTGTTATAATTTAAATTTAAAGCCGAATTTAATACTAAAATTTACATCAAAATTTGACACACAAGAATAATGTAAAACGGTCTAACGATTGACTTGTACTGAAATTTAAAACACAACTATTCTTTCTTTGGTTTAACGTTTATATTTAATGTTGCCCTTGCCCTACCTACACGAATTTTATACTCGGCGTAAATTGAGGAACGGATGTAAATGTTTTTCAAAGTCCTTTTCGACTTTATTAACTACATATCATAGGCAGTGTTAATTAAATTTTGATTGAATTGAAAAGGGAATCTCACAATTGACTACAAATCTTGGCTTCAGCATTATATTAACCAATAGCTTTTATATCATTACGCCAGGCGGTTACGAATTTATAAATTGCCGGAATCTGTTTTCACAATGAACTGGTTTAAGAATACACTCACTATACAATAAAAAAAAAGTGCCTGAATATATTCTTGTCTCCCTTGATTAAAACCTATGGTCCCTTTATTGGCCACGTTCCATAGTTTTAAAAATTTGAGAATTATAAAATTATACAACGTTTAACGTTTAATTCCAAATATCCAAACATCATTCCTAGATCTTTATATTTCAATAAATAAATGAGTGCGGTTTTTCAAATATTGCACAGGAAATTATTCAAAAAATTAAATTAAAATAGTTTTAGTACTAAAATGAAGTTTGAATATAACGCAGAAATATAAATGCCTAGGAAATAATATTAATAAAGACTACAATTTTTGCTAATGTAATTCGCAGCTTTTTATTGAGATGTTAGCAGGTATAGCAGGAGGGAAGTTGCTTCATTTCCGTATAATTGGTAATTGTCTCATGGAAAGAGATGTTGCAATTTTCTAGAATATCTTCCATAACTTTTTAATTCTCGAAACTATTTGCACATGTTAAACTATCTAGGTTTTGAATAAAATGTACAAATTTCCTAAAAGACCGCGGTATAAATAGATTTCCAATTTATTTACATGTGCGCAGTAGTCTTGTAGGTAACTTTAGTGGGCTTATCGTCTTTTTCGCTTATTGTATTTGATACTTCGTCGACTTCTTCGTCATCTTCGGATACGTCACTGCAAATACAACAATAACATCCACATTCGTCCAAGTCGTATGTATGTACTACTATAGAACTTACCTAATGTATTTATTATGCTTAGGTAAGAACAAAGACTTTGGACAATCTTTAATATATGGCCAACATTCTCCCGGACTACCAGGTTTGCCTTTGCCGGCATTTTCTGCTTCTACATATTCTTGAAGCAGATGAGAATACGGTGATTTGCTTGCCCTAAAAGAAAAGAAATTTATTAACGTGCATAGTATAAGATAATTTGAAACTATAGAAAAAAAAAATTAGCGAAACCGTTAAATGAACCACTTTCTAAAATGAATAATATATTTTTTCAAGCAAATATACATCATAGTTTAAAATTTAATCTTTTGACGCACAGTCCTGTTTCTATGAATTTAATTCCTTCTTTGTATATACAGAGCGTTGCAATAGTGTGGTGCTATTGGAGAGATATCAAAAATACTTTCTAATAAAAATTGCAGACATTCCCAAGCATAACATTTCAAGATTATTTACATTTATACAAGGTGTTCCATAATTCCAGGGTGGGTAACTAAGTTTGTAATATTTTTAGAATAAAATTGATCATAACTTCCCAAATATATAAGGTATCCAATTTAAAAAGACACAAATTTGATTCACTCTGGAATTATGGAACACTATACAAATGTAATTAATTTTACAATGTTACGTTTAGGAGTGTCTACAATATTTATTATAAATTAATTTTGATATCTCTCTTAGCAGGAGATATATCGGGGTTTGCGACAATATTTCGCCATCCTGTATATAACAGTACAAATTTAAATAACATGCGTTACACGGTTCAAAACTTAACTATGCAGAAAGTACATTTTTTTTCTGGACAAAACCGGAATTGAATACCGTAAATAAAAGAACTTCCTGTGGCAAAAAGCATATAAAAACCCGTAAAAAAGTAGTGCTATTCGACCATTAAATCTAATCTAGCATAAGAAAAAGAATAAAACAAATTCTCTGAGTAGATATAATCCAACAAAGCGTAACGTTACAAAATTAACTACCGCGGGTTTTATGCATATCTGTAACAACAAAATATATTCGCTAAAAGAAGCATCGGTATGTGAAATAAAACCCTACGTCTCTCTTTAATCATCAATATATATATACAAGGTGTACGAAGCGTTAATATAACATTTTTAATAGTGCCTTTATTATGTATTTTAATGTTTAACGCGGAGAAAAATAGAGAAAACTTCGAAAATTACTTGGATGAAATTGAGGGTCGTGAAATTCTGGAGTGTCTCTAAAACGCCCTTTCGGCAATTTAAATTTTTATTTGAAGAAATAAATGATTTTTTTCTTCATGAACTTAAGCTACTTCTGACTAATTAATACGACTCACATTTGTATTCCAATTTGAATTTTTCGAATTAACTCCTTTTTATTAGAGATTGATTCATGCACAAGCTGCCTCCATGACTGATAGACTCAAAGTCAGTTGTAAAATTAGCGTAATTTCGGATCATCAGCAACGTGCCACCAAATTAAAAATGTAAATAATATATTGATAACTGGTAACATTTCTAGCCCTGAAGTTTAAGCAGAAAATGAAAAGCGATGTTAATATTTAGTTTAGATCAAGGTAATCTTATGCAAAATAACAAGAGATATTGCAATTGCAGCCAGATATACAGGATGTTTCCTTGGAAACTGCATCGATGGATACATGAAATTTATTACATTAGAAAATTCAGAAAACTTACCAGTACACAAAAGCCGACATGTGCTATTGAACTAAAATATGTTTAATAATCTGACACTTCCGGTTGTGTTTTAGTGCAATAGTGCAGGTTGGCTTTAGTGTACTGTCAAGTCTTCAGAATTTTCGTATATCGATCGATGCAGTTTCCAGTGCGATACCCTGTATATTAATACACAAAAAGTATAAATAAAAAGCCCAATTTTTAGAGGTAATTTTCAAAATACCGAGGTGTCGTCATAGTATCATCAAAACATCAAACAATCCCGTTCCACCTTGTATTTAACGTTTACCCTTGTGTATCCTTTCCGTATTAACTCGAAAGAACTTGATGGTTTTTATTGAGAAAAAAAGTATAAAGCATTTGTTGTGAGATGTACTTACGACAAAAACAATTTAACTATTTCCCCAACAAATCCATAATTCGTTAATGGATGCGCATGGACTTCGCATATCGCGCGTAGAAGGCAGGCTTTTCCGTCCATTCCAAAATTTTCCAAAAATTCTTGCACGACTAAGTAAAGCAACGCTCGTTCTCCACCGTGAAACGCGTCTTTGTGCGATTCTGGCATTTCCGGCACTTCATCACGTTTATGCCTTTTGTATTGGTGGTGAAATAGCATCTTTGTGATGTACTGTCCAAGTATATCAGCTACGGAGCTTCCCATCGATCTTGCTAGAATAGGTGGCAGTACACCGTAAGGATTTTCATTATCTGTTAATCCAAGTTTTCCGAAATCAACTGAAATGAGAGACAAATTCGTTTTAATTCTAAATGGAATATATTTAATATCTATTTGTTTCATACGACTTGCGACAAACCATATTAGCACTCATACTTTACGCGTTGTTTTCGTAACGGATACCTAACACGCGAATTTTATGGTTTAACCCTAAAGCAGGGACATAGATTGTTTGGCTTAAAATTATTTATGCATCTCTGCGTGCTAAAGGAGTAATTTAGTTACAGTTAGCTGTTGTTAAGAAATAGTTAAATTTTATGGCTAATAGAACCGTTCGAATTTATTGCCTTGCTTTGCAGTCATACAAGCATTATAACTGAATTGATTTTTGTTTTTATTACGCACATATATGCATTTATGCATGTTCCAATATTTTATGTATTACGAAAAATACGAACAAACTGGATAAAATGCAATGCGGTAACTGCAATTTTAATTTAATAAATCTAATGTGTTATGTTCGATAAAGAACTAAAATCGTAGTTTAGAGAGTAAAATTAAATTCCAAGCACGATAATCGTCACAAAATCAGATACACACCCTTTTGTACATAGGAGTGGAGGGTGTAGTTCACGCAAGTTTAGTAAACGTATACGTATTAATATTGTTTATACACATCTAATAGAAGATAATTAACAAGAAATGCAAAAACCCCCGATTTTCACCTACTAAAACCGTTTCTCAGCAGAAAGGGAAACAAATCCTATAAGCCCTACAAACCACCCAAGTTACATTAAATTCTAAAAGCGCGGTTTAGGTATCTTTCCTTAAGTAAAACGGTGTGCAGCATTAGTAAGATTTTATCAGCTCTATTGGGCTCTTTTATAGTTGCCAATATTCCATTTATAATTATTGGGGAACCACGTTATGGCTACTTTGTTTGAAGAACCACAAAAAAATAAAGTTTGTGAGCTTTATTCAAAAAGTATAGAAAATGTTTGCAAGTTCGGGGATTGTATTGTAAGTATTTACTAAATTAAAGTCTAGTCTCACAGAATAGACCGCATAACCGTACTTTTCCTTTAAGTATCTTATGGGCTCATTTATTTTAAAGAGCAAGTCCTGATACAAGGTAATATTACGTATATATGTTCCTAAACATATTTAACTCTATACCTACTAATACTTACTAATTGTATTGACATAAGCACGCTTCATTTGTTCATCTCTCCTTTATTTACTTTACTAATTTACACAGTAATAATAAATAGAAATAATATTACACTTTTCCTTTCTATAAAAAATTCATTAACGTATCGATGCATTCGTATTGGGAATCTTCATTTAGAAATTTCAAGATTTCACGAAATTGTTAATTAGTATTAATATCACTGTAATAGGTATTACAACAGGAAAAGCTTCTTTTTATGAAAAAAATATTTCTTTCTTTTTACTTGTTCCATAGTTCACAAATAATGCGAAACTTAAATATCCTAATAGTACCTAAAATGAAAAAAGCAGGGTTTGTCAAGTTTATATAAATAAAGATTTTAGCACGACGTTATAAAAAAATTTTGCTTAAAAATCACAAAAAGTCAATTTTATGTAGTATTAACTGAGTAAAAGTTGGTTGAATTATGGTACATAACTTATAGTTTACTCAAAGTTAATAAAACTGCGTACGTACAGGATGTTCCAAACTTCTGTAATTGTGCATACTCTGTAAAAAGTAGATAACGTAATAGACATCGCAGGGTATCTTTCAAACAAAGTGTGCTGAATCTGGGGTGAAGATAAGTAGCTAGTCAGGCACCTACTTTATTATTTCAAATGAAACGCTTACATACCATTACCTCTTTAGTTTCCCCATTTGAAAATAAACCAACGCAATATGTGTTTCATACGCCTGTATTTAGCAGATATCGAGAAATTTATAATCTTGTTATTAAATCCGGAAGAAACATAACAAGGATGCTCACAATCTCTTTATTTAAAAAATTAAACAAAGGCACATCATCAGGCTAAGAAGATATACACTTAGTCCAGCGATGTTCCAACTTTTTTAAGCCTTCCAAATAACAGGATTTGCTGACGTCCGTAAAACAGGCTTCTGTTTCCGCAAAGACCTCTTCATTTGACGTTAACCACTTTCCACCAAGCCATTTTTTTCAAGATTGAAAAAGGTCACAGAGGCTAAATTTGGCCAATGTGGTGGATGGGGCATCAAATTGTATACGAGTTAGCAGGGGCGTTATCATAATCGTAGAGATTTTTTTTCCTTGCTTGGTAGGCCCCACCTTCAGTTCAGTATCGAATCGGCCCAATAAATCAATTTTAGGCCTTGCGAATTTCAAAATAAACATCGCCATAACTTGATTGATGAAATCGTCTTATAAGTAGATGCAAGTGATTTGCACAGAATGTGTTCTGCCGTCTCGAGATTTTCTTGTTGGTTTTGGCTACCAAGAAGGCATAGGTGATCATAGATCTGATTATTGCTATACGTGACCAGAAGGTCATTTGAGGCTTAAGCCCCCATTCTTACCGAGCAGCCTACGGCAGACTAATGACACCGTGCTAACTTTTTTCTGTAAGTTGCGGTATGATATTCTCATGTTTTCCACGGATCAGCACCTCATGCCCGTTAGAGGTTAATTTCTGTGGTAGGTGATCACAAATCACTCAAAACACCAGAGCAAATGTGAGAGAACCCCTCCTTAAAGGCAACTTCTGCCGGGCCTAATTATTACCGTTTCGGATCCCAACATAGCGCTTATTCGTGGACTATGATCCATTTTGTATACGACGGATGAAAACCTTTGGTAAAGGTCGCTCTCTTGATGCCTTCGAAGAATTTAAATCCAGACATTTTCATAAAAATAGATATCGCTACACTTAAATTATTGATAAATATCTCGAATTCTGCTAGAAATAGACATATGAAGCCGATATTACATCAATTTAGTCTTAGAATTAGAAACTAAAAAATAATAATAATATACGTTGTATGTTCCACTTAAAATAACAAATCTGGTCCCTCGTTTATTAGTTATCGATCACTCCGTACACACAAAAATACTTTTAAAGGATGTTGTCTAGTATGTTATCAGAAAGTTTAAAATTCCTTCCATATGGAATTATTCAATTGCAGAAGTTTGGAACACCTATAATACGTTTATTACGGCGCTTTTCATTAAATTCTGATTACACGATATGTAGGGTCGCTGTGTATAATAACATAGAGCACAAGCACATAATATAATAGTAATGGACAATTAGTAAGTAATCATACAATCAGTAGGCTACGCACTTATACTGTGTGCTTTTTAAATGCTAAGGTTACACCTATGCCATACAGGAACGATTTAAATTGCTTGCGCACGTACTCGTAACAGGTTAATATTTATTACCACTTTGCGTTATCACGCATATAAACAGCTTGAAACCAGTTTGCTTGCAAATGTAGAACGACTTTGATGAGTTAGACGACACTTTCAGTGTAAATTTTACGCCAGAATGAAGTTCAAGCGTCACTTATCTATGTTCATAACTATATCTTGCAGATCGTATCTGTTTACCTAACAGCTTTCAATTATAGTAAATAAATATACGTTAATCAAAGACGAGATCATCCTTTTATTTTTGAGACTGTTGGATAATTTTGAAATATCGAAATGCACAAAACTCAAGAAATATGGATGAATTATTGAAAATTTTAATTCTTGATTTCCATCTTCACGTTTCTGCTTAATTTAGAAATTTAGATAATTCAAACAATAGACGAGTATCTACCTGGTATCCTTTTATATTTTAGCCAATATAATAATAGTTAGGCTAATACGTATTGGTCCAGGGAATAGTTTAAATTAACAACGTAGCTACATTTTTCATGGAACATTACAAGTTTGAAAATTTCGTATTTCACTTGTCTAAATAGAACAGCCTGCATATTATTGTTTTTTAGTCCGATCCTTCCTTTTTTCTCCTATTTCTCAATCTGCTTTGAAATACCCTCGCAATAATTTTATACTCCTACATTTTAAGCAATTTACGCATATTCTGTGGATGAGGTGCTAAATTATTTTGACTGTACTTACTCGTAAATGGCAAACTTATAGTCATATTGGAGAAAAATCCTTCTGGTGGATATCTTACGAAGGGTAGCGACAGAGAGGGCGCTATGACTAGAGTGGTTCCTGGTGGCAATGCCAATCTACCATCCGATGTTACCCACAATATTCTCTTTTGTCTCGAGTGTTCTTTTTGCGTCGATCCAACGACATTGAAAACACTAAAGAGTACCAATAAGATCCGACAGCTTCTCAATGCTTTTATTGCGTATGCATAAATCCTCATTGCATTTATCTGTAAGAAGACCATTTTAAGATATGAGCAAATATTCACTTAATGGTTTATTAAAGACATAATACATATAATGAAAGCATCTTGTCAGTATTGCCATGTTTTTAATTTATTATCGATATATTAATAAATAATGACAGTTTACAATTTTTCAAGGTTATAAAGTTTGAAGAAGGTATTGAAGTGGTGTAAATACTGAGACTATTATATGTCGTCGATTCGCCATCGTCGGTTCGCCATTACAGAAAAATTTATTGCAACTTATGTAAAGTAATAAATAAATTACAACACAAAAATAAATATATTTACCCGTCTACGAAATGATTAGCGATTGACCCTAAGAAACCCCTTTATTCCTAATAGTAGTAGCAAAGCGCGTGGTCTATGTTGGGAAAATTAAAAATAGCGATGTAGGAAAAGCTTCATCATCATCACTTGTCATAGAATTCTTCACGTAGTTTTTAGTATGCTTAAATGTGGCTATACTCCTATTACTTACGGTTGTAGCAGATATTGTGAGTACTAATTATGGTTTTTTAGTAGACAAGACCTAATTCATTGTCTACAAGATATATTAAAAGGCAATGAAGTAATAAGTGTTTTCCACTGTTTGCCCATTGCAGATATGGATGAAGCTATTGATTGTTCAATCAACGCTTTACCTGCAGAGCCTTCACCACTTCTCAATTGGTTTGAAGATAATTATGTACGACGTATGAACAGGTACACGCAATTTTTTTTATAATTCCCGTAATATGTAAATTATATACAGTGGCGGCTCGTGACAATATTGCGTGGTAGGGTCAACATCGGGCCAACTGCATAAATCCCCCACCTCATTTTACCAATTTTACGGAGTTTTTAATCAGCTCAGCTTTCAGTGATTTATTACCCCAATAGGCATCCGGGCGATTGAGTATAGGAAAAGAAATAGAATAAAAAAAAATAGGAAGTAGATAACGAAATTCTGAGAATTGGCAGGGAACTCCCAGAAATGGGCGTGTTTCAGAGACCTGTTCTAGCTGTTCAAGCTCTCGAGGGAGCTGTTTTAACTGTTTAGGAAGCTGTTTAAGTTGTTCAAACTGTTAAGGGAACTGTTCTTTTTAAATTAAAATTAGAAGTTATGTTTAACATTTTGACTACTATTACGATTTTTCCTTCATTAGAAGTTTCAATTGATTTCAATTCATTCAATTCAATTGATCAAGTTTCAATGATTGACACTTAGCTGATAACAGTATCTCATTTTTGTTTATTGTTCAATTGTTCAAGTTGTTTATTTGACAATAAAATTACAAATAAAATCGATCAGTAATCTGCGTACTATACCGCCACACAGTTCTACACTTAATTTCAGAAACAAACTCAGAAACGTCAATGGAATATCGCAGAACGCTCAGGATAGCTATACTGGTGGCGAAAAAACAGACAAATTGGGTGGGAAAGGATTAGGCTAAATAGTCTATGGCCTGATCTAATCGCTTGTTTCTGACTTTACGAAGTGATGAGGTTTGTCACCTATAAATGTGGATTATATAAAAATTTCTTGAAGAGATGGGATGAAATTAATTCCTATTGCACTCTGATCCGAACAAGCGAACAGTAGAAATATCCCTGAAGCTACCTAGAAGTGATCTTACGGCAATTGTGAAAATTCTAACTGCATGTTACTCTAAAGAAATACGAGATACTGCTACTAGCGGGGGGCCGTAAACCAAGAAGGTTGCAACTGATTCTTTTTCTCACAGTGGCAAGCAGAATAAGACCCATTTGTTCTAGAAACACAGTTCTTGAAATATAAGTAAGTTTTTAAAATGCTACCGCCTACGTGTTTATGGAAATTAATATTGAAATCACGTAATAACCCTAAAAGCCTCAAAATAAAGTGCAATAAATTCCGCACTTAGTGGACATACAACGTTCCTGTTAAAACATCATCGAGCATATTTGCACGCATTTAAGGCTACTAATTATGTTTGCTTTGTAGCACTTAAAATTGTGTAAATTGTAAAGTAGGCGATTTAAACAAGATTAAGGTCCTTTCGCGAAACCCTCTAACACACTTTTTATCGCGCCATTCCTCGAGCTCTTCAGCATCAACTCATCTGAAAAACTTATGCATAAGACCATTAAGAAACGGGAGTATTATGTGAACAGGTAGACGACCGGTTATATAACAAGATATAAGACCGCCAGCGTGTTACGGTGACCTTGACCAAATCTCGGTCATTATATTCATTGCAGTTGCATTCACCACAGAAAAAGAAAATTGCACGTACCGCCTCGGCTATAACTATCAATTACGTTAATATACGATGTAGAAAAAGATAGACGGTTAGTAGTAAATATTGTGAAGTATTTATACGAATTTGGTAAAAGTTAATGAGGTTATTAGACTTTTGTAAATTTCATTTTTTCTTTGCAATGCTCCTTATTGAGGATAATTTTGATTACTCCTAGTATTCTGGAAGTATCCGTGCTTATTTTATAAGAATAGTTTTGTAAGAAACACAACGATAATTCCTAAACGAGCTGTCGGAATCACCATGTGATAAACGGCAAAACGCGAGAGGGAGAATTACCAGACAAACCCAAAAGCGCTGTAACATAAATAAATATAAAATAAGGAGCACATATTTACAATTACGTAAAGTACTGTGAGGAGAACCAAAAAGGAAAACATTATTATAACTTTATTAAATTAGTCAAATATGTAAGCTTATAAGGATTTGCAAAGACTGAGTTGTTCTGTTAATGGGTGGGTTCTGAAAAGAATTGATCAGACTTTAGGGTAAGTGGAATGAAACATCGTTGCAGGTATGATGGGAAACTCTTTTCTAAAGATGACCTCAAAATTGTTTTTTCTTTAAGCAATAACCTCAAAAGCCTTTTAGGAAATTCCAAAGACTCAATAGATAACATGGATAAATCAAGGATTTGTAAAGGTTGTAACTGGGCAAGCAATATATCAATCGGAGTTATACGCAAAGTATCTCAAATCTGGAAGGTTTGATAAATCTAGTGTTGCTCTTCACATGCCTAAATTAGTCAT
>LR737384.1:207933-224091 GCA_902655005.2 Marronus borbonicus | reverse complement strand
TCGGAGTTATAGGCAAAGTATCTCAAATCTGGAAGGTTTGATAAATTCTGCATATTTTAAACTTGTTTGTTTTTTAAGATTGCGTACATTAGTTTTGCATATTTTTGGATTTGCATAATTTAAATTATTATTATACTAGTCTGTTAGTTTAGTTTTACTGCTAATGATGCTACCTTGGCTATTGAAATGTGCCTCCAAGGCGAATAGAGAATTGTGGTAGGGGTTTTGGTGGAGCATCTTAGTGTTCCAGTGACACAAAGTTCGAGTACTTGCTTAAGAAATAAAGTTTGGACAGTTAGTGCTGTGATTAAGCAAGTTATGTAGGAATACTAAATTCGACGGTTACACAAAGCTAGAACACCAAAATGCATACGTGAGACGAAATAATGATTAAAACATCTCTGATTTTAGGCAAGGAAATCTGATAAGCTTTCGTTAAAATGGCCTCTAACCCATTTTTATAGACGGCTTATTTAGCACACCACACAATAGGAGTGTAAGACATAATCGATCTTATATGCAAAATACAGACGCAGCGCAGGTACTAGTGCAAAAGTTTCTAAATGTTCTTAATAACGACAAATGATCTGGTCCACTTACTAACAATGTATGATCTTAGAAATTTCGGTTATGACATTCCCGTTCAACGAAAATTTAAATTAAAACTTATTTCTGGTATACCGTCAATAATTACGTTTATTGAAGTTTAAAAAGAGTGTGTTTTCGGGCCAGTATTTACACAATCTGGCTAGGTTCTGCAGCAGCGCGACACAATCCATGATAGACTTAACAGATCTTTAGATTGTATCTTATTATATAAGAAAAAAGTGAAGCAAGTGGGTATATAAATAATATATAAGTTCAAAGGTAAATTCATACTGTTGGAAGTTTTATTTTTAAAATTTAGAAGTACTTTGTTACAAACAACCACAGAAAAAGGTATATGGAATGTCGAATATGGTAAAAAATGTACTGTAAAAATTCGCGTAAAAATAAGTCATCGTAAACCAAGAAATGAAAGGAAGATGAAGCAGATATGGCTTCAAATTTAGGTAATTTGGTCATCAATAAGTTCAGTGTATAGCCAGCGGAGTGGTATTTGCTTTAATAGCATAAGAAACTGGTGTCGACCTACAGAGGAAAAGAAGCACGTTCGTAATTGTAAAATTTCCGAATGTCATGATATGTACCAGGTCTTTTATTTTATTCTGACCGCTACTATTGTAAATATAAAAAAAATGTTTCAGATAAAAGTTGTAATGTTTTGTCTTTATCGAATAAAAATTTAATTAAACTATAAGAATTACATGTGCGGCCAATAGAAAATAATTTTGCATTTTTAATTTATTTAACCGGTTTCTGTTCAAATATTTAAAATCTTCGATCTGCCGATTGTTGGATTGGATAAAAATCTTATTTCAATACGTTTCGGAATCTATTTATTCCTTTTTCAAAATTGTTTTCTTTCCCCATTTACATCTTAGATCGTGTTTTTATACCATAAATTAATATAAAAAAAATAGAAATTCAACAAAAAAAAGGGATAATTTAGATTAGTTAATCTGAGATGTAAATGGGAAAACGAAACAATTTTGAAAAAGGAAGAGACATATTCCGAAACGTACCGAAATAGCATTTTTATTCAAACAACACAACTGGTTTACTCCAAAGAATGGATAGAAAGAAAAAAGTACTGCAAATAAAATAAAAATCTGGGAGGAAGTCAACACATTTTTTAATGATTTTAAATTGACAGGGATTAACGTGTTTGGAAACAATTCTTCCACAAGTAGATAACTTATTTCAAAACTTCTTGAGAAATCAACGCAGATCACATGATTTTACAGTAAGAGGAAGCACCATCGCATAAAGTCCTAGCTGTTCAAGAGCATTTAAACAGTCAATTTTCTGTTTAGATTGGCAATGATGGGACTATTCAGTGGTGACCCAAGAACCCCGATTTAACAGCATTAGATTATTTCTTTTGGGGTTTCTTAAAAAACCGTGAATTTCGATTCAGATGCAACTATCAGAGAGAAAATTCAGAACGAAATTGATAATTTTAACGAAAGAAATAATTGCATTTCTAATGCTATAAAAAAACTGAAGAAAACAATGTCAGTTGTGCATAGACAACAATGAAGGTCACTTTGGTCAGATTCTTTAAAGTTAAATTGAGCAGTAGACAAGTTTTCGTGAAATATATTTGGTTTTGCATCTGTTTTCTACGCCTTTTAGTAAAGTGAGTTGCTAATTATAATTATAGTCCTATATTTGGAATTAGAGGAGGACGGGCTACCCAAAAATGAAAAACATACAGACTGTCCCACTAAGGTACGGTAACTTGCTATGGTTTTAATTTGTTTACCAAGAAAGTATTTTTTGATTTTGAGAAATTTGATATGGTTTCCGTGGTTTCGATATGTGAGACGAAAATAAAATAGCGGAAAATCGACGGAAGAGGCTTCGCATATATTTAAATACAAACGAAACTTTCAAATAAAAGTACCGATACACCTTGACAAAAACATCACAAAAATATATAAAATTAAATAAGGTACTTATTTTATTTTATATATTGTGAGCAGCTTTTTTAAAAGTAACAAACACAGTTCTTTTAGAATAATACGTTTTTCTGATCATTATATAAGTAACTGTTAGCAACATCATTATCGTAATTATTGCATTCCTGTGTAACAACCGTCCTTAAAAAATAGATCGGCTGACTAAAGTAGAAGATTAAATATTACTCAACAAAAAGCATTTGTTTATACAAAAGGTAATTACTGTATTGTTAATAGAAATTAATTTTTGCAACCTTTTTAAATTGTCAACTATAGGTGGCTGCACACGGTTCGAGAAATCACGTTCGTGATCCGTAGCTCGAAACTAGCATACGTGATTATGTTGACACGGATCGTCAAATTTCATACTGTTTACTGGGGTTTTCTCGTACACCTTCGCTGTACTTTTTTTTATTATAACAAGGAAAGTGAAGAAAAAAAGAAGATAAACTCAAAAAAGTAGACTTAATAAGAAGTTGGATAAACAGACGTACGGCATCTGAAAAATTGAGAAATGAAGATGTTCCTTCATTTAACAAGTACATTTTGTAATTCTCCGTGATCTTTATTGTAATTCGGAGAATCAGATTTCCATAAACAAGTATGCAATTTACACAATGGGAAACTATCCACAACCACTCGTTCTACCACTGAAAACGTTGACGTTCTCTCATGAGAATATGCGAGGAAGCTAACCAACTAATAAACAAGTTTGATATACTTTCAATTACGTGCACGTGCGTGAATAGTGTGTTCGTGCTCGAGCGCAATTTCTCGACCCGTGTAGAGCCACCTTAACTTGTTGCAGTTATAATTGGAATCCGTGTATGAACAAAGATAAAAACAATTGCGCAACGCATCGGAGAAATTTAATGCATTTTTTTATGGAACATTAAGTATATATTTTTTAAAACGGTTATAATTTATATTTTACACAAATGTTTTGATCATGTAACCTCTTAAAACGAAAATAAAAGAGATACAGCAAACTTTTGCTTACTACAAAGGTACGCTTTCTTGGCATAAAAGCTTCATCCGAAACAAAAACAATTATGCCGTCCAAATGAATCAAAAACATACATAGGTACTTGATATGAAATTCGCGCGTTTAGTTTTTAAAAATATAGGCTTATCACAAAATATCTTAGTTGTAACTACTACTGGTGAATGATACCTGCACAATGTTATGATTATACAATCCCAAAGTGGCACAACGAGGGCGCAATTGAAAATATAATTTTTATGCAAGATGGAGTACCTCTGCACATTTATCGATCAATTAACTACCGGTTTTCAAAGATCGCGTTATAAGCAAATATTTTTGAAAATTCATTACCATCAAAATCGGCTAATCGGAACCCTGCGGTTTCAGAGGGTTTGGTTTTGGGGACATCGGAAGAATTAATGTTTCGAATACGACTAAACACGTTGGAAGAATTAATAGAGAGCATTAGGAAGCAAGTTGCTGCAAACTCAACTCGAAATGTTGTATAATGCGATGTATAACTTGAAAGAAATGTTGTTTTTTTCACAAATGGTTTTGAACAGTTGCGGTGAACAATGTTGTTAGTTCTAGAAAATAATTTGGTATTTTTTTGTTACTTTCATTATGCGGCATTGTTTACCACAGAGTTTACGTTAGCAAAGGTAGAATTGCTCCGAGTTCGTTACTTACTTAATTTACCATAAAACTACTTCTTTATGAACGTTTATTACGGAATTATAACCTAAAAACAACAATACAAAAATATACCACAACAATATATAAATCCGTAAGACCCAATTACCCATTTAAAATTAAATATTCCAACCTTTAAAATTGCGTCACGTATTCAATTGAAAAATGCCATGAATATTAAACACTTCGCCCGATATAAAAGTAGTTCTTAGTACTTATACATACATTATGCATGCGTATCCGTTACGGCAAAAGAGTTTGATGACCACAAAGATTGTCTTCGCCAAAATAACTTTGCTCCAATAAGTAATGGCACTACGAATTCTGAATATCCCATTAATACGCATTGCTACTATTAGTACAGATTAAACATATGATATTGATTAATTACAAAGATGATACACAATTGAACTTGATACAATCGAAAAGACATTGAAAATTTGAAATCTTAAATATCTTTAAAGATATGTATCTGTAGGTATTGAGATATTACAAATACTTGGAACAAATTCGAAAAAAGTTCGAGCAACCTTTTATTTCCACACATTTAGGCTTCCACGACCAGAGTTATAGCCATAATAGTCCATTCTGAATTTTAAAGCTTGCATTCTACTTTAATAGTCGGGTACGCCTTATTTAAATTTCCCATTATTTTTTATTATATTTGAATTGGCAACCTTAATGTTAGATATTTGTCGTCTGTAGTAATTGAGGTTATTAAACATTAATTCCTATACAAAGGAACATGTTATTATTAAAGCACCTTACTAATTTGGCATTACAAAGTTTTACAGAAACCGTTCGAAAAGTTCATAGAATTCTTAGTAACCCAATTGTCCACCATTCGAAAATTAATTAAAAGAACTGGGGAAATTGGTTCGGTTATAAACAAATTCGCATCCTCGTCCGGTGCGTCAACACGTCATTGTTTTCCAGAGGATTAGCAGAACCAACTTGCAACGAATGCACGATAAAAACCTTCATCTGCAGCTTTGAAAAGCTCAATGAGTCCAGGAGCTGATTATGACAACTAAAATGGAAATATCCGCATCTTAATCTTAGTTCCGATTTAATCGAAAGTCACCTTCAACTTTAACGGTCTAAACGAAACTCTCTGTATGCTTCTTATATTCTGATAAAACACCGATTTCAAAAATGTCTAGTTTTCCACATCTTCCACAATTTTCTGCGAAGATATTAAATTAAATTTGTTAAATTTGGAGAACAATCCAGATCTCAATTGCTGGGTGAAGCACAATGAAGACCGCTTAAATTAAAGCAGCTGTAAAATATGTAATTGCGTGTTGGTATTTGTGGATTAATTTGTGTTTAAAGTGGGTCAACTGAAAGGAAGAGAACAAGTTGAAGTTTTGATAATGATTGGTTACGAAAACAGTCGACGGACTTTCCGCGAGTGAGTCATTTATTTAACCATTCAAATTGCCCGCAAACAGCCCGCTCCTCAGTTCGCAAAACGTAAAAAAGACGGTTGAGTGGAACAGCCTGCAATTTATCCAAAACAGGAAAGCCGAAAGTGGCAACAGATGGCAATAAAACGTAAAATGTTACAATATTATTGAAGATATATACCCATCATTGTTTAGATATGTAAACTACACACTATAAATTTTGGAAAAAATTATATTGATGGAATGGCTATGGCTAAAAGGCTAAAAGGGGTTTTACGTAACAGCTAATTGTAGAGTATGGTCTACAATTAGCTGTTACGTAAAACCCCTTTTTGAAGAAGTTGACAGCATGATCGGTGGAAATTCAAGAAAACCACCTGAATTGAGTAAGTGAAGAATCTTAAACGGTTTTGTTTATCCGACAATGTTCTGTTATATCACGTCATATTCAAAGAACTTCGTGTGCACCAAATACCACATACCACACACTTCACCTGGAATCCTTTTACGAAACAATTACCAGCTCTGAAATTTAAATTACCTTTATTGATCTCCTTCATTGATTATTAATGCAGCGTATTACAAAGATACAATCAAACTCTGATTTAACGGTTGTATTGTTTGTAATTTCCCTCTTGGCACTAGAAGTATAGCGTCACCTAATTTCTCCTTTCATTGAGTAGTATGTGCCTTGAATAATTGTATGTTAATCCATATTGCGATCAAACTTATATTAAGCTTAATATTTTTTGCCTTTTTTTGCTTTATATATATTTTTTTTTATAAGTAATGAATAATAGCAATTACGAAAAATATATACAACTGAAAAACTCTCTCACATGCAGTTTGAACTTTATTACTACATCCAGTATTGATGCTACAATAAATACAAATTAATATTGCATTTAACATTAATTAAGATGCAATTGGTGCACGATTAATTTTTTAAAGTGCCTTTAGAAAATACAAAATTTGTAATTTAGTATTTTTTAAAAGATTTAATCTGTGTGTGTGGTGAAACAATTTCATTACAATTTCAGTATAATGCTTTAAGATGTTTACCCTCAGCATCCGCCAACTTTGGAATAAGAAAAACCACTGAAAACCTACTCTGAGAGTTGCGAGCCCGGGGTTCGAACCCGGCGGCCCAAGACTAATACGAATGTCTCCGCGATGTGAATAAATCTATTATAATAGTCTTCTTATGTGTTTGAATAGTTAGAAACTTTTAATCAACCTTAGTAGGTAGGTATTAATCCAAGATCTTCTCCTTTCAGTTTAGTGGGTGTTAGAAACGACCTACTGAAGTTTTGATGCTCTTTGTGACTAATGGTTACATATCTGCATAAAATGTGTTTTTCCGACACCAGATCTTCAGCTTTTCATGATTTGCATAAATGATATTTTTCGGGGTGTGAGCTGTCAGTAAACCTGCGACTGTCTTCAGATCCCCTTTCGCTAAAAGATAACTTTGTCTTTTCTGTCTTCGGCAAGTTTGATATGAACCCTAATTTTATTCAGATATCTCCTGAAATACGTTAGTTCGGGATCGCATAGGTATGAATAATATTAGGTAGTTGAAACCATTAATGCTAGTTCTGACTTCTAATCTCGTACAGAGAATGTACAAAAGTTTCTCTTTTAAGTTGAGAGGTCCGATGATCATCCATTTAATATCATTTTCAGTAACCACCTTGAAGTTAATGAAAATTGTATTCCGCGTATTCCTCTCTCCGAATAAGACATATCGACATCGATAACTTAGTTAATCTTAACAAGGTTGTGAGTTTTTATCAATTATCAACTTTCAAAATTTTGGAAAGAGATTAAACAAACACCACATAGGTGGTTCAGGTATTTATCGTTATATCTTTCTTTAGGTAAACTAGATTAAATAATTTTTTTGGCTAGCAAATAGCAGTGATATAAGGATACTGAAAGACGGCACAGAGTCTGAATTGCCTTTTTTAAAAGTTTTTTTTTTTGTCCAATTCACCCCACAGTTTGTGGTAAACAAGGACAAACTGTTGTTTTATGTTTTCACAACATATTCCATAATTTGTACCAAAAAAATAGAAACAAAAGTTTCAATAAATGTACTTACAGTCGGAATTGTGTTTTAACAACTTAAAACTGGATTAGATTGCTTTTTAATTTTACTTGTACTTGTCCTCTGAAGCGTTGACCTGAGAATATTATACACGTCTTCAGCCTCACGCAACGTTATTTGTCCTCTTATATATTATTTTAGAGCATTTTGTGTATTCTCCTTAGAATTGAATTACATCATACCTACAGATAATTGGATGAAATTCACTCACAACGCATAAAGCCACAAAGTTCTGCAACGATTAAAAATTATCATAGAAAGTTAATAATAAATTTGTTTGTTTCTTCGCGAAGTGCGTAAGCGCGTCGTACAGATTTGATGCTGTCAATTACTGAAATTGAAGATTGCAAACCATATTTTACCGATATTGCCAACTTTACACAGAATGAATTTAAAGACGAAATTTGATTCCATTTTCCCCAATTTAACCCGTAGTGCCTCTCCGCTTCCTTTGACGGTAATCGCAATTAGTACAAAATCATAAAAAAGATCGATCAAAAACAAGATCCAATTCTTAAAATAAATTAAACAGATTAAATAACATTTAATTCGGAAATGTGGAGTGTCGGATACACAACTTTAGCGGTCAATGGTCAAGGAACCCTACCGAGGACAGCTCTAGCCGCCAACGGTGTAAGTGTCAAACCCACCAAGGACAGCTCTAACCGTCAGCGATGTAAGGAAGAAGGTTGGGAAAAGAACAGAAGAGAACCAAAGAGAACTCCTGCAGAATGAAGCTCTACATAGCTTTATATTGGTACTTAAAATTCATCTGGCGTATAATTTGTTATATATGACGTACGGAGGAAAAAACTATTTCAAAATAAAACGTTACACAAGTTGATATACACTATTGTTCAAGAGTAACACACAGTAACGTCAAAGAGTAAGAATTAGACAAAATTATGGAATAATGTTGACTTAAAATTAGATCATCTTTCTATTAAATATGTCCTTTTTTTAGCTTAAGAATCTTTAAATCCGTACGGACAGCCAGCGGTTCGTCGCAATAGTACCTAGATCGCCTTCTGTGCAATATACATCGCAAATCCTACGAACAGTTTGTTACTCCTGTTTTAATTGATAAATGATATTCTAGAAGTAAGATGTGTTTAAAGAAATACGCTGGATTAGAAGATGCAAGTGTTTCTATATTCTGCAATGACGTTGTAGGATGATACAATGCAACAAATTCATATTTCTATTAAAAATTATGCTCTTTTTCTTGCGTTTTTTTTTTCTAGTTTACAATTTAAGCCAGTCTAATTAACTATTTATTGCTTGTACAGTACTTTCTACTAACTGCTACAGTTTTACACAATTAAATAACATCAAATCTTAATTAGAGCAGCAACGATTTGCGAATTATTAACGATAATTTGATTTCGAGTTTATGCACAGATATATACGTATATACGTACTTCTTTACACTGTAGTTGTGGTTTTCGTAATTATTCTCATTGTGATAGAAGTGCCGGCAAAGTTTGCCGAATAATTTATTACAATTTTTGGTAATTGTGTCACATAAATAACACAAAATGTATATGATAATATGCAATTAACAACCTCATAACGCGTGCCTGTTGAGCTACTTATAATAATCAAGAAATTCATGTATGTATATCCATGTTGTATCATATCCATAATTAGAAAATTGCAGAAGGATGTTTTGATATTTCCGCCAATTAACGCTATATTCTTAGAGTGACAAATTACTTCCAAAAATATTCAGACAAAAACTGCTTTGCCCCTCATACTATTCATATTCATTACTCGCCTTCTTGGATAGTATTCCTATCGTCAATGCTGGCAATGTCATTAGAGAAACTATTATCTAAGGGCCATTTAAGCATTCTCCTTTAGTGTGGTCAAGTCCTGCCTAGTCTCTCAGTTGATTGGTGAAGTTAGAAGTAATGCATTTGGATGTGATTATTTTCTAGTGTATTTCCACAATCGTGAGAAATTGCCATAGTTACTCTGGAGAAGACTAAAATTACAGAATTCAAGGACCTGCGCCCTAATGGCACTTTACCCGTTCTGTCAAAACTTCTTGAAAAGATTATGTACGAACAACTAAAGGATCTTTTCTTTGCAAACGGGGTTGTCCTTGATTGTCAGTGTCCTGAGTTAAATGCACAGATTTCATAATATTTAACACTGGCAAAGGCATGATCTTGTCTGATTATTCCAGCCTTTAGATTGTCTTTCACACCTTGGATCGTAATTCGCCTTTTATTTCTTTTGTTGAATTATCTCCTGGTGCGGTTTCATTATTTCAGTCATATCTGAGCGGGAGGTCCCAGGACAGTCGGTGCTCAGTTTTCAAGCCGCTTTTTCGTGCAGTGCCGTAGGGCCCCTGCTGTTCTTTATGTATACGTGCGGCTTCCACCAGTATATTTAATCATACGATGTTCATGTTGTTCGCCGACGTAGAATTTATTAAACCTCAATAGCGCTTGCACAGGGATCTTGACAATATTGCAGTAATCTCTACTAAGCATCCCTTAATTATGGATCTTGCTAAATCAATTATTGCAGCATTGGTGGAAAGAATTTGGCACGTGCCATTCGCCAGCAAGTTAATCTCAGGATTGATGGTACTACTTTACCTGTTTCTTCTGAAGGTAAAAATCTTGGTATCTTAATGGAGGTTCAACAACAGTATCTCCAAACGTGTTAGAGTAGCCTATGCTAATTTCAAACTAACTTATCTATCTCTCTTGTGCTTTCATTTTTCGTTTTGTAGGGAGGTATATGGCTCCTGTTTAATGCGGGATGCTTCAACAAGAATCGAAGGGGTGCAGCTTATCTGTTTCAAACTGATTTATAGTATACGCAAGTATGATCACATCTCCCGTAAGCTATCTAAGGCTAACTGGCTTAGTATGGATAGTGGTAGACTTTTATCTTCTGCTTGTCTGTATCGTAAAGTTCTGTTACTGAAAATACCTAATACTACTACTACTACCGACACTTCGACTCTTTGAAGAGACGTGGGTTTCTTAGCGCTTACGCTTTGCTAAATGCCTGATTTAACAGCCAGTACGAATGAAATGATTTATTCTTGAGGAATATGCACCGGTCGCCATTCATATAGCAGTAATTTCTCACCATATCACATCTTCCAATTGTTCAAGATTTCAATTTCGGTTTTTAACTGTTTATCACATGGATTCAGATTGGAGGGACAGAAACAGATGACCGAGAAACACAAATATTAAGACTCTCTATCAATCAAATTGATTGAACTGCGGAAAAGATATTTTGACAATGTAAGGATTAAAATCGTTATTGTTCTGCAAAAAGGAAACGAAGCCATGAACAAAAAAATTATTCGTTTTTCTTTTTTCTTTGTACAGAAAGCCTATATGGTAAGAACACGACTGTATCCGAAATTTTAATAGAAAAATCATATATAAGAAAAACAAAACGGATGTTAATATCTTTCTAGTTAGCAAGGGCGGTACAATCATTTTTTTTGTCTTTTTGTTTGAATAAGTGTTCACTTATCCAATTTATTACGATAACTAAAAATCACAGGACCACGAACTCAAGTAAATGTGAAAACTAGGTAATGTCTGCCGCACACTGTAGAATAATAATTATATCTACAATGGAATCTGATTACAAACAATCTAAATAAAATATATCGCTCATACGATTACTAAAAGCCAACTATTCTTTTCTACTTCTCAGTTTCACTTGACATTACCGATCATCTTACATCACTTTCCTTTACTTTCAGTTTAATCCCATTTATGGCTACGATAGTTGCTGTACATTATAATAAATCAACACTTTCTATTCATGGAGACTAACTTTGTTTTAAATGGTTAAATTTTATTATCTATTACCTCTTAATCGCTTGCTAGAATGCTCACAGGGAGAATGTAAAATACCCTGAATATCGTTCATATCCGGTGTAAACAACAGCGGATGACAATCTATGACCAAAAGACATAAGTTGTCGTTTTCACAAAAGGAGCGCGTAATACAAAGTCTAAAACCAACTACGTTAGGAATAAGACTGCAGAAACGAGTTGCGCTTCACGAAATTAGCAGAGGCTAGACAGACTCGTATTTATTCATCTCATGAGAATGGGTTCGTGTTGCCTACTGGTTTCCCCGAAAGTCGACAAAACACGAATCTGTCTAGTCTAGTTTCTACAGGCTTAGTTAGGAAGAGTGAAGTCAAAAAATGAGGGTCGTCACGCCAATAATAACCTATGGTCCGAGAACATTTAAAAACATTCCAAAACAACTTGTGAGAATGCTAGCAGCTACAAAAACTTCTCGAGTCAACATTATCTTTGATCAGTAATTCTCGCCTTCAATAAAGGTTTATGAACGTAGACAAAGACAAGAAGGAAGACGTACAAATTACATTTTCAATGGACAAGCTGGGCTAGTAGATAGAAAATTTAAAACAGGCTTTTGGGGAACCGACGAAATAACGCAGCAAGACCATTATAAAATTGAATTATAAATATTTCAACAATTTTGTAGTTCAAAACAATTATATAATTTCGGTAATTAACAAGAGTGTTTCCTGCGAATATCACGAAGAGGCCAATACAAAAAAGTAATGCGTCATATCTGCCAAGTTGATTATGCGATTACAAACCCTAATTTTTCAAAAGAACAAAAAAAAGGAGCCGTGGCAATTATTTGAAAAAAATATCGAATATCATACCGTGGGTATGCTCATATCTCAGGACGATGTGTAGAGATGTGTAGAGATTTTTGAAGAATATGGAAACATATTCTTCAAAAATTCGAATAAATGCAAAAGTCAATGTGAACTTAGCTCGATGCGAAAAATTTATCACAACCTATAAACCTAGTAAGTTAGATGAACCGTTGCATAAAAAATATCTAAATTACGATGCATCGAATTTGCCCCCATCCAAGACCGAGTTGCAACAACAGTTACTAAAACGCAATATGTTACATACATACATCTGGCGAAATGCACATGCTAAATCCCCGACATCATTAATTCCCGAAAATAATGGTTGGAACAATAAATGACCAATATCATTTTAATTGGCTTGGAGGAAATTTTATACTTTCTACAATGTACGATGAATAATTTTTTGTAATTTTTTTTATATCTGCTGGCTACTTTATGAATATGAAATATATTTTCTACATCTCTTTAAATACGAAATTGGTTTACTTTTCAGAAAACGAAGCAGCAACTGGTGCTACCTCAGACGAGATTTATAGTGAAGAAGAAGTAATTACTTTCGTTTTTTTTATGAATAATCATTTCTTTTACTCTCATCTATTTCCTCAAAAATAAATTCCAACTAGTTATCTAAAGCTAAAGCGCAAAAAGTGGCTCTCGCAGATTTTTAAAAATTTTTAAAAATACCAGAGTTATCGACCTCACTCGGGAAAAATGGTGAAATAATCACAGAAAACATTGTTCCACTAATATTTTAACATTATACAAAATGAAACTTGAATGTTTAAATTTCTGCTTTACAGGAACAGCTTAAACGTAAACTTTTTACACTTATATAAATTGAAGGGCCGATAAAGCTATTCAGGTCGTTACTTTGTTAGTATTACGTTACCATTATACCTTGTATCGCTTTATTGATCTATTTTTCCCTTTTCCCAAAAAGAAATGTAATTTCGAGAAACTTAGGGAACATCTGAATATCAAATCAGAAGAGCCACTCCGCAAAGAAATATTTTCTTGAAGACTGCATCAATCATAGAATAATTTAATACTTGCACTGTCATCACTTTAAATGGACTAAATGATCGCGGACACTGAACGACTATAAAATCTGCGAAATTTTTACTTTCATTGATAATGTTCCACTTGCCTTACATCCATAATTAGCAAAGTTGTCATATAATCATGAATAAAAAAATTACGCCTAACGCTCTAACTGTATTTAATGCTACATAGTTAGGTTGCAGAAGATACTAGTTAACATGCGCTACAAATTACTTTGACGTCTTTTAAATGCTAATGAAATTACATACGAGTCTAGATTTGCTCCGCATTTTAACCCAAATCTGCAGGAAATTCCAATCGCAGAATCCGCTTCTATAGGGAGTAGTTTCTTTATGTTAATAAAACCCTTATTTTTCGAAGCCGCCATTCCATTGATTTTAGAATTTTTATACATGTAAGTACACATTAATCTTAATAACATGCCATGAGGTGATCGTTAGCTAGAAATAGGCGATTACTTTTGTTTGTGCTTGTTTAAATAGAGGTATGAAACATTTACTACTCCAATGTTATCAGTTGACCTATTGTTTTATCTTCCTCTATATTGAAAATCTTTGAAAAAGTATTAAAATATAGAATAGTGTATTGGTTAGAAACCAATAACAATATCAAGCAGCCAATTCGGTTTTAAGAAGAATTATTTTACACAGGAAGCAATTGTTCATCTTGTTAGTGACATTCTGATCTTTTATCTCAATAATAATACGGTAGCAGCTCTATTTATCGATGTACGATAATTATGATAATTATGATTAATTGTTTAAAACTACTGAGATTACCTTCTAAATTAGCTGCTTTAATTTTTTGCCTGTATTCAAATAGATTTTAAATTAATTTTAAAATTAATTTAAATTAATAACTCCTTCTTGGGACCTCAGCGGTTTAGCTCAAGGCGGCATCCACTATTATACATTCTGTACACTTTCGATCTCGATCGCGTAATTGGTGAACATTGCAAACTAATCTAATGTGCTGATGATATATGCAGGCGAGTAATTTTACATTATAAAATGTTTACTAAGGTTTAAATAATGGATTTAATCGACTAAAGGCTGGGTTTAATTAAAAACGCCTCTCTATGTCACTTATTTGACAATCTACCACAGTTACTTTTGCCAGAAGTAGACGTTTTCTACCAGATGGAATAAAGCTAGGAGGTGTCTATTTCGAGAAACAATTAAATTGGAAATACCACATCAAAGTTAATTGGGGCGAAAATCCTTTGATTGTACTGTCAGTTTACAAAGCAACTGTCCGCTCAACTTTTAATTATGGAGCCATTGTTGATGGCAGTAGTCCTAAACAAAATCAATATATGCCACCGTAAATGTCTAGGATTTATTATTTTGGCGGAAATCTGTGAACTCTCACTCAAATTAAGGAGACAAGTATTGGCAGTTAGTACAAATTGCAATATAATCAACAAGATCCATAACATATATTGCCGGTTTAACATCTAAATACTTGATTTGTAAAAAATCGCACCCCTATAGCAACATCAGCACATTACCTTTGGTCAGTTGGTTTTGTATAACCAACCTTATAGCATCTTCAATGTTGTATTTAATAAGCTGCTTGCTCCTCCAAAGTGTTTTATAGCAGCAGCGGAAACTATTAATTTCAAAATTGAATGATAAATGGAGAGAACATTATTTTTATACTGTAATGTTTTTGTGGGGTAAAATTTAAGAAATTCTCGAAATTTTTCAAAAAGACTTCAATTATAGAAATTTAAGGTGCTGAATTTGGAAGTGATCCTAGACGCTCTTTCGACAATTGAGAAACTATTAAATGTAGAAATGAAAGTAACTACTAACCTTAAATTTTCGAACTTTCCACTACATAAACCCTATGTTTATGTGCTTCTAGCGAACACAGCTACTTGAATGATATTTACTTGAACGCACTTTTAACTTTCCGAATTGGAATATTTGAATAACACCGTAAAACTTGGAGAATGCCGAGACACAAGATGCCTGGACAACAGATAGACGTAAAGTTACAAAATGAAATTCGCATTGTTTACAACCATTGTTTAATTACGTTGGCAATTGTTTTTATTCCATTGTCGCCTATGATAATTTTTCCCCATTTAAAATATATTTATCGATATATCATTATCGAAATAGATGCCGAAACTAATGATTTTTGCTGTGGCATGATGCAAGGACGCCACTGAAACTAAGATCCTGTGGTTTTTGATGACACTCTTGACCACATACAACACTATAACGTTAAATTACACTGAAAACTTTGATGAAACGGGCCGAAAGACTTGACGATAATGACTTTTTATATGACTGACGTTTACCTTGATTGTTGCCAATGAAAGATATGATATTAATATACAAAGAGAGAATAAAATACAAAAGTAGTTAATATAAGTCCTTCCCACAATTTTCGTTGGCTGGACATATATTAATATTATTATTATTTCTACGCCTCTAAGATATTCGGCTGAAAACAGGAATCTTTTTATAGGAATTGGGCTTTCTACCAATAGATGGATCCTTATTCTTGATAGGGGAATAATGTCAAATGCCAAGAAGAGATGTGAATATGACGCGGGTAACAGCTAACCTCGTAGATAGTTGAGTGTAGGCTTTCACGACCGTAATCCATAGTAGAAATGTCTTTCGGGT
>LR737384.1:188146-207533 GCA_902655005.2 Marronus borbonicus | reverse complement strand
ACTTTGAAACATATAATTATGAATTTTTAGGATTTCAGAGAAGTTTGTTAATTATTTTCGAAAAATGTATACGAAGAAATTGACAACCCTTTCAATAATTAATTTATATTATGCTCCAAAAATATCGTCGTTTGCCAAGAGCTATACAATTTTCTTTGAAAGGTGCAAATGGTTGTATGAATGTGCTATACGAATGTATTCCCTTTTTTTTTTTTAGTTTTATTTAGTCGTGTTTCTTGTTTCTAAAGTCCTGATGAACCGCTGGATAAGAAGAGTGTTCACCTGTCTTTCCTGGTGTGTGAAAATTAAAAAAAAATATTAACAAAGAAAGATATTGCTGGTAGTGGCACATACTTTTAGCGTAGTACAATTTTCTTGATTCAAAGTTTGCAATATGGTGCGGGAAACAATTTCAATAAAAAGTAAACGCGGTTGTCGGGAATTCATTAGTACAATACAAATTATAATTAAAAATATACCAAAGCTTAATTTGCCAGAAAATACTATTCTACCATTCAAATATTACGTTTTAATACGTACAGTTATTAATTTGCGTTTTACATAATTTATTATGTAAAACGCAAATTACGCGTTTTATATTACACATATAAAACACTGTATTTCCGAGATGAATTGAGTGTGCTCTAGATTATTTAATAACATTATTTTCGTCGTAACATTACATATTATCTGTATTAATTTGCTTTTGTTTTATTTATGCCTGCGAACATTGGCATTTTGTAAAATTTATATGTAAACAAAAGATTAAAATATAAGAATCCGTGCTTCTGTAACACTTTTACTACATATGTATATCCAGTATATGAGTCATTATACGTAAGTATGTAAGTGCGTTGGTAACCAAAGAGGTTATACACTCTGATGCGCAGGCCGCATGTGCTTATTTTCATGTGAATCTCGGCAATGTGTTTAATTATTTAGCTAGTTAGAGCTCTAAACGCTGCTCGTAAAGGTGTTCAATTACGAAGGATAGAACTACAGTCGCGCTAGTAACGTTGATTGCGAAAAATTTTATCTAGTTGAATGACAAAAAAATAACTAAGAAGAACCCACAATTAATTAAGTTGGGAAAGTTGAAGAAAAGGTTCAAAATTGATCTCAGAAATTCTCAAAAATAATGTTAGACCTATTCTTCAACTTTTTCACTTTAACCATTTTCTCACAAAGAAATAAAATAAAACAATAGAACAAATGTTAACGTCCTAAATTCCAAAATTAAATGTATTCTTTTTTCCTGGCGTTGGTTACGTTGGCGCGTTGGCCCATTAGCTACTGAAAACCGTTTCCTTAAATTCTGTATATACATATTTATGTAAGACTACCTATAACATCCTAGGTTTTAACAGAAGCAAAACTACACGTTTCAGGACCAATCGAAACGATTTTATTCAACCCATACCTAAGGCAGGCCAACAAAAAAAGGAAAAGGAAAATTCATTATTGTTTCCGGCATTTTTTTTCCTTGCAAGTGCTTTATTTAAATATGCGTATAGAATAAAGAATGAAAACTCTTAAACATAGCAAATTAATTAGAAGACCTGACCTTTTCTGCTGCTTCTTAATTTGAAATTAGCCCCAATACAAAAGAACTACTCAATCCATACCTTTCTAAGCCTGTTCAGTGTTTGATTTTATCTAAATAAAATTAAGAAACAAAAAAAATCTCTTGAAGAAAGAAAAGTTACAATTGGAAAAAGATGATTCGAAGAAAAATGAAAGTAAGAAATTTTTACGAACAAGCATCGTGGAGCAAAAAATTCCAGGAATTGCCAACTCAAAGCTATTTAACAAACTACTCTAAGATCATGGGGATCGTATTAAATATAATGAAAAGGATCACAATATCAGAACGAAAGTCTAAAATGTTTCCATAAGGAAAATAGCTGAAGGTTTATTGTTGAAGCTAAAGCAAATAACCAAAAAAATGCTGCTAGTACAGCTGCTCATGGTATTGATGGAATCGCTCCCGGCGAAAACAATGTGAGGAGAACGTTAACCAATGAACGGCTACTTCTAAACGGCAGGAAGGTGTTATTCGGTCGTCTTAGCACTAGACGGCGCAAAAAGATGTTCTTAAAGCCGGGTGATATAAGACGATAGGTAAACAACGATGTAGGTAGAGATACGCTTGGAACCACGCTGATGACGGAGGATAGGCAAAAACATGTCCGTTGGTTAGCATTTTCTCTCCTCACATTGGGAGATTCCACCAATACCATGAGTAGCTGTATTAGCAGCATTCTTTTGGTTACTGTTTCTAAGCATTTTTTGATAGTCATCCCGAATGACCCCGTTTTGCAAAGTTGATCTCAACGTTGCATCTAGGTCTAACACAGGTATATGAGCCGAGATGCCATTTATCAAAAAAATGCAATAGTTAATACTCTGGAGAAAATGCAAGGCGACAAGTATAAACAGCGATCATAATACTTTTCTATTAGTTAGGATACCTGTTCTAGGTCGAAACGGATAACTAGTAAAAAGAAAATAAATCCTGATATGCAGTTTGTATTTTTCTTAATATATACCTTCACTTAATTATGAAATTATACCAGTTGATATGCGTATACCAAATGAATGCATAAAATGCCTATTTCAACTGTACTTGCTGTAATAATCACGTAATTGAGTTGTTAGGTACTTGCGAAATCGTGTACTGTTACACTACGTGTTCCATAAGAGTACGCACATCTAAGGAAAGTTTATTTTCGAAATTATTTTAAATATAACTATACTAGCGCACAGGTTAACAGTTTCACACTACATCACTACTCTTCCGTAGAATTACATTTTGTTTATACTTAATATGGTCCTAATAGCTGAATCAAAATTTTAACTAACTTGCGCTACTTGAAGTCTGTGTCTTTCCACCTTATTATTAATTATAAGTGCTTCCCTAATAAAATACAGTGATTTCTAAAATTGATTTTTTACTGTTACGCAAAGAATTGCAAAGTGCACAAGTAACTTGTTTAAAGTTGCATGTGAAAAGGGTAATCTGCGGCTAATTCTCATATTCAAATACATTTGCTATATAGCAGAAATATCTGTCGCATTATCTTATCCTCTGCATGCTCAGCTTTTTCCTAGGGTTTTCACCATCAACATAATTATCTCCGCGACTGTATGTATAATTACGCTTCATTAACTTTCAAAATTTCAATTTGATAATCTTATACGCTGACATTGAGTAATGGAATGGACTACAACTTCATTGCAAACAGAGCTGCACACGTAAATACTTTTTGTTACAACTTATTCCAATTAAATGCATGTTTTCTTCTCTCAATATTCATCTGTAATAATAAGTAAGTAGGAAGAGGTAATCCTGAATTACCATATTTATCTCTTGAAAATAACTGGAATTTCAAACATATTGCATGAATGTCACCATCAATGTAGGCGGCAAAGTTTGTATCAAAATTATTATCTGATCAATTATTACATCTTACCAGCAGCGTATACCAAATTAACTTAAGTTTTAGTTTTTTGGGGGGGTTTTAGCTCGCTGACAAAAAAAGAAAATTGTTTTTTTTTTCCTACATTTATTTCATTACTCGTTTCGTTGATTTTTTCACTCATCTTCTTCTTGTTTTAATACTATGTAATTTTAACCTTTTTTTTTTACTATAATATCAACGAAGTCACGTTGAATATTTTAAAAATTTTTAACAAATTAAATATAAAACGTATTATGACAAACAGACAAAACGAATTGTCAGACACACGAAGAAAATTCAACGAAACGCAGCAACGAAATAAATGTAGGAAACTAAAACGAAAAAAATTTCTTTTTCCTTCCGTTAACGACCTAAACCCCTCCAAAAAAATAATACTTAAATAATTAAACCAAAGCCAAGAAAACGATCAGATATAAAGGCAGGTAACAATCAAGATTATTGTTTGAAACTTTCGATACGGTCTCCTGTCCCGTTCATTTTTACCATTCTACCATTACAATTCTTATCAGTAAAAAAATTCTGTCCTTCAAAAACATTCACATATTCAAAATATAAAAAAATTATAATGTTCAGATTAAAAATAACTGCTATCACATGCCTTTTATGTATTTTATTACCCCATCAAAAGAGAAGGGTTTTAAGGAGAATACGAGGGGGTGGAACAGGACGACGTACATTGAAGAAAGAGGACAAAGAAATACCTCATGCTCATCTCACAGTATTCCAATATTATACCAGCTGCGAATGCTCGGAGGTCCAGTTAGTCAGCACACGTCTCCCGATTGCCCCCTCAAAAAATCGCGAAAAGAACACTTTGAAAAAGATCTGGAAGGAAACTTCCAAGTTACAGTAAGTGCTATGTGTTAGTGTTTGCTTTGAAATCGATATTTGAAATCCTGTTTTCTTCCCTTTAGTTTCTTAACTTTTCGAATTCATTTCCTTGTTTGTTCTCTTCAAAGTAGTTTTTCAATTACTTTCAACGTGATGCTCTAATTGTTAATTAAAATTAAATTGCTAATTACTTTTTTCGAAAAATGTCTGTTATCAGAAATTATGTTTTTTTCATAACTTTTTATCACTTCATTTGTTTACTCGTTGCCACAGAAATGCCAATCCAACGACTTGAGACTTTTTGTGGTTTTTTGTGGACGATCATTTCTGATGTTATTGATGACGTTGTGAATTTAGTCTGCTGGGTTCATATAATGTGTATTGTGTATAAGTTTCATGTGTTTTTTATATGAAATATTTGCAAGATGTAAATTATTGAAAAAAACTAGTGACTTTGATTATTTTCCACAAAGTATTGTTAATAGAGTTCTTTTTTTTTAAATAAATTATTAATAATATAAATAATCAAATATTGAACTAATTTTGATATTTTAGAAATATTGAAATTAAAATAATAAAAATTAGTAAATTATTTTTAAAAAAATGCAAGTGCATGGCACTTCACCTCAATGACCCACTATATTGCCCTATCAATTCCTTATTATCCCACCCTCTCCCACATATTAATTTAAATACCATTACCAAAATCATGCGACAAAAAAGACGAAACTGCAAATATTTCGCACTTTTTATTGACGTATTATTAAATAACCCAATTTTAAATAAATAATGCAATATGTTAGAAAATCAATTATAATATCACGAGGATCAAACAAACCAGGAAGTAAATGTAAATTATTCTATTTCATTCACATTTTACATTTTTGAAAAATCTCCAAAATTTCTACAAGAATTTTGCAAACATCGTACATAAATAGTAGCGTAAATAGAAGTGAATTACGATAGTTCTTACTGCAATAGGAAAAAGTAAAAACACCCAATTCCCAGAATGAGTTACACAAGATGAATGTCTAACAATATTACTTTCCTCAGAATTATTTCCCGCCAAATCACAATCAAATGGCACCGTAATGCGGAGTTTATTGATAAACTAGTAAAAATAAATAAAAACTTCGAAAGACTTTTACAAATTATGCGTTAATGAGGAAAACCACAAGACACATATGAGAAACTTGAAATTAATTTAACTTACCTTAATTTTATTGAAAATTGATCTAAGAGCACATTGACATAACTTGGAATCACTTATTAGTTATTAGAAAAAAAAAAAAAACACTAACAGTATCTATGCAATGAATAAACAATTTTAAAAATACACTAGTAGTGAGAAGGTATTCTTCCAGAACGAATAAGCAATCACAACCATCGGTACAATACTGTCGTTCTTCATACTTGAAGAACTTATTCACTAGTCCTAATCGATTGATAAACGATACTGATACTATTATATCCACTACTACTGTTTTGTTTCTGCTACTTGCTCCTACTACTATAATTGGTCGTATTCGCTACTCAGCAGCATTTGCTTCTCGTAAATCGTCTATACATGAAGCAAGCGTGCATGTGTCAGTTGTGTATGAGGAAGAAGTAAAAGAGGTAATACAACAATTCGCAGTATTTTTTTCCGTCCAGTTTCTAGCACGAATGAATTTTGCGGCCACCTCGCCTTGTCAGACTGCGATGGTGAGGCAAGTGCGAGTTAGCCGGCTGACCGATGGATTTACTCTCTAGTCCACTGACCGAATCCGTAGTACCGGACGATCGGCGAAATAAGATCGCGAAAAAGACATAAGCGAAGTCGTCTGAAATCTTTCGCCGACTTTTACTAACAGTTAATTGCCTTTAACAACTGATAGAGGCAGATTCCGATACCACTTCCTTTGAATTAAAAAGGACTATTATATTATGTTGCGCTTGTTGGAAACTATTTGTTTCTGGGGAATCACCAGCTTGTTTTGCATGATATGTCTTATTTCAGTGGTAGTAATATCTAATCTAACATGTTATTATGAGACTCTTTTTTAAGCAAATGGAATTAGATATTCGGAGTTTCTTTTTTGGACTCGATTGTGGGCTTTACTTAATTGAAAAATGATGATGATTTATTTGATTTATTTATTTGAATTCAAGTGTTTAAAAGTTAATGGTCGTGGATTTAAACATGTCCTAAAAATATTTATCAGAAAAAATTTATAACGATATAAAAATCGTATCGTCCCTACATTGAATTTGATAAAGACTCTTGCAAATACGCACCAAGGCCACAAGGGCAAGCGATTAAAAATTTATAGTTCAAGCATTTGGTTTTTTAATATACAGGGAAAGGTAGGGTAATGAGGATTTTAATTTTTTTCTCATGCACAATTACTTATATTCATTATTTAGCACGGGCATGATTATTGCATTATCAACAAACACAACTGTAGCAAAGAGAAACGGTCTGTTTACAAGAAAAGTATTCTTTATTACGAAAACTGAAAAAAATGGCAATAGGCCCCATTTCCCATCTAATGGGTACCAACTTCGAAATAAATATTTTAGAGCAGAAATCACATGTATGTATGTCTTTTTCCGTTCTTGTTGTGCACTTAACCTACGATTCGTTACTTTTCCAAAATTCGCCGCATACTTTCTTTAGACAGATTTTTTTCTTGCCTGGTTTCTTATTCGTTCCTTATGACGGGCCTCGTTACCCAACCTTTCCCTAATGCTTAAAAAGATTTTTGACGGCTCAATACTTAAAATGTGATCAAAATCGTAAAAAAGCTAATCACAACTGACGCAAATTTGGCGATTATTAAGACAAATTAGGAAATAATTTAAGAAAAAATGTAACAGCATAGTATGGAATATCCGCATAAAAGCACACCACCTCTACAAAATTTCGTAGCGCCACTTTCGTTGGTAAAACAATAACGAAAATCTTTTAAAGCAACTCCTCATCTTGACGTTGCTTAAGCTATTAGCAATAAAGCAAGAATTGAAGTAATAGTTGTTTATATATACAAAGCCATTGCTAAAAGGTCGTTATCTGAACATTTAATCTTGTCATCCTCTTAAATACAAAATTAGTTTGATTCCCGCCTTAAAATATCATATGCTAAATATTTCACATCCAGCTTACTACAACAGAAACCTCAAACTACTTTACGACATTCTGAACAAGAACAATTATCCTACTTCTCTTAGTAAGTTACTGCATTTTTCTCCTAGACCCAATAGTACCAACGTGGGTGACCCTGTTTTCGAAACTGCAGTGATAGAATGGATTCTTTAAAGCAAAGAAATTAATTTTCTAAAGTATATTTCTTTGTTGCAATAATTTCTACCCTCGAAAAAAACGCATTTCTGATTACTAATTCAAAAAACCTATAGTTTTGAAGCAAAACCCATAGTATCTATAAACGTTCAAAAAAAAGTTCAATTTCTTCCACTTTACGCCTATTAAAAAAACTGACCTCGGATGGAATAATTCTTTTCGCAGGATTCAATATTTTATTGCAAAAAAAATGTTTTTTTGATCTAAAGAACAGATCTGCTTATTTTATGTTTGTTTTCGTAAGTTTCTAAATTAAGAATGTGTTTTCTATTTTCAGGATATGAAACGTTATTGTTGCCGCAGTTACTCTTAATACAATTAAATGTTTTTATCATTATAAATGTTCCACGTTACGCACGTGATCCTGTATTGTAAGGCTTTACGTTTGTTGTATGTCAATTTTAATGTAATTAAATTCAAAATTTAATTATAAAAGCGCTGTTTAGTAAAACATTGTTGTTAATTCGAAGCCAAATTGTAACAATACGTACTGTTCTCACAATGTCTACCAAAACATGTACCGGTATGTAATATAAACTACTACCTGTTCACAAGACAACGCTTTAACTCTGTATAATACACATGGGCGTAGCCAGAGGGGAACAAGGGAGGGATCATGCCCGCCTCTATGTAAATAATTTAAAACATAAATTAGTTCTAATATGTTTGAAGCTACATAATTTTATATTTTTCTCTGGCGGTTTCGCACATTTTTTAATTTTGTCTTTTTTAAGAGAAAAAAATGTGTCACAGTTAGAATTGCTTGTCGAATTAAATGTTTTTTAGAAAATCAAATAAACGAAGCATTATTGCATAAATTGGACGAGGCGGCATTAAAAGAACTGAAAGTTTAAAAAATGATTGGATTTATATACAAACGTTATTGTAACTCTAATTTTAGAAATTTCTTCGCCGGTAAAATTACATTTTTGAGTAGCTCATCAATCGACCTTAAGTGATAATCAGTACCAGTCTTGCGATCCCTACCAAGTATAGCATACAGCCCTTTTTATATAACCCCCCCTCCCCCTCTCCTTTTTTTTAACATAATTTCCAACGCTTATTGTAAGGCTTCTGAAGTGTATTTAAGGCTGTATTAATTTTACCGTTAGTTGTTCTAAAACATTCTCTTCATATACTTGGTACATTTACGGAAAATTGAATGGTTTTTGTACCTCATCAGATTTGCAATACTATGAATGTTTAATTGTAATTGTTGTTCAATAGCTCACCGTGAGGAGTAAAATCTCACGTGAAGATTTTTTTGGTGTTATAAATAAAGAACATTTCATGAGTCAGGCTTTTCTGACTTTTTTGCCTTTCTAATTGGCTGGCTGCTTGTGAAGTCTTTTCCAATCAATCTCTTTCAAGCCATATTCTAAAACACTTACGTCAGATAAAATTGCTGATATATCATTTAAGCTGCTATCGTCCACAATAACGAAAACGGAAAATAGTGTGTTATAAGTTACAATAAGTAACATAACCTTTCCTTGTTAGTTTAATTTCTTATAACTATTGATATTTACCATTTTTCGAAACTATCCTTCGTAACTATTTATTTCGGCGGAAAACTTTGTATTTTATTATCCAATATCATTAGTCAACTCTATTATTTTTGCCTAAAAATATTTAAATCCACATCTAGAAGTTTTATTAATCAATCAACATAGCCCTGAGAGTTTAAAACTATTATAATGCAGGGGATTATAAACTTCAAAAATATTTAAATGTGGATGATACAATATACATAATTATGTGCATATATTGGTTCTAAAAAAAAACGAACGACTAACCAATATAAAAATATACGCGGAGTACTTCTCATAACTAAAGTGTTCTTAACTGATAACGAAAGATAACTCTGACAAAAGTACATATGGTTGCGCGAAGAAGCAGTATGGCTATATCCAGTATCCGTGTAAGGTATGTGTATAAGTATTTGTTCCAAAGGAAATGTCGCTTAATAAGATGTCTATAAATTGGTAAGTGATTTTTATATTTGGAAATTTCTGCTAAGGAACTTAATAACATATGGATCTTCAAAGTCTAATCTGACCATATGGAAACTGTATGTACAAATTGAATATTTGGCCTTTTCGATGATCAGGCTTACAATAGAAGATTGATTTGTGTTTGCAATGGACTTGAAAAATAAAATGAAGAAGCCCAATGTGGTACAAATCTTAAGCGTATAGTCTACTGATACTTTTTGTAATTACTTTATTCTGTAGCACTCACTAGAGAGAGTTTGAATTGATGGTGAAGATAAGTTAACTAATATCATTAAAACGATCTAATTAATATCTCGAGTCGCATTTTATTTTAATTGACTACAATCTTAACTGCCTTACAATCAGTTTCGCCAAATCTACTCTCATTGGTTCACACACAAAAAGGCTCTCTTTGTTTTGGACAAATAAAGTTTATTATTATATCATGGCATCGTATTATTCACTTATGAAAAATGAAAGTAAACGTTGTGATCTCAAATTATACAATGAGGTCTTAAAAAATGCCCCTATTTCTCCATACTAACTTTTCATAGCCTTTTTAGAAAAAAATAGTCAATTTCTATTTTTTTTAACTAACTTCTAACGTTATCAGCCTGTATATTTTTACGTTTTTGGAAATGTAATCAAAAGCAAATCCAGTGAAACCGCATGTGCTATACGTCAACTCAAAAAATATTACGATGTGCAGCAATTTGGTAGTTTTTGTCGTTACGAAAGGACGCCAAATTGTTTCTTGTGACACCAAACTGATCTAAACAAAGAAATTATAACAATTGCAAAATTGTTAAGTCTCAATTCCAAAAGCATAAATTATTCTTGTTATTTATTATTATATCCTACGTCCTATTTGCTCTTTGTTTCTTCTTTACTTTATTGAACTTTATTTTATTTTAAATTAAAAACTAACTAATTTTTTAATAGAAAATTCATTTTTTTTATGTTAATTTTGCAATGGTCTCCTCATGGACCATGTAATATAAGCTTCAAGTACTTTTCTTCTAATATTCGGTGAATTTGGCAAGAGTTACCATGAAGTAATGAGTGACGGTCGGTATCAATCTCTCGAAACCTATCTTGCCTTGCCCGTCGGGGTCTTATTGGCCACTGTCGGGTCCTAGGCCGCAAAACATTAACAATTATCAACTAGCAACGGAAACGGAACCGACAGTGAGATGCAATCGGCTCGTCCATGATACAAGCCTATAGAACGGGAATGACCGCGCCGAAGCCCTACCTAATTGTGCTTGCCGGGATGTCCGTTACCCAGGAAACCTGGGGGAGGGTAGCTCCAGTCTTTAGGGTCCAAACAAGGATCTTCGGGCATTAGGATGAATTTCCGAAAGCTTCTTCAACCACCAAAACGCTGCCTCCTCTCCTATGTATATTTGCTCCTGCCACAACCGTTACTCTAACTGTGACCTGGCAGAGATTGAGTAGTAAAGCTGCGGGGTTTTATGGGTAAACGTGTATCCATGTATAGTAAGGATAGATAGAATAAAATCTACAGAGAGAACTGCTTTGACCACAGCAAGTTTTGTATGGTTTGTGCCAAAGTTATCATAAATAACAATCCAAACGACGAAAAAAAGTAAAGAAGTAACAACAATTAACAAACCAAGTTAAAATGAGAGAAAACAATAACGAGAATAAACAACAAATGTAAAAAATTCACTCCCGATGACACCGAAAATGCAATTGAACTGCCGATAACAATTTTTTTTTCTAAAAGCGCTAGCTTCTGCCGTTCAAAAATTAGCATGGAGGTTTCTTTATATTTTATATTTAACGTAAGTAAAAGTTTAAATAATAAGCGGGAATAAAAAAAGATTATAGTAGCATTTCCTAAATCGTTTCTTCGACAAATCCAATTCAAAATAAACACATTTTAACCTCAATGTACATATGACAAAGACGAAATAGTCCATATATGCTTAATATGCTTTCCCTTTTCATTTTCATTACTCCATAAATAAAGTGGGTTTATGTCATAATTACTTGTTTTTATTCATTTCTTGTGCATGTCCTACATTTTAAACGTTTTCAAGGATTCACAGTTATGCCATTAACTATTTTGAATATATCCTGTATATTGAATATACGCATATACGCCTTTATGTTTAACCATACAGTATAGCACGTGTTAACAGATTCCGCCTTCTCTGATATACCGAATATGGAGCACAGCGATGACGTCGAAATTATATGCGAAAATGTTTAGAATGAAGTCGAAAAAACAACGCTCCTAATTCTGGGTTTTACCGTAACACATTCTAAAAACGATAGCCCCCCTAAGGCTCGATTTTTGCTAGCTGAATACCTTTAGCGCTTAATTTTAAAATTAATTGGGTTACTACGTATATAAGTAGATTGTGTCAACTATATGTGATACGTTTTTTACTGCAGTCCTTACAGTTATCTCTAATTCTTATTCCGTCGCAGTTACAGCTTTGATTTATTCTTAATACTAATTCGGTTACGTTAGTAATCTAGAGAAAAAATATATTCCAATTCAACTATGACCTGAAAGAAGCAAAAAATAATCGCCGGACTTAAAGATTGATTATTCGCGTCTTCGGAAAATTTGCATTGAACCGCATTTTATTTTAACTTATTGCGTGGGTATTGGGTTTTCGTGTTTCATCTGACATAGCTTATCTGTATTATTGAATTTGACACAGATACGGAACGATGTTTTACAAAAACCAACGTACACATGTGTTACCTAAAAGTATCACAGCTAATAACTATTAAAACTTTACTTATGAGATGTAATGAGACACAGACAAAATTGTGTTGTAAAAAATAAACAAACCAGTACTTATCAACATGAACCGGCGATTGCGATTCAGAGTATTAATTATTAGAAATGTGTGTATTTCCCTATGAACACATTTTTATCGGTCTAATCTAATCAATTTAATTGATTTTAAATGGATCATTATCCTGGAAAAGCTGGATTCCCACCGCTGGAGTGTAGAACCAAATTGATTATCATTACTCGTACGATTCAGAATTCAACGATGTAGCAGCAGATATCCAGCCATCCGTTCTAAAATTCGTGTTACAACTGTTTTCTTATCAAAGCGTCAGGAAAAATATCTTTTTTTTGTAGGCATAGTGGGGGAAACCACATATGACGCAAGTCAACCGTTTTTAAGAATCATAGAAAAGAACGAATTAAAAAAATTTAAATTAATTTCACGTCCTTGTTTCTTTGCAAAATCCAAATCCAGAAGTATAGTTTGAGCGCTGTATCTTTGTATTTCTTATGGTCTTTCTTCTCTTTTGGACTGGACAATCACGCAAGTATGGGAACGACGCTTTAAAGGAGGTTGCGGAACACGAAGACCAGATTGGATGGAACATAACTGACGCAAGACTAGGATGGTGTTGTCTAAAATAGGATGAACAATAGAATTTTTAAACAAAAAATCGCTGTCTTTGAACAGTAAAAATCCTCGAATTGTACCTTGATGCAAAAAAAAAGAGAGTATTAGAGCGAAAGTTACCTTACCCAATGTGGGAGTAAGCTCGCGAAAGCACCACAAGACCATGATACTTTCTATATACGTCTTTAGTTTGAAAAAGGCCGAAATCAGGTTTCTTCACACTTATAGAGCTACACCCTACAATGAATCCAGCCTTCTCCTGATGTAGATTTCTAGAATTTTCTGAATAATTGAGACTTAGATTATATTGGTTTAGCCCCAAATTTCTCCTTATTTCAATGGATTTAATTCAATTGAATTTGGCAATCCACAAAGATCCAATCTAGGTCCATTAATGTTCATCTTATACACAAACGACCTTTTAACAGCCTTATCTTACCAAGTCCTCGCTTAGACCGACGACGTTAAGCTATTCCGTAAATACTAGCTAAGAACAAGAGATTGACAACATTTAGACGAACATTAATAGGTCAAACTCCAATACGTTGGCATTAAAGTCTAGTGGATGTAATTATATGTCCTTCACAAGAAAATCAAACCTCCATACCGCTTATCAAATCAATGATATTTCCATCCGAAACTAATCCCACAGATCTAAGTATCACTAAGTATACATTATATAAACAAGGGTTTAAGTAAGACCTGCAATAAGATTTTGTGCTATGAATGACCTCGTGGTCGCCTTCTGCCCCATTCCTTTATACTCCCCTTCAATGATAACGTAAAAAGTCGAAGCACTGATGGCGAGAGATTTCACGAGCTTCTAAACCTTATTGCCAAAATGATAACAATCTGAACTGTTAAACAATGCTCGTATTTTTATGTTACAAAGTCACAAGGAGTCAACAAAATCTTTTTTTGATAAACCGGTTGTTCACAATCCTTCTTGCTCCAAAGATCGGTTGGCATAAACTCTCCACAACAGCTGATGGCCTGCTATCAATCACATATGAGCCTTGAGCTTGTACAAGACCGTGCAATTTAACATAATTGGACAATTTCCTTTGGGATTTTCTTAAGGATCAAGATTTAACAAATAATATTCATGTGGTCATTACCGAAATTAACTTGAAGACAGAATTACCATATACAGAAGGAATCGCGGCGGACATTTATTAGAAATTGTGCTTTACACATAATTTTAAGGTTTAAGATTAAATTAGCCGTAATGTTCGCCTCTTCTCTGAAATTTTCTATTCACTCTCTCTGCCTCCATCATTCCAATGCAGTACCTCATCTTGCTCATTTCCATCTTTTTCATCATCATACTCGATTATATATGGATCGTGCTCTTTGACAACTCACCAAGATAATAATAGATTGGGTATGTTGCAACCATAGCATTTATCATTAACTATTTTGCATAAAGCACAATTTAATTATAACAATTAAATTGTGCTTTACAAAACAATATATAAACAATCACATCCACATTCACTTGGTGGTATAGACAAATATATTTGTATGTAGAAGCAGAAATTAGTGTTCCTTTTAAGCTAATTAAAGGCAAACCACCGCTATGAAATTACAATGGACGTAATTCAACTCATTGCAAGTCGATTAGTTGCGTATTAATTGGTATTGAAATCGCGTAACAAAAGTAGAAAAGAGGATTCTATTAGAACGGAATTACTCCAATGCATGGTACACTTTCATAGAAACAATGTTATTTTAAGATTTTCTTTCGAATTGTAATTCTTACCAGCGACAAGATCGCCATTCGAATTAAATCAATTCATGTACACGTGTAAGACAGGCATTCGCGTTGATTTCATGCACTATTCGCGTATATTTGATCAATGTCCTAGCCTCTATTATAATTCCTAATTAACTAATGAGCAAATAACATAACTTTATTGTAGCAACATTTCGTTACATGCATACATAAAAGTCTCCTAAATTACAAGTAAAATCCTACAACTTTTACCCGTTACAAGAATCTGGAACCAGTCATATCTTGGTCAGTGGAATAGCCGTTATATTAATTATTTAAAATTCGTGAAATTAAAACAAATTTACGGAGGATTCACCTATATTATTCAGAAAGTATAGGTATAAACAACCAATTATTGTTTATTGCTAAAAATTTTCTTTTTATAGATGTATTTTAGGTTAGCAGCAAATATGTAAAACAAAACTTAGAGTTTTGATTAATTTTTTAATTGAATATAAACTGTTTAAGTTTACATTTTATATGTCAGCGTTTAAGGCCCAGTTATTTTATATTAAACTGTAGGACGATGGGGTAAATTGCACAAAATCGGCATTCTAATTGCGATGTTAGTTAATTTATTTTAATTCAGGCTCTTAACATGTTATAAGTTAGCGATGTGGTTTAATTAAATATTTAAATTTAGGATTGTGAAATGAAATAAAATTGTTCAGCGACATAAAATGTATTGTTTTTATTCGAAGGAGCATCTTACTTAATATAATTATATTTTGAAGACAGTATCATTCAATTTTGTATCACCAATAGCGCCCTTCATCAGTCCAATTTCTCATTACGTTTTCACACATTACGGCCGGTACCGTTAATCGTGATATTTCGATATTGGTTTTTAAATCCTCAATTACCGTTGGATAGCTAGCATAATATTTAGACTTCAGATTACAAGATCTTGGTGGTAATTCACAGGACCATTTCCTGAAATAACGTTATCATCAAATTGACTTTAAAGTAAAGCGGTTTCGTTGGCCACGTAGCGTCCTTCTGTTGGGACCAAAATTCCTCCAGACTGTTTGCAACAACAATTGGGAAGAAATATTCGTTTATCATTGCCTGATAACGAACTCCCTTCATGGTGACACGTTCCCTATGACCATCTTCAAAGAAATACGATTCGATGACGTCGCCGGTATGAATGGCACACCACACTGTAACTTTCTCTGGATGCAAGGGTATATCCATTTACATAGCTGTTTAGCCAAAAGTAAGTCTCACTGTTGAACATTACAGTGCGATGAAAATATATATCTGCAGCCAGCTGTCCAAGTAACAAAACCATGATGAAGACCATGATTAGGTGGCTTCAATCATTGAACCAGTTGGATTTTATATGGATACAGACCTAAATGCTTCCGTAAAATCCTCCAAGTTGACGTAGTTGTAAGCACGGTGTTTCACAAACAGATTTGGATTATTACGAACACTTTGCCTTACAGCTTCAACATTGTCTGTATTTCTCACCACTCTTGTACGATTTGTTCTTCTATTATCCAACAACGTAAACTCACGTTAAAGTTTCTTTACAACATTACGTGAGGGAAGATAATTCCTTCCCGGTGTTATTTAGAGTAAAAGTTTTCAAATATTACAAATATTCGGAAATGAATGCCGCATAACATAAGATTATACTCAAATATACAGGCTGTTCAGCTTCCGCTGCGCAAGGTACGAGTTTGGTTTCTTAAATGGAGTGCCCTGTACATTTTTGCATCCCCCTGTTCAATTCATGCAATCTTTCATCAGTATTAATCCCATTTATTTTCGTTTTTGAGATATTAACATACTTAACTTGAGATACTTGCGAAACTTGCGAAATATGTTTCTTTAAGGGCCGATATCTTAGACGCGCTAAAGCGGTGACTTAAATTTTATTCGACTGAGTATTTTTTGTTGTTTTTTGGCAATACAGCTAGCGTTTATCGAAATCGTTGCAATTCAAGCTTTTCAGGATATTAATAATTGCAATTCCTGGTAGGGCATCTGTATATCAAGAAATTTTCACACATTTTTCAAAAGTCATAAACCAGACTGAACCATTCTTGACCAAGACTGTGTTTCCAAACTGAATCTGACAACAGTAATAAACCCTTACTTAACTTAATATTTAACCAAAGAAGAATCGCGCGTCGCTAGATATAACAATTGTTAACATTCTATTACCTTTCACGTAGGCAAATATAAACACATTAACAGCTTTATGGCTAGCGTTTTAAACGTGATTACCTTTGCATTGACGTTTGAATATTCATTTTATGGCTAACCGGACATTTACATAGGCACCGATTGTCTACTGCTCTTCAACAATGGTTGGCGTGACGGATGTCTCATCGGCTGTCATGAAAATTTTCGTTTGAGCTCGTTATCAAAATAAAAATTGGGTAGATCAAATGTCGTAGGTAACATTTTGATTTTATTCAAAAAATTCCGAGAATGTGAATGTTATTTCACTTATATTTCATTTATTGTTGAGAGGTTCTTCGCTAAAAGAATTGAGGCCACTCCGGTTTCCGGTAAGCAACAATTTTTATAGGTGCTTGCCCCTTCACAGGATAAGCGGGGATGGGTAACCAGACCACGCGGAGAAGTGCCTCATGAAATGACTGCAGAATAGACACAGCAACGAATGCCAATTTCCGGCCAATCCACAGGATTTCCATTCTGGTGAAGCGCAAAACCTTAGAAGCAAAGGTGATGCTGCGTGTTTACTAAAATTACGAAAGTGTTAAACGCACTATACAATTAAAAGAAATCGCCTGCTATCCATCAAGATAACGCTAGGCCGCATACTCCCAAAAAAAACGGATAGAGATGCACCACATCCGGCTTACAAACCGATATGAAAAAATGCTGTCATACATTAAGACGCCGACTAGTGAAACTGATAATCCTAGTGTTTGTACTGGACAGTTCCCACAAAAACTAAGAACCGCAATTGTTACTCCAATACACAAAAGAGGAAAGAGAGACTTCTTGGACAATTATAGGCTGATTTCTGTCTTTTTAGTTATCGTTATTGATAACATCACTGGGAGGTATATTGCTGACAGGCTTTATGAATATTTGGAAAAATATGTCTTTAACCTTGTTCTTTTTCTTGACCTGGTTATAATTATTTGAGTATTGACGGTTATTTCTTTTGATGAAGAGGTAAGAAAGAAAAAACAGAAAAAAAAGAGTTTAATTAAATAAATTATGTACCCATCTAATTGTAAAAGCGTCTTGCTTGAAAAAGTTGATGTCACGTGCAACGAAAAGTTCCAGAAAAGAAAATAAAGAAGAAGAACCGCAAAAAGTTTTTTTCGTTTCCCTCCTTTAACAAACGACCTACATCCCAAACGCCATCAATATTCAAATAATATCCTTAACAAATACTAATATGAGTTTCAAAAAAATATAGGAACTACCGCACCCTTGCAAAACTTATCGGACGCAATAAATTGTAAATTGAGTAACGCGAAGCACGTGTTATAGATGTGCATGTTTGTTGGTTTTCGCAAATCAGATAACAATTTTGCTACTGTTAAGCTTTGCTTAGTAGCAGCTGTTTCTATTTGTTTAAAGAAAGAGAAAAGAAATTGTTGCTTGTTTGAGGAAATTTGTCGTCGAGCGGACCGAGGAAACTGACACTACCAGTAAGTGCGGGAGACTTCTTTGGATTGAGGTGAAGGTTAGAAGAAAAAATTATTTTTCCTTATTAATAAAATAGAGAAAAATTCTTATTATCATTACAGCGAATTCCCATAATTTAGTTGAAAGATTCTGATTGTGGGATCTTTTCCTGCCATTTAAATAAATTACGTAATACATTACTGTCTTTATATCCCATTATTCTATTAACACAATTAAACATAAGAAGAGTGGATGTTCTAGCATCCTCTTCTCCAGTTCTTAGGCAATCGTCGGTAACAATTTGTCGATCATCTGAATGGATTAAATGATACCTTGGATCGGAAGTAATTGAATGCTTGACGCCATCTACATCTACAGAATTTCCCTCTATATAACCTTCATGTTCAAAAGCGCAAGTAATCACAGTGTAATATTCATTGGAAAGGAAACCGATATCTTCACAATTTCTTTTGGCGTTTTTCTCGCAGCATTCTACAAGGGTTTCATTCTCCTGAGCGTCATAGAAAAATCCAAATACCTAAAACAGGAAATTGTAAAAAATCGCAAAACGAAGATTATCATCTGTAAGTACCTCTACGTAAAAAAATAGAACTAGCAATATCGATATATAACGCTTCATCACTGTTATGATTTTAATATACCATAATATTAACGATAAGTAACAATCCTTTAATATAGTATAATCAACGTACTTAATTGACCATTGTTTTCTGTAATATATTGGTGACGTGATTTTAATTTACTGACTGTACACGTAATTGCATAGGCATGCATAGCCTACACACTGGCAAGGAAATGTAGGGAAAATTTGGGTGAAACGGGATCGCTAATACTTCAACCCACAAATTTTACAGATTATATAAAATGAAAAACAAGAATTTAGACTGGTTTATTTCGTCATTATATACAGG
>LR737384.1:128969-183146 GCA_902655005.2 Marronus borbonicus | reverse complement strand
ATCCTTGATCAAAAATTTCCAAAGAAATTAAACAATAAAAGGTGGAGATTATGTTATAAATTCATCAAATTGTCATTTCTGAAATTTAATTCTAATCTATATTATTGTTTTTGATCAGGTCGGATTCCATATCATCGATCGAAGAACTCGTGCAATGCCCAATATGTTTCGAAAAATTTTCGCAACCGCGAATGTTGCCTTGTCAACATACGTTTTGCCTTTCGTGTCTTCGAGAATTCCTCTCTTCTTTACTGGCTAAATATGACAAGGGTCAAAGAACGTCCGTGGTGAAGAAAGTGCTCTTCCATTGCCCTAGTTGCAACACGGAGACGCTTTTGGAAAATGGTATCGATAGCTTAGAACACTTACCCAGGAACGTGTACATAATGTCACTACTTCGCTTGTTGGATAGCTCTGAACCAAGCACGCCGCTTGCCGTAACTACTAACGATGTGAGATGCATTAAATGCGAAATTATATGTGAGTTCGAATCAGTTAACTGTCGTCACTGCAAACAGGTAAAATATTTGTATAAAAAAAATGTATCTACCTATAGTTTTCCTAACCACTCTAAGCATTATTTCAGATATTTTGTAAAGTGTGTTGGGGAAAGCACATGAAAGAACTCGAAGAAAAACTAGCGACACTTTCAACTCAATTGGAAGATTCGCTTTTGCGTTTAAATCACAAAGTGGATGAAGCAAATGGAAGATGTGACCAACTTAACGAGGCAATCAAGCAAACAACAGAACAGAAAATTAGGGAAACGAAACAGATAGAAGAATCTTTATTGAAAGATGTTCTCCAATTTAAATCGCAAGAAGAGGAATCGTCGACAAATTTACGACGTAAAATTTCCGAATTGCAATCGACAATAGATAATACTAAATTTCAGCATGTAGATGAAAATCAAAAGGTAACTTGTACCATCTGCTTTTATATCAAGCGTTCTTTTTCATTCAAAATGTAAAGTACGTACGCTGCTTCAATTTCGATATCTGTATTGAAAAAAATAAGAGCTGCAAGCGAGATCAATTCAATATCTACATATAAGAACCTCACTTTTAAAATAACAATTAAACAGGACGTTTCTATTTTGACATTTTCGATAAATTTTCAGGTTTCGTTATTTATGGCATTGCATCGAAATACTTCAAATGTCTTGGACGAGGTTTCACAGTGGGGTGAAACACGCAAAATATTCGATTCTGATAATTTCATGTTAGAAGAAGACAACGAAGGTTTGCATTCTGAAGTAGAAGAATCGCAAGCAAAGAATGGTATTCGACTTGGAAGTGACCCATTAGAAAACGTAAACGCCTTAGAGACTTATTATAAAACGAAATCCTTCGTACCTAGATTGCAGTGGACTAAAACGCCTAGACCAGGCGGAGTTGCTGTACCGCCATGGTCGAATAATATTTACATTGCCGCTACAGATACGCACATGATATTAATACTGAATCCCCAAAGAGCAAAAATTATTGGAAAAATACAAACACCAGAAATGTTATGCCCTCATGGCATCGCTTTCAGTAAAAATCGCAAGGAGATGTACGTTACTGATAAATGGAAACATTGCGTTCATGTCTTCTCCAGTTTTGGCGATTATCTTAGAAGTTTATGTTCTAAAGGAAGTACCGTTGGGAAGATTCGCAGTCCGGAAGGTATCGCTGTGACACAAGATGACGAGATAGTAGTTTGCGATACTGGAAACGACAGAGTTTTAATCTTGGACCCTATAACAGGTGCACAGAACGGTTCCATAGGATGGTCAGGAATGCGCACAGTTCTAAATATACCAACAAGTGTCGCTGTCACTGATAACAATAGAATTGTAGTGGCGGATACCGGAAATCATCGCATCAAAGTCTTTAGCAGAGATGGTACAAAATTATTAGAATTTGGATCGATAGGTCGCGCCAAGGGTCAATTCAGGTCTGCCGAGGTAGTGGCAGTTGATCCGCTAGGATTCATATTGGTAGGCGACGCAGGAAATTCAAGAATACAGATTTTCGATAGAAGCGGATGTCTGGTTAGAGTTTTCGGTGGAGCAGGTTATGAACCTGGAGAATTTAAATGGATTTCCGGACTTGCTGTTACTCCACAACTGGATATAATTGCGACAGACCATAAAAGCAGAAGTCTGCAGATATTTTAGATCACCTAAAAGTAATTTAAAATAACTATTGACATTGCCAGTCAATTTATTCTGTTCATGTATAATATACGTAGTTTAACATTTATAACTTCTAAGACTGATAATTTACAATAAAATATAAAGATCCGTAATATCTTTAAATTGCTGTATTCTTAAACAATTCAAACAAATAAAATGACTAGGCAAAGCCAACTAATTTTTGCACTTATTTTGACCAATTCGAAAAGTATTAGTAACAACATACAGTTACTTAAAACCTCAATAATTAATTGCTTTTGACAGCGATCATAGCCTTGTCAACAATAAACGAACTTAGTATATTAGATAAGTGATTGTCAGCAATCAATTACTGATTAATAGCAATTGGCTACCTTGTTTTGGCTTCCTCTTTGGATCAATGGCATCTAAAATAATGCTACTATTTTGTTTCAAGTATAAACCTATCAGTATAAAAAAATAAGCACAAACTTATTGATTTTGTTTTTTTTTATATTTATTGTAACTGTTAAATAAATGATAAAGTACTATTATTCTTAGCAGATATAAAAACAATTGCTTGTAGTCAGCAACCGTTTCATCCATACTTTTGTATTATTCATTATACAATCCCTTATTTGTGAAATTACACATAGTTATGCACATCTATTTTTATTGTGTTTTACGTGTAAAAATAATAATCCCCAGAGCCAGAAATTTTAAGTACAGGTCCCTAAAATATTTTAGATTAGATTGTTTATGTATTATTTAATGTAATAATATTCTACATTAATAAATATTTTTCAGTTATACCTGTCTTTATTTACTACCATCTTCACAAAACGCAAACGTGAATCTCATTCTTTCTATTTCTAGGTAGGGAATCAAATACGTGTTTTGATTCTCACTGTACTTAAATCACACGTCAAACCCTCGCTTCAAGTAAGGACCACTGTCCTAATGTTTATTGCAAGAGTAGGGTATGCGTTCAAATTTGGCAAACTTGTTTTAATTCTGCTAAATTAATATGTATAGTACCTCCGAGCGCCTTATAGTCAGTCGAAAAATAGAATTTACTTTGCGTGCTTTGAATTACAGCTTTTGTAAAAAAAAAACACCAAATAACGAGGTTAAGCCGGTCACATGATTCTCGCCGAATTTTGGCTTAACGTGCCACGAGTATTATATCATTGTAATCAGAAAAAAAAAAAAAGAAACAACCGCCTACTTTAAAAAATAAGCTTGAAGCGTGCTGTGGCATTTCAGAAACGTGGGGATTAAATATAAATACATCCATTGTATTCTAGATAAAAAATTGCTACAATCATAAGTTCAAACCTAAATCACGAAATTTTTCCCACCGAAAATAAAATGTTCGTATATAATAAAACTTGTTGATGATTTATTTAAATTGATGACGCCAACACGTTAAACACAAAAAAAAACAGAAGTAAACTTAACTAGAGCAAATACAGTAGATTTTAACAATTTTCCAGCACACATTGAAGCAACATTTCAAATATTGTTACATAGTTATTTTATATATAATTCAATTTCAGCAACGGTTACAATAAAATTTTAATGTAAAAAAGTCTATATTATGCAATAATACTTAACGAGTTATTACTGATTATCGCACTACAGCCAAACTTTACAAAAAGAAATGACAGTGCGCCAACTATTTTTATAAAATTAAAATATGACCTCTTGCTGATAAATGTTAGTATTCATCTTCTTCGCCTGGAACAGTTTCTACTTCATCTGGAGGCGCAAAACCATCCTGGAAAATAATTGTATCATTACAAAATGTCACGTGGATAAGATTTAACGTACTTCTGTTGCATATAGAACTTCTAGAATTCTTTGTATTAAAGGATTATTTTCATCAGCTTCTTGGCACATCACTTCTATATCACGAAGTTTGCCAAAATAGAAATCTCTCTCCTTTTCCAGCCCTTCAACGCTGACCTAAAATTTGAAGTAATTGTAGCTTACGTACATCTTTCTAATTTAGTATAAACCTTTAATTCTAAAATTTGATTTGTTAACTCTTCCACTTTACCAGAATCTCCACGATTGTTAACAGTGGGTGTAGGTTTCGTAGTTGGGCGAACTGGGTTGACTTTAGTAGGCACTGAACATAAAAACAATATTAATACAATAGCCACCATTAAAAGGCGCTTGCTAGAAAAACTACTTTACGAAATTTACTGGAAAAATGCCATATTATCTGATTAATTAGTACTTTGGAATATCTACATGTATAAGAATTTAAAAATACACTACCGTCGTTCGAAGTTTGGCCAAAGGATAATGCTTTATTGCATCCAACGATCACATATCTATCATGTTTTTGTGATACGCGGTACTGTTAGATAATAACAGTGTTCTAAAAGATCCGTGGTAAATCAATAGGTATTGGTAAACGATCCAGCATAATAACTTTGCATGAAGAAGGTTATTCTAGTAGTTCTAGCAACATCGACAAAAAAATATATATTAATTTGGAAGACCGTGACCGTCTAGTTCACGAATAACCACCCCGGCAGATGATCGTTTACTACAAATAATAAGTAAAAGAAAACGCAGAAAAAACGTGCCAAAAATAGTGAGTGAATTCAATCGCGGACGTCAGCATTCGACTTCATTTACCACCGTCAGGCGTCGGCTAGCGAAAGGAAATTTAAACGGTCGCGTGGTTACTCGTAAACCTTTATTTGCCGAGGTACTCGATTGAAAAGGCTGCAGTAGGCTCGAGAAAATCGGAACTGGACGGTAAAACAATGGGAAAATGTTTCATGGAATGATGAATCAATATTTCATGTGTTTAGTCAAGTTGGAGGGTGTTAAACCGAATCGATGGAATAATGTAGAAAGAGGACTACCGCGTGTAATCTGCGATAATTTCACTTTTGTGCTCGACAACGATCCGAAACATACAGCCCGGATATGCACACAGTATATACATGAGCAAATATTTTACAAATTATGACAAATTAGTCCCGATCTCAACCCTACTGAACTAATGTGGGACGAGCTCGATAGAAGATTCCGAATTGTTGGTCTTACTTTCAAGAAACAACTCTAGAAAATTCCCTAGCAAGAATGGAACAACCACGGGGCGATACACCAAGAAAATTTATGGAAAGGATGCCGCGAGTTGTTCAAGCAATTATCAATGCAAAGGATGGATTTCTTGACAAGAAAAATATTTTTAAGAATTGCCTTAATAATGAATAATAAAAAATCAATTCGCGTTAGATTTTGATAGTTGTCATCCTTTAAAGTAAGAAATTTATATTTTGGTTTATTTTTTGATTTTTTAAACTTTTATTACTTAGCCAAACTTCAATGGTAGTGTATGCGCATATATACATATATTTTAGAATCTATTCGCTAGATATCCGAATAACAACTTTGTCGTGCACTACTGCTTTTATCAACATTAGGCCAATAAACTGAACCGTTCTATACGAAGTGCTAGTTAGCCCAAGCATTTGTCCAGCAAGACACCACCAAGTTTATACGCAAATATTTACGTGATCTTAGAATGAAGTGCTGTATAAACAAGACCAACAAAAAACACTAAAACACTACAGAATAAAATTAACAATGAAAACAGTATATAAGCATGAATAGAAAATATTTCAAAATAAAGACGCATACAGGTAATATGTAGAAATCTACGTAAGTCGTATTAGAAAGCAACGAAATAGCTATCAAAAAAATAATCAAAATAACATTTCAAAAAATAAGAAAAGAGAACATACTAGTTTTGCCCACAGGCTTGACCGATTTCGCTAATGTAGAGGGAGGGGTAGCTTTGCGAGCCATTGCGCTCGAACCCTTAGGTGCAGAACTGCCACCTCCTCCCATCGCTTCTCCATTACGTATAGCAAGGGCATCGTAATCTGTTCCTCTGTAGTTAGCGTCGAAAAATTTCTTGAACCACTGGAGGAACTCAAAGTTGTCTTGAAAACGTCCCTTCACCAGTCTGTCTATGGGCACTATCTACGCAAGCAAATGAAACAAAACGTGCAAATGAGAATGAAAAAGAACCGAAGGCTTAAAAAGGGGCAACTTGAATGGGAGAGGAAATAAAATCGTAAATAGCTTTTTTTTTGCTTTTGCCGCCCTTATTTTGACTGCTGCATTTATTAAAAGCACCGTGCTGTCTACACATTCCACAGAACGCACAAAATGTGTGTATGTAACATATGAGCGGGAATAAAATATAATGGGTAAAGAATACAAAATAAACGATTTAAAAAATGAGGCGATAAAGAAAAAACTCGAACCGAAAAGAAATGACGGGTAATACAACGGTGATACCACATACCACAGGTTAGTTATTGTTAATTTTGCGATCCTCAAACACAGTATAAATACTATGATTGTTTTTCCCAAATTCCAATTTATTACTGATGGATTATGATATGAGAAAGATACTACATTGTACATATTATTATTCAGTTATATTAAGTATTATAAAACAAGTAAAGTCAATTTTGGTATGACTTCGATGGATACCATATTATATGTACGTGCACAACACATTTGTATTCTCTCAGTAATTTTCAATATCTCGTACACATTCAATACCAACGGCAAAAGCGCTTGTTTAAAAGCAGTTAAAGTTGGAAAATTAAATACACAACTTACAGATGAAACCTAAGAACTGACTCGTTGAGAATAGCTTCAATGAGATCGTGCCAGTTGATCCTTATTTTGAATCAATCATCGAAGGGACGTACAGAAATATAAAATCCATTATATACCTTAAATTTTTTAATATATCAGAAATATTTCAGAAAAGCAATAGAACTTGCGTTGAAACCTTTAACCACAGTGCCTTTGGCACTAGAGATACTGGTATATCTAATTGTAAGCATGATTACCACGCATCATCATCAAACCGCATACTAATAGCTGCAGTATGAAGCAACTGCGGTTGGTAAACACGTAGCAATGATTAAGTTGAGGCTATGTCTAATCTATTTGCCCAATCGTCTTAGGTGACCTTACATGAAACTATGCAATTTTTATATTAGACCTTGCGCACTACTTATACGGGAAGTTCGATAAATACCTGGCCTTGGCAAGGGAAAAACATTTTGATGTGTAAAATTGGTTTTCAACATAGTTCGATAAAGAGGCTTTGGTCTTCTCTGGCGCCGGTTGGCCGTGAAAAAATCCATTGCTTGGGTTGTTCTATGGTCTCTCTAGTGTGCCGAGATGAATCCATATATTGTCAATAGTTATGAACCGACACCAAAAAACATTCGGATTGCGCTTTAACATCGTCAAACATTCCTTTGCCACACGTGCGCGTTTATGGTTAATTATGAGCAATCGCGGCATCCACTCTGCGGAAAGCTTCGTCGTATTCAAATGAGTTGTTAAAATGTTGTGCACCCGGTCATTTGAGATGCCCACAACCACAACATATCGCAAATTTTTTCAATGATTTCTGACGTGGTGAGTTCGTTTTTCATAAAAAATGCTTGCATGACCACGTTTAACATGTTATGGTCGATAACAAAGGCGCATAGCTCCCATGAACTTCGCTGAGTTCCACTATCATGATTCGTCTTCTTTTTCAAAAACAAATATTTAATCACTGCTGTATCAATTTTTGCCATTGTTGTTCAATCACCAAGATTGTTCACTTTTTGTTGGCTGTCATTCATAAGTTGATTGACCTATCTGTTAAACTTGGCAGGACTCTTGTCAAAGGTTAGTTTTACGAAGTTATTTCTTATTGAGGCCAGGTAATATCGAACTCCCCTTATTATTACATCTTGTGTATTTAAACGGATTAAGTTGGTAAAAACATGCAATGAGTGAAAGGGAACCATGGTATAAAAGCAGCCTAGTTTTTGTGTTTATTTTCGTTAAATACGTATATTTAATCTAAGACCCGTTTGTAACGATTTTAACGAACAAAAAATTGTTCGGATTATTGCATCGTTATAAAAGGATCTAACCTATGAAGCATGATAAACATAGAATGCATTCGAGGTTTTTCTTGGTATGATCCTCAAAGGAAAAGTAGGTTAAAAAAAACATTATACCCAAATGAGGCCAGTCTTTGATTGATTGGTAGAGGATGCGGTGAGGAAGAGGAACCTCCTCTACACCTTATAAGCCACTGTAAAGCATACGACAGTATGCTTCATACAGACACAGCAGCTTAATAGCACGAAAAGGTAGACCCTGGAAAAGTGTCAAATATGGAACCTATGAAAATTCTGCCCTTTTTAAAGAGCACAGAACTTCTACGGGATTAAGGAATTATTATAGGTCACGCCAGCAACAGGGGTTGTTTAAAAAATACTGGAATATTTTGTGCTGAAATTACTTTGAAATTTATAGTTTAATACACCACTGGACCGAATTCTATGTTGCGGGAGATGTAAGGACAAGTGTACCACAAAAGAACCCGTACAATACCTATAGCATGCCACCGGTGGGATACACGACATCGTTAACGAATTAAGACATATTTAATTATGTCGGTAAATGGTCGCAAATTATTCCTGAAGTAAGTGGCACTTAACTAAGTGAAACTGTATCGAAATTTTCAGAACTTTTATAAAGTTACGATAAATTAGTTCACAACCCAAGAGTTCATTACATGAAATTGTTGACGAAGGATTATTAATATTTAAGTTGATGTTGGGGCTATTTCCTCCATTTGCTGGATTTTTAGAATCCGACGTTTCGGCAGACATTCTTCTGCCGTCTTCAGGGTATCCCTGTTTCTTGTTAAACTCACAATTTTTACGCATATATATACATATACATCTCACCCAAACTTTTTTTTAATGACCGCCTGCACCTGAAGTGACAATGTGATTAGAACCCAGATAACTCTGGTTCGAGCCCCACTTCAGTGGCAAAAGGTCTTAAAAAAAAATGGGTGATATATATACTTGCGTAAAAACTTTGGTAAGAAACAGCGTTTATCGGGGCTACCTTGAAGACAGCAGAAGAATGTCTGCCGAAACATCGGATTCTAAAAATCCAACGAACGGAGGAAATAGCCCCAACATCAACTCAAACTCAAGAGTTAATGTATGACAATCACTTTGAATCTGCTATCTGTTTTACAATTACTTTAATAATGTTTATTGTCCTGTAAATATATCATTCGTAAATGCGTTAATTTTTTCAAAAAACAACCTGCGTTACTGTGCCTGCAAAGTTACAATTACTACCGTTTTTTTTAATTGCAAATTAAATGTAACATATACTTGATAAAATATGACAAACTTTGCAGAAATACCGCTCTTTATATAAATAACAAATTTTATAAAAACTTGATTTTATCCAAACCGGTATTAGTATATAAGACACCAAATCACAATCCACAGCAATTATGACGGAAGCATAATAGGACAAAACAATCATGGTATTTACAACGAAGAACGCCACTGTAAAGCGAAATGAAGTTGAAACAGCAAACCACCTCAACCGTCAAAGCAATGCCACCGCGTTGTATTACCTGGCTTTCTAACTGTATGACCGTTACCCTGTCTGGTGAGCGCTGGCTTTTGCTGAGTCGCGTGATCGTGAGCCCCTGAACCGAGGGCCAGACCTCCACGAGCCTCCAGCGCATCATATTCCCTGCCATCATAATTCGCGTCAAAGAATTTCTTGAACCATTGCAAGAATTCAAAGTTATCTTGGAAACGGCCCTTAATTAACTTATCTACAGGAATTACCTGTAATAATTTGCCACAACAAATAAACAAAGAATAAATTAGCGAGGCTTTCATATGCAACTGTTAATCTACACCTTCTTGTTGAAGAACAAAATGCAAATTGAAATAACCTGGTATACGGCGGCGGCTGGTGCACTGTGACTGCGGAGCTGCATTACAAAGCTTCGATTGCCTCGTGTATTTCCGTTGTATACTGTGTACATTGTACTGTGCAACGGAAATACACAAAGAAATCGAAGCGTTCTAATTGGCCTCCTATTTACAGCACCACCAGCTGCCATTGCTGATATGTTTATGTATACATGAAAAATTATACTTTATTAATGAATAACAATTATCTACAGTACCAATTTAACAAATACAGCTATTTACTTCATACCATCAGCAAAATGTCACAATGTCTCTGTAAAATATTTTGCAACAGTGTAGCTTCAGTAAAACTAGCCGGCATTTACTGATACACCATCACATGACAGTATGTTTAAAATTCATCGACAGACTTTTAGGGATAAAACAAAATTACAAAAAAAAAGAACAATTGCATAATTTTTTATTGTTGTATTAAATATTAAAGCAGAACGGATATTAAAAGGAATTTTGTTAACGTTAGCATGACGATAGAACCGAGTACTGTACTTACTCTGAATATAAGTTATTTTCTGTAAAATGTTTTTATAACTATCTAATTGATGTACTTACGTAACTCAACAACGACGTATCTGATTTTTTTTAAATAATACAATAATACAATTCAAGACCATTCAATTGGGAAGCAAAAAAAAAACATTCTTACGTTCCAGCTCAATTGTCTCTATTGTCTAATTGTCAATCCAGTTCAAGTGTCTCTATGAAGGTCTGTCAATGATTTTTCTCAAAAAAAAAAACAATACGCAACCCAAAGCATTACTGTAAAAGATATCTTATAATCATTATTTATTAACGCGTAAAGACAACGTTATTCCAAAAGTGACCCGTTTAGAAAAAAATTTGATTGAACACAAAAAAGAATATATATATATATATAAAGTTATATAATGTAATGATCCTAACCTGCGTCAATTTGAAAATAACAAATGATACACAAGGTAATGCAAATTAGCGGACCACTGGTTATCCCAGTAAATGATGATGCAACGAAATTGGTTAAATTGGCGAGCTAATTGTTTCGCTAATTTTTTCTTTTTTTTATAAAAACGCGTTATTCAATTGTTTTTCTATTAACTGCATGTTAATCGGAAATCAAAAAAGTATTGGTAGCTTGCAAATTTAACCGATCTTGTAGAAGCAATAATAACGGACGTCAATAGCGGCCCGTTAACTTGAATCACGCTGTACGCAACCACATCATAATTTCGTTACCTCGTGCAATACTTGTGCGGGACTCTAAGCATTTATTTCTCCGTCATTTGTATTAATCTATGTAGCAATACCAGACATGTCGTTTAAAAATCGACAACCTAACACATTTTGCTTTATCGTAGATTAGCCAAACGCAAATTATGTGATGGTGACTTGATAGTATTCTATTGTCACATTGGCAACACTCAATACGTGCTCTGTGCTATTTTGTCGCAGTGTTAACTTCTAACATAGAATACTATTGCAGAAAACAACGTACAAGTAGAATACAGTGATGCACAAAGTACCCACCATGATAGTTTTTAATATATTTAATCAATACTCTCGCCAGGTTATCATTATTTATTGCATTATATTCTTCAAATTCAAATGTTTGGTTAGATATGCCTGTTTGCTTACTGATGCCCTTTACCTTAAAATGATCCTATTATTGTTGTCAACAAAATAAATAAAACACATGAAACAATAAAGATTGCATCCACATAACGACAAAAAAAATGTCTAGTTATGTAATGTACAAACTCAGATAATACCGATATAAAAATTTGAAATGAATGCAAAAAATGGGATTTTATGCTCTACATGAAAAGCTCTAGTTTATGATATAGATTTCTAACATAACTGGTTGCTGCAAATACTCTTCCCCTAGAATCTATAAACTTTTGGACTTTGCACAAAAAAATTACATAATTGGATCTTGTTTCATGGTTTTTGATTCATTCCAGTATGTTACATATAAATCTTTTACTTTCACATACAGGCTGTCCACCTAGCGCATGTGGAGGAAATTTAAAGTTTTCAAATAAAAAATTGTAGGGAACGAATCGTGCACAACAAAAGATTATGCTCAAGTATATAAGTTGTTCAGTTTTCGACAAATTTGATTTTTTAAACAGAACACATTCTATAGTACTACTCTCTTCAATTCATGTAAACTATCTTCAACAATCCCCATACTTATCTAGCTTAGCTATTAAGATAATTGAGATACCTTGAGATTTTTGGTAAATGTCGATGTCTCCTCAACGCTCGGTGTCTTACACATCTTACATGTCAAAGTAGTGATCCGATTTTTATTCGATTGAGTATTTTTTTGAGTATTCAGCAGGGCGTTGATATTTCAACTAGATTCCGCAAAATGACCGGCGGAACGGTTTGATTCGCGTTATTTCAATTTGTTTAAGCCTCGCATATTTTTCCATAATCTGGTTAAAGAACTATAAGAATTAGCCTCTTCGTATTCCGACATATCCTTTCAAAATCAGATGCTTATAATTAGACTTTAGAATTCGTATTTACATTTTAAAGTATCATCTGAGGTTATAATCGATTGAAGACGTGCGTTCATTCCCAAAATAGTTAGAATATAGCTAGTTAACAAGCTCGTATAAATAATAAATAGATTTATTTACTGAGAGTTGTTTAAAAACTCAAGTAATTTAGCTAAACAGAAACGATAACGAAAAAACCTTCTGGATATATTCCTTAACGCAAACCGTAACTTGGGCATTATCCAAATTTTATTCCCGAAATATTAGTAGGTGTTGAGAAAAATACAAGGAATCGTACCCGAACAATGTTTTAAAAAAAATGTCTACAAAAGTTTTTCTATCAAATTCTGGAAAAATACACCGGATATTGCGTTTACAGAACTGAAGTAGCACGGATCATTCATTTCAATCTTGTAGAAGCTCCCAAAGATGTTCAATCGAATAAAATTTGAAACACTACATTAGCCGTAAGGCGTTACAAGACGTTAGGCAATCTGCAAAAATCTCAAATTATCTCGAAAACTAAGCGGGACGAGTACAGCGAGTGTTGAAAAAAGTTGCTGCAAACTCAAAAGAGATATTCAGAACCCCAGTATACAATTTGTTCCATTAAAGAAAGCCACATACATCGTAAACTGAACGGAGCTCGATCATTGAGTAGAGTCCTACGACTTTATCTCTGTTTATTTATACAGATGAACTCACGCAGTATGCACTTGTTAGTATACTGTCAGTATGGGTCAGAAGCAAGAGGAAGGCTTGGATGGTTCTGATTCCTTTAAGCAGAGTTACTGCATAATATGGTGATAATTATGCTTCTATGTATGTTTTCTTTATAAGTTATATTATTTTATGTTGTGCAGGATTTATGTTACAATATTTTTTATTTAAGAACTGAAGGAAAGAATAATCTTCCACCTACGCACTAGATGGACATGCTGTATGCATATTATAAAAAATTTATATTGTACAACGGAATTAACAATCCCACCACAGAAAACATTTACAATCAAGTTGAGTTTGTACTCAATAGATCTCGCTGTTACTTGTGTATTTTCCCTTGCATTAACAAATTTAATATCGTCTTAATTATGTTTATAGAGCACCTAGTATAAAGGATGCCCACACTTTTTCACCTGCCCATTACAATCAATTGCAATAACCAGTATCGACATATATTTACCTTATCTACGGCCATTTTCTTGAAGCCTGCTTGAAGCACTTTAAAATTCTGAATGTATTCGTGCTCTAGGTTTGTTTTAAATTTAACACGTTTTAATGGTACCGAATTTGGAAATAACATGTCCATGAATTGACAGTACGCTGCTCCTGTGCATAGTTCTTCAATTTTACCAAAACTACTTTGTAAACAATCGTTGACCCATGCCAGCATATCATGTCTGGATAAATTTTCTGTCGTCACGTTTGTTGAATATACGTTAACCGCCATATTTCACGTTTTCTCTTTTTTTGTCCTGCAACAGAAAGGTGAAAATTAAGCACTACTTATCTCTTACTCGTGTACGACGAAATTGTATTTGCGATGCATTCGAAAGACACGTATATACACAAATAAATTAGAAAGTTTGCTTAAGGAGTTCCAAAATTGGAAAATAAGGTTTGCGACCGTTGAGAAAAAGTTGCTACCGGTTATGCAGTTAAAATACCGTTGCGTTAAAAAGTGTCCCACTTTTCAGTCTTAACGATAAAAACTGCTCATCATAATAAACTGAGAAAGGATAAACCAAGATACCGCAAAGTGCGATACGCTTTTCGATAAAATTTGCTAAATGGCCATGAATTTTTCGGTGACATTTAGGGAGTATTATCAAAATGTCAAACGAAAGACTCCACTTATACTTATTTTATGAGATTAACGAATTTATAATTACGAAGATGTACGTTTTAATAAAAATATAAAAAACTTACCAAAGCGGTGATATTAATCTATTATAATAAAAGCCGGGAGTGGTTCTCCTTTTTTCTAGACACTGAAGAATTTTAGAGCTACGAGCGACAACATAACGAATTCAAAGTTCCATATATCATAATATTTGTATCCTAAGAAACGATTGGCTGCTAGTTCAAATAATAATCAGAGATCAATACGGCAAATACGATAAAAGAAAGATAAACAATTAAAAAAGATAAACTGGTTATCAGAAATTCTTTAAATAAAATACAAATACTTTTGTGCACTAGGGAAATCGATTGGCACTGCTGATTTGCCCAGCTATTCTAAGGACAGCCATTTAAAGAAGACACGAGACCCACTAATTTAAAAGATCTAAAAATAGTGACAGTTTATTAAAACAACCTACTTTAGCCAAAACTAACCTAATTGTTATTCACATTGGAGTAAACAACGTAGTTTATTATGCATTTACTACTAACAATATTAAATATAAATGTTATATACAAGTAGTTTGTTGTTCTAATAATTATAATGAGCAATATTTATATACTAGAACCACCCACATCAGGAAAGGTAACATTGTTAATTACAGCAACGGTATTTAGGTGTTTGTTTACATATCTTACTTTTAAGGTTTTATTGAAAACAACCGTTGGTGATATTGATATAGAATTATGGTCGAAAGAAACACCAAGAGCATGCAGAAATTTTATTCAACTTTGTCTAGAAGGATACTACAACAATACAATATTTCATAGAGTAGTTAAAGGTTTCATAGCGCAAGGAGGAGATCCCAGCGGAGATGGCACTGGAGGTGAATCGATTTATGGAGAACCTTTCAAGGATGAATTTCACCAAAGACTTAAATTTATTAGACGTGGTCTCATCGCAATGGCAAATGCTGGTAAGGATGACAATGGTTCGCAATTTTTTTTCACGTTGGCAGCCACTCCGGAGCTACAAAATAAGCATACTATTTTTGGCAAAGTATCCGGTAATACAGTCTTTAACATGCTTAAATTAGAAGAAGGCCTAATCGAAAATGAAAGGCCAGTTTATCCTCACAAAATATTAAAAACTGAAGTGTTGAATAGTCCTTTTGTGGATATAATTCCACGAATTAAAGAAATTGTAATAGAAAGAAAGAAGAAGAAGGAGAAGAAGGCGGGAGTCAAAGATTTCAAACTGTTATCTTTTGGTACAGAAGCTGAAGAAGATGAAGAAGAAACTTTAAAAGAAAATGAAAAATTTGCTGGAAAAGGGAAATCTACGCATGATGTTTTAGGTAAATAATTATTACTTTATTTTGCAAATGAAGAACTGCAAGTATCACTTCAGATTATATTTTTGGGTATTTTATGTTGGTATATCAGCAAAATCATACTAATTATTGTAGGATAACGTTTCAGTACATGCAAATTTTAAGAGATCTCTATTGGTCTAATAGAATTGCACTGAATTTATTGCATACCTAGTTTTCAACATTAACATAGGCCTTATAAGATATTGCTAGCTGGAAGGATAGGAATAGCATTAGACTTGAAGGTGAAGTCACAAGTATTACTTTTTTTATTATAGACCTTTATTAATTTTTTAACCATGAACAGTAAAACATATCAAGAACTTGAAGAACGAAAAAAGTATTTTGGTGAGTCCTATTACTTTCATAATATAACACTAGAAGTTTTTAACTAAAATTTTCACTACATCATAAAATACCAGTTTTTGTAATTTTTAAAGCAGAATAAGTCCTGTTTCCATTTTATTATATGATACTATCGTATCTCTAGATGCATATTATTTAATTAAAAAAAGTATTATAAAATCTAGTCTTTGTGTTTTGAAATACGCAAAAAATTTTATAAACAATATTTTTTTTTCGTAAATTTACCATAAAACGGTTTTTCCTCTTGTGATACCTATCTAGCAATACAGCGTATAATTAGAAATTTATCATTTGCTATAGTATTGGAAACAACCTTGTAGTAAGAAAAGTAAAGTCTTATAAAAGTGAAGTGCTATTGCAGCTACTCTGAATGTCAGTAATATCGTTTTTAAGAAAAGAAATTATATAAGTACAATTAAAAAGCATGTTTTTAACACCTATTGCTTTCAGATGATCCAAAATTAAGTTCAAAAACTATTGCCGAAGCTGAAAATGAAAATCAAGAAAACAATGAGGAACCAGAAGACCAGAAGAATTTAGAAGACCAACTAGAAAATATAAGAAAGAAATTAAAGTCAGATAAAGCAGATACAAAGAAGAAGATATCAACTATTAGTCAGCCAGATAATGATGATGAAGATGACGATTTTGATTTTAATGATAGGAGAGCAGAGCGGAAAAGAAAATAGTATGTATAAGCACAGTTGGGTAAAGCACTCTAGCAAAGTGCTTCAAATACCAAGCACCGAGCCAGAGTACTTTTAGATAACAAACATCAAATACCGCGATTTAGAAAATGCTTTGAACATCTCTAATGAATTTAAATTATTTTCGAATGTAACTGAAATACTAAAAATAGGACCTCAGTTATTTTACAAATATTTCAATATAGAATGGTTCAATTAGGTTAAAAGTAATTGAAGCATTTCAAAAGTACTTTATATATTGAAGCATTTTAGGAGAGTGCTATGCCCAGCTCTGTGAATAAATATATTGCTTTCCAAGAGAATAACTGTAATAAACAGGCTTATTTCAGTGATGAAATCAAAAAAGAAATAGTAAATGTGAAACGAGAATATCAGCAAAATAAATTGAAAAAGGTAACAGAAACGGTTGTAGAAGAAAAAGACGAGAAAGTACACAGTGAAATGTTTGAAGAATACAAAAGTGAATATGATAAGTACAAATCTAAGACAAAGGCATTACCTAGAAAGGGAGCCGGGCGAGAAGAATTTACGTTGAACTTATTGGCTAAATTTAAAAATAAACTACAGTCAGTTAAAGAAAGCAACCCCGAAGAAACAGAAACAGAGGAAAATGCTGAGGATGTAGACAGTACATCCTGGTAATTACATTGAATAATTCTATTAATCCATTTTTATTGCTTATTCGAATTTTAGGATGTCCCATGAATTACGATTTAACAATGATGTTCCTTCACTGGCTAAAGATGCAAATACAAAGGATGATGACTGGTTTGAAATATATGATCCTAGAAGTGCTTTAAATAAACGAAGGAGAGGAGAAAATATTCATAAAGAAAAAAAGTGATTTTGTTCTCACACACTTGCATTGTATAAAAATTAAAATTAGTTATTTTTACAAATATAAACAAGTTTTCAGAAATACACGCTGATTCATCTAATATGGTCTAATGTCCAATGCCACAGATTAGATAATAGCGCCAATGCTCAGCGCTAGCCTTACCCAATACTCTTCTTGATCGTCATTGACCCCTTTTAAAGTTTCATCGATCCCCAACGGTTTGCTACCGACCCCTTTCCAACCTCTGGTTTAAACAGTATCATAAACTGCATAAACCAAAAATTTCCACAAACTTAAATTGTTCTTTTTGTAAAAATATCCTTTTTTACATTTTTTAAAATCAAACCCCATTTTCCACCAGTCTATTTTATCTCCCGTCTTAAATTTAATTTCTTATAAATCGAAAATTTTCGACAAATATGATGAAAAAAAACAAATGTCCAGGAATTGGTGACACTGCACGCAAGCACTGGTTCTACACGCAGCTTGTGAGGTTATGTAGATGTTTACAGTGTAATATTTAAAAAGTATTGGATAAATCCAAAATGCATTTGCAAAGTGCTTATACACCGAACTATTTTGCAATAGATGACATTTTAGCAACCCAGGAACGTACACCTTGTAAATTTTTAGTAAATGTCCCCAAATTAGGTGATAATCTCCGTATAATCTTCTCAAATATAAGGAGTGTATGTAATCTTTTTAGGTGTAAAGTTAAATCCTGCATCAGAAAAGGACGACATTCAACCTGGAACGAGTTTAGAATTACCAATGTGGCTGGTGCAGCCATTAGGTAGTGGCCGACAGCCTGTTGTGTCAGTTGAATTGCCTCGAATGTACAAAGAAGCTTATCGGGAAGTGTTGAAAGCTGATCCAAATGCTGTAGATTTACATAAATTTAGCTTATATTTTTATGAATTAGGTGCATATGCGAAAGAATTTGATAGTAGAGGGGATGTTGCCGAGATACTACTTCATGTAAGTAGATTTTATGGAGTAATAAAAGAAAACTGCAAAAATCTATTTGATGTAATATGCATGTATGGAGTATGCAAGTATGGAGATTTTTCTTGTTCTTGTAATTATTTCGTTATTGATTAAGGTTGTATTCACCTAGGGTAGCAGGAAATTTTGAAATAATGTTAAACTGTGAGGTATATTTTATCATGTTATACTAATTTGGAACTCCCATGTGAACACTACTTACTGTATTTCTAACTGTTACTATCTGAAATGTGACTCTCTTAAAATCACAAATAACTACGAGGCAATTTTTCTGTTTGTAGAGCAATTTGCTTGTCGAAGATATTTTTTTAACAGTCTCTGTTTTGTCTTTTGTATCTGTATTTGCTTGAAAGACAAATACTTACCTTCCTATTAATTTATGGCAGTAAATCCTTGCTCTATTTCCTCTGCGGGTTTTTAAGTCTAGCTTATCTCAGCCTTAATCATAAGTGTTGCTACTCTAGTAGTTGCTGCAAAAATAATGCATGTCTCTTTAACAATATAATTTCTGTTTCTAGAGTTTTAAAGGAAGATTCAGAAAAATTATGGATTTAGCTCATAATACTGCATCTGATTCAACTACGCAAGATAGCTTAGACATGTTAGAACGTATGCTCTATAACGACGGTCACAAGGCTAGAATGAAGTTGAACGCATGGTTAATTTCATCTGGCATACCACTAGTAGCAGCAAACATGGTGATCAATCACAGAAAGCGCAAACGGGTTGATATTGAAGATATTATTTGAATGTTGGGCTGGTGTGGGTGTATATTTTTTGTGACATAATATGTGATATAATTAGTATAATTTCATGTTCGATAATTGTTACTGTAACGTTGTATTCACCGTGAACAATTGTTTCAATGTCTTCAAGTTTACATGTAGTTCGTATTTTTAGCGATAAATTTAAAAATATAAAAAGCATTTCGCATTTTCTGCTTGGCGTAAATGTAAACGTAATGTTTTCTTTTGCAGATCTCGATGTTCGATCGTGTCTGAGATCGTCATATTTAACTTTGTCTGACATATAAGGGCGAAACGTATTATCAAATCTGATCTTCCTAAGCAATCTTTTAAAATCATTTCTCTGCATTGTGTCTCCTTGGAGTACCTTGCTCCTTGTGCTTGGAATGTACCCATAGAGTAATCATTGAGGTAGAGATAGCACAATTGAATAATTTCTTAACAACAAAAATCAAATTATAATAATTTTTTATTAAGCAACATTTTTCTATAGCACAGGTCAAACCTATAATACCGAATATACTAAACACAAATCCATGTAAATCCAATACATTGCTCTAATTTTCATTTGCGTCCAACAATATAATTGTGATAGCAGGGACCGCGGCGTAGTTTGGTAAACAACACAAAAGTATCGGTAACCTCCGCACCGCACAAGTTTAATTAATTAATCCAGGACGGCTGAAGATTCGATCACCGGTTGAGAATGTGGATCATTCGTATCTACGAAACGGCCGCCCCGGATTAATTAATTAAACTTATGTGGTGCGGAACTTACCGATACTTTTGTGTTGTTTGTCCATCAATATATTTCAAAAGTTCAGTGTAGGCTACATTAAAATTTGGGTAATAAATTCCTAAAAAGAGCTAATGGTTATAAAAACTTTTTGTATGAAAATACACAATTTTAACGTTGCCCCCATTATTTTTACTTATTCGAGATAAGCTTGTAAGCTTGGTTAGTTAAGTATTCCCACAGGGAAAAAATCACGAGGTGTGGAACCTGGAGCGTGCGAGGTCCAAGGATTTTCTAGCCCATCTACAATGATTGAACATGCATATTTTTTATTTCGTTAAAAATATTCTAAAGAAAATTTAATTATTCTACCAACTGTAGATCAGTAAACGTGCATCTTGTATATGTCGCCAATAATTAAAACAGTCTCTATTATTTTATCTTTTATAGTCAGTAAATTCGTTTCGACTTTAAAATTATAAACCATTTCCCTTTTGATTAGTTTATCTTAGGTTATACTTGAGGCCACATGTATACACAATAACAAACAGGGATACTACAAACTTTTTATTTAAAAACTAAATTAAAGATTTTAGAACATAGTATTGCAACTGCCAGCCTTTGGTACACTATGTAATGTAAAAATAATTAAACATTTTAATAAGATTGTAACATCAACGCAAAATAGCAGTTACATAATTTATTATAATTCATCCATATAATATATCGATACCTACTTAATAATTTTAATAGTTATAACAAGTAATAACATTGCTGCATAGTTGAATACATTGTTGAACTGAATAATTTTCTCGGCATGCTTTTCCAAAAGTAATTGTACAATACCTTCGTCTAACACCAAAACCACGTGACAAGTTACTTAGGAAGCTACCAAATAAATGTTTGAAGTTAGTTAGAAAATAAAATGTCTATTACCCTTGTACATCGAGTGAAAAGTTAGTAAACCTAATAAAACCAATTGATATTGTTCGAGTTGCCTATGTACGTAGTCACCTGATTGTTGAACTTAAATGAAGGCATGCTATATTTGATAAAATAAAAATAAAAAAAAATATTTCTTAATCTGCAATACAGTTAAGTATACACAAACACCTTTCAAAAATCAGAACTATAATCGCGCTACAAAAATCATTACCTACAAACAAATCAAAATAGTAAGAACACCATATATACTATACAATAACAACCTATTAAATATAGTAATAATTAATATTTAGGTGAAATACCCTACCTAACATTTTGTTTTGAGCAAAATCTCGTAACAAAATATAAAAAAGAAAACGGTTTCCATTAACTAGAATGAAACAATATACATACTAAAACAACAAATTTTCATATACATACACATACATCAATATATACATAATTGAGTAATTTAATATATATATTTGTTATATACAAACTAGGATAATAAATCTATATAAGGAAGTATGAATAAATTATGTGAACAATAATTTCCACGTTTTTTCTTTTTTTTTAATAATTCGTTTAAAATACACTTTAATTTGTGCGATACTTCGTATCGTTAAGTTGATTTCTACTTTTCGTTTTTAGCAGCACGATATTGCAAAAGTTTAAATTCTCATATCGCTTATAAACGTCGGCAAGTATTTCATAAATTCTACTGTCATAACAATGAAACAATAACAAGAAATAACAATAACAATATGCTAGTTATAACATTAATAATTGAGCAAAATTGTTTTTTTTTTAAATGTATATGAATAGAAAAACTTGTATAATCTGATCACAACGTTTATCTCTGTACAGAGATATTCACAGTCTTTTGAAAGCACTTTCTAAGGCACAATATATATATATGTACATCCTTTTTGGTAATAGTTTTCACTTATCGTCCAGGGTACAGTGAAATACTTTTTCGTCTGCATAAAATCGGTTTTGACTGATAGCATAACATAATGGTAAATAACACATTTGTACTTCAAATATATAAGGGTCGCATAAACTAGTTGTAGCTAACGATATTTTGGCACTATTCGTTAATTTCAATAACACATTTGTATAGTTTATTTTAGACTTAGACAATGACTAGAGGTGACGGTTGCTAATTTTCATTTTAAATAAATTTTGGAAAATATATACAAACATTTTCGAATATAAAACTTCAATATTCTGTTAATTCTTGCAATATATTTTTTTTCAAAAGACTAATAAGTACCCAAGTACACAACAAGCACCCAACGTTGACTTGAAAATAATATAATTTGCTTCCCTTTACATGACATAGCAACTAGTTTATGGATATCCATCCTCCAAATTCGTCTTATTTCGAAATTTACTACTACAAGTATTGTTCACGAAATGCAATAGTTTTCTGTCTAATAATGATACAAAATGAATTTAATCAAAAGTGTTCCGACACCTCTATATTCGGTTCCTGTTTGAACGCCATCTGATGGTAAGAATCTTCTTCAATTGGGCCCATATCGTTAACGATGATTATGTTACCGTTTTGATGGCCAGGGCTAACCAAATTACCATTAAGAAGCTGATCCGTCGGGCTGTGACATTGCGTGGACGTTATAGGAGAGGTAATTGGGCTGTCGGAAGAGTCGCTGGTGTTTTGATAGTTTACTGTACTAGTTGCGACCATTGGTTGAGGAGCTTCAACTGCACCTTAAAATTATATCGGTATAATTTATTTTAAATTAATAATACAAAAAAATACAATGACCGATTAGGTACTGTATTTATATCTTACTGGGGTATTTCTCACCTCCGAGGAGCATTTCTTGCAACAAACTATCGATATGAGCGACACCAAATAATTTCGCAAATTGGATTTGTTCAATCATTTGCCAGGTAATTGATTGCAACGCTGGCAGCGTTAGAAGCAACTCTCCGAATCTTCCTCTGCTGTCATATTGCCGATCGCTAATATAGTCTTCTAAATTAATTTGTATTTGGTAACGCAGTCCTTTGATCCTTTGCGATTCACTGAGTCCTTTCGCATCTAAGGAAAACGCATAAACCTAAACTTTTAAGTAATTCAAGGATAACATTAGTAATTATTAAATTGTTTTTTCGCAATTTTTTAATTAAACTGGTCATCCTAGAATAATTCGGAATTGCTCTTCATAGTACAATCATTTATTTTTTTAATTTAATCCATCAATCAATTTTAAATGTTTTGTGAATAGGTAATTTGAAAGATTTTCAAATGCCTCTCCTTCTTAAAAAATGAATACTTTTAGAAAATCATTTATCGTTATTCCTAAATAGCTGATACATACAACTTCTAAAGTAAATAAAATATTTTTATATTAATGAGACAGCGCGGAATTGATCATAAAAAAAAAAAGAAACGACAAGCCCCCGCATTTATTTTTACCACGCATTAGAAATAGAACAACGTATATTTAATAAGAAGTCCTAAATAAAGTGAGTGTAGGTAACGCCAACATTTATTTCCAAAACATCATGTGTTTCATTTACGTAACCGGCGATTGTAAAAATAGCAGACGAGCCTTTCTTTGACGTAATACGCGGGAATTCCGCGTCAAGAAACAGTGCTCCCTCTGCCAAAGGTTTTACTTAAATTAAACATCATCGCCGACAAAATAAAATGTATAATTGAGTGTATGCGGTTCCTTCTACTGAGAAAAACAGTAGGTACTTAAACAAATACATTATTAAAAGAGAAAAACGTAGCAAATTATGATAAAAAAGAAGAAAAGGTTTATTTAGATTTACTTTTGGAAATCTACTTTCAGGAATCTTTTCTCTTCCTGACGTCAGCTTTCATGTACTATATACCGCGCATTTAAACAGAGAAATATCTCGACAAATATGAAACCTACGAAATATTTCCTCATATCATTGTTTGTTTGCCCCATTCGGGAGGGAAGCTTATTTATTTTTTTTAATGAACCCCTACCTTTTTATTACATATTGCAATTCTACGCTAAAAAGTAAGTAACTTTTATCTAAAACATTCTTTGGTTAATTTCGTATACATGAGGGGACATTTTTATTAAAAAAAAAATGTTAAAGGATGAATTTGTTTCGCATGATTTGGAACACTTACTTCTGTCACTTACACCATTACTTAATCACTTTTTTGTTAAATGATGCCCAGGTATCAAAAAATAATAAAAGATGTTATATCTAGCCTAACAATTGGGGAAACCCAAAATAGTTTTACAGAGCTGGATCGGAGGATTGAATTATGCATCGACGAAGGTGGGGGGGCTAATAGAATAATTTAATTTGATTTTTTGTTTATTATTTCATAACAAACCCAGTCAAGTAAAAAAATTCTTGTATTTTTTTTTATAAAATCAAAAATAAAGATTTCTTTCTCTCTTGTAAATTCAGTCCGAGGACATGCTGTCTGTATATGTAAATTACCAAGAATTTAAACTTTTTTATTATACAATTTAGCTGAAATAGCAAAAAATAACCACAGTATTTACATCTCATTATTTTCCTGCTTTAATTAAAATAAATTAATATTAACAATGGGTCACACCTTGGTTTAAAAATTGTGTTCAAATATAAGAGGACAGGGAAAATTAATTAAATAGGTGTAGAAATTGAAAGTGTACCTATACAGAAAAAAAAAAACATTGTAATCGTTGCAGTTAATGCCATTTGTTAGTAAATGGCTAGCTTTTCCATTAGAAATACAAATAAATTGCATTTATTTACATAATCGTTTTCATAAAATTTGAATAGCAATTATTTAGCTTCACTAAAAAACCAGTACAAAAAATAAATTTCATAATTTTTTAATAAAGAGGAATGGAGAGTACGTTTAATATTGACATGCCTCCACCACAACCTAACGTAAACAAGGACTTGTTTTCTTGAAATTTGTTTATTTTGGACTCAAGGTCGTGTAGAAATACAGATATACCTTTTTGGCACTCGAGGCGCTAATTTTGACGTAAGTCTGTTGGCGATTATCATTGAATGTCTTTCGAATGTATTCTGTAGTTTTAAGAAATATAAGCATTTTAAAATTATCGTCGTTTGCAATGTATTGAAATAAATTTTTAAAAAAATCCGAATGTTATAGATGACGGTATTGGGCATATTTGGAAGCGGAAAATATTCGCGTTAAATCTTTAAACGCGAATAGTTTATCATCTGATGAAATGAAACAATTTTGAAATGTAGTACAATATCAAATATTAAAAAACGTTGGCAAAGAGTAGCTTTATACTAAATTAGAATCTTTCTGTACCCAGCTTAATACGATTTAGTACGATGCGTACCTGGATATTTTGCGAAATGCTCAGCGTTAAAATAAATAACTGTTTTCTCCTACAATTTTCTGTTCAGAGAGATAATTAAAAGCTTAAATTTGATAAATTAGGTACGTTCTGACAGGAAATTAACCAAAGGATTTCGATTATCTTAAAAGCTTACTAGGTTATCTTACAAAAACAGGTATTTCGTGAATAAACTTTTAAGCGGAAAACGAAGCGCAGAGTGCTGTTGATCTCTTCGATATTTTCATGATATTTTTTATTGGATTAAATTTAAGAGAGACTTACTTGGATCGAAGAAAACAATTGCTTTTAGACACGCGAATTCGGTATCGTCCACTTGTACTTCGGTCATCGGCTTCACCAGTTCGTCCATTATGCGCGTTCCTACCCTTGAGATGTCTAGATCTGAAGATATCCTGGAGTCTGATAATACCACTACTGCATGATTCCGCCAACAATTACTCACATAGTCCGTACATTTGCCAAAACTATTCGAGTTAGTTAAAAAAAAACACAAAAACATGCTGCAGTTTACCAGATATGCGGTTATTATGCGTGAATGCAAGAGGAACCCCAAATCGTAGCCAAACCCAGTATGAAGTCAACAATAAAGAACTAAACATCTACTTTACAATAACGTAAAAGTAAATTTAGGTTTTTGCACACTACGTACCTACTCTATGCAGACAGTCAGACCATTTACAGATACATACAGTGTTGGGATAAAGTATAGAACCAAGCAAATATCTTTAAATTCTAATTAACTTTTTTTTATTCAAATGGAATTTAAATATTATTATTAAAGTATATTTTTGCAGATTATGATAGAGCTTTTGTTTCCGGATTCGTCCATACTGGTTTTAATATCATTATCTATAAAAAATGGAAGAATAAAGAACTTCACATTTACCGAGGCTAGAGTTTTGCGAAAGACTACACTTCATCGTACAATAGGCTTACATAGTTCTTACTTCAACAGTTTTTCGATGCTACTTTTCCAAATCGATGGATTCGACGTAGGGGATTCATAGAGTAGCCGGCACGTTCTTCAGACCTTAGTCCCTTACATTTAGTAGATAAAGAATGTTCGTTGAATGTGAATGAATCCGTGGTGAAGTCTTGGAAAAGATAGCTCAGGAATTTCTGAATAGGCCCGCATCGTTTTGAGGTTAATAGAGAGCCATTTAAAAGTTAGAAATGATTTTGTTATTGGATGACTTTCGTTTTGTAACTAATTCACGTTAAATAAAACTAGTTGTTCAGTAAATGTGTAGTGCTTTCTTTCATTTTTTACAGATAATGGTACTAAAACCAGTATGGACGAATCCGGAAAAATAAGATCTAGTATAATGCAAAAATATACAAGTGTCCCGTTTAAATTAAAAAAAGGTAACAACAACAAATTGAATGATGAAAAATCATCATTTTCGTCTTAAGGATATTTGTTTGGTTCCATACTTTATCCCAACCCTGTATGTGCATAAACTGCACCATTAGTAAAAATTCGTATTTAATTAGTAGGCTTGTGTAGATTTTTACTAAAATTTATTGAAAAATTACAAAATTTGAATTTATTTTTTAATCATAACGAGGGCGTTTTGAGTTAGTTTATTTGGACTATTTTTTAGTATGACCCACTTTTAAGTTTTCTAGTTCATCTTCAATCTTACTATCGTTCACGTATATCGCGTAAGCGTTATATTTCCTTATTTATTGATTAGTTATTATAAAAAAATTGTAATTTTAATACACTTCAGTATTTTATAATACCCAAAATCTTCCACTTTGTGAAAGGCAAGTGTTTAGTTTATTACGTAAGATTAGCTTAAATTATGAAAGAACGTAATAAATGCACCGAGTGTCTAAAATAAACACATTTTCATTTGTTTAGAAAAAAAATCAAGAATAAAATTTACAAATCTCAGCCAAATAAAATTGGAATTCGTAACTTTGTCATGATAATCAACAACACACGCCAAAAATGCACAAACATTGCGAAAGCAATTCGATGTGTTACATGAACAAGCGGAAAATGTCTGAACGATGTTATTTAATTAAAGTAACGTGTATTCTTTTACGGCAATTTAATATACTCTATTAGAAAATAAGAATATGTATTTCTAGCGTTATAAGACACCACATAGGTTATATAATAAGAAGCCAGGTGTCGTAAAAACTAACTTTGGAAGTAAGCCAAATAAAATATTCGTCTCACGTTTCACCAAAAAAAAAAAACAAAAACCTACATTCTTGCGGACGAAGAATGACTGACGTCTTCCAAATTTTATCTTTTAGAAAACAAGTAGTACCTATCTCAATTTTAAACGTGACCGGGAAAGAAGTCATTGTCTCTAATTAGATTACCTGTCTATCTCAAGTAAAAAAGCAGCATATTAGATTTTGACGAAAATTACGGACAGAATGGAATCGAACCTATTAGTCTTAATATCATGCAGTCTATTTTATGAAATCGACTACAAATGTACGGACATGCTAAACGATGTATAACTATCATGGAAAATGAATGAGGGTAACAGCACACATGATTATGTATGTATTTCTAGAAGCGGCTAATTATAGGCTATCAATGCTATGTAATTAATAAACTAATTTAGAAATCGCCTAATTTTAACTTTTTATTGTGTTTAAGCACATGGCGCACGCAAAATAGTCGTATAATACGAACACACACTTATTTCTGTTATATTAAGATGAACAATTCAACGAAATTACACTGGACAAACAATGTAACTCAGGTAACCTAATTTAGTTACTATCGGATTGTTATAATCGAAATTACCAAATAAATACAATTTCTATTAAATAATTTCGATATCAGTGTCACCTACATATTTTCTACTTCCATATTAAAAGAAAAAAAATATGCCGGGCGAAAGAATCTTTTACTCTAAAAAACATGTAATTGTATTACTCTCATTACTGAAATATTCCAAAAGAATGTTCCGGTATAATTAATAAAAAATTTTAAGCTTAATTTACCGTTTAAAGGTGAGCAGCAACTTTATTTCAGCAATAATATGTCCTAGCGATTTAAAAAGAAATCAACTACACAAGTGACCAAGAGCATTTTATTAAGCTTGTTTACATTCATTGAAGCAGATAATAATAATTTTCGTAAATTTTCTACATTTAACTTCACTTTAGAGAATAGCGAGATCGGAAGTAACTATTTGCCTTTTGGAATTATAACTACAAATGTTACTATGATAAACTTCTGATGTTCGCCATTTTTTTTTCTATTTTGAGTTCCATTAAAAAAAATTACCTTCAAACGATGCCGTTTAGCACTTGATTAGAGAAACATTTGCTCCAAGCGAATAAATCTTCTCAAATTGCTCTTTAAAACGAATCCAAGTTGTTAACAATCCGGAAAACTAAAGTTATCGCGAGCTACGACAACCTCACACTTTATTTGAAAGGATCCGCTATGTGTTAAAACAAATGTATGCAACATCACGTAGTTTATAATATCAACCCACCATTTCGTTTGAATTTTTAGCAAAATTATGATTTTTCAATATTCTCATATTAGTTACGCTGTGTAGCAGTCAATTCCGGAAATGCCATTGGTCATATTTTTTTTTTAATCGCTATGGCTTACAGATAGAGCCCGTGTCTATAATTAGACACTGATATGTAAAACATGTAAAATATACAAGGTACAAGATTAAAATAATGATGTATATGTATATAAAATTTACATCATAAAATATTCCCAAAGTTGAGGCATTTATTAGGTTGCAGAGCTCATTTCACCAAAAATTGCGTATATAGAAGTTGCCAATTAACGGAGATTCATATATATTTAGAACCTCTTTATATTATTTAAACGACATACGTTTATCAAAACAATGAAAAAATGCCGCCATAGCACGCGCAAAGGTTTCAGAGAAGGGAAGGAGAAGAAATAATCCGATGACATGGGTGTATGTTAACTCAGTTTATTTAATATATTTAAAGAAACAATAAGGCGGTTACGCTGGTAGACTTGCTTCATGCAAAGTGGCAGACAATGAGAACGAAATTTCCAAAAGAATTCTCAAAAATGATCGAACGCAGCTTCAGTTGGAGTGGCTCACAGTAAAATATGAAATATTATAGAGCAAGAATCACTTTATCAGTATCGTTACCAAACGTCACAAACATTAAGCCACAAGATCCACTAGTAAGAACTAAATTTTGTCAGTGGCTTTTACATCAACGCCACAGAAATTAAAGCGTTACTAAATATATTTTGGTTGTCGAGGAAGCTACGTTTATAAGAAGTGGAGTGAAAATTTCCATGTTTGGGCATTAAAAAATCCGCATGCCGTGACAGTTAATTCAGTTGACTGTTGTTCCACCTTGACCACCTATGAAAGGATATTTGCCACGATTCACAGGTTCACGATTAATTAAATAATGAGTTTTCAAGTAAGTGGATAGAACGTATTGAACCGGCTCCTTGGCCACCACGTCCTCCGGACCTAATACCTTGCGACTTTTTTTTCAATTGGAACCATTCCATTGCTTTATCGTAAAGGAAAAATGAATATCATACAACAGCCGCAATAGCGCTTATTAAATTGTTCGCGGACGATGTGCGTTCATTTTTGACGCAAATATAGACTCATGACTATGTCAAGCAAAATGAATAGTGACTGCTTTGAACAATTTTTATACCTCCGTTATATACGCAATTCTTGGCAAAATTATTTATTTTTGCGAGTTCTACAAGCTTATAAGTAAATGCTTTAACTTTGAGAACACCTATATATGGTTACGTGTATGTACGAGAATCTATTCCTGATAAACCTCTTATTAGTCATAAATAATATAATGAAATTTGCTATTTTTTCCGCTCTACAAATCTAAACAAATCGCATAAGTAGAGATAAATTTATAGAGCGGATTTATTATAAGCAGATTGCCATAAATATATTTTGCAAAAATATCTTTCTAATGCTTTCCTTTTTTCTGGTAATAATTAAATTTTACAACCTTTATTATTTTCTTTCGCGCGAAAATAATTTTTTTGTATAATATAAAAGAGCAATAGCAGAAAAGTAGACAAAAACATAATTAACTGATCATAGTTTCCGATTAGTGGTTTTAGAAATAGAATTGGCAAAATACAATTCTAACATTTTGTATGCATTATAAATTATTTATATACCACATAACTTGTTAAAAAGGAAAAACATACACAAAACCACAAACTCCTAAATTTCCCGAGTTAATTTACTACACGTTACTGAAGCAAAGTGTCTCTGCATAAAAATTCAATCGTCAAATATTTGGTGCTAATTATTTTAACATCAATATCTTAAAGTGGGAAACTATTAGACGAAGGAATCGTATAAGTATATTTTATATTTACATTTGACAATTTCAAAGGTGGGCAAACAACTTCAAGGTGATTATCTACGTATATGATATATTGATGTGTACATAATTAACAACCATAAAGCATACAGTTTTTTTTTTCTCTCCTAAAATTTTACATTTCATTCTACGATGAACGTCAGAAGACACAAAAAAGCGACGAAACGAATGAGAAAATTGCAACTGTATGCCGTAACGTTACATGTGTGCTGCCTAATATGAAATGTGCTAAACGAAATAGCATCAATGGTGAATGTATTACAATAACACCTACCTGGACTATGTTTGGTGATTATACGATTGTTTCCTAACAAAAGGATGTCTTTCAAATGCATAGATCTTCGCGCCAGTCCCAGGAGGAGATGTTCACCAGCGTGCGCCCTTAGTAACGCTACCTGAATATGCAAGAATAATAATATAGAACATAATAGAATATAATGGTACTACAATAATTGAAGTTCGATGGTCAGTTTAAGAAAAAGCATGCACATGAAAGCATTGAAATCGTATACTTGGACAAAAAACAATAACGGTTTATACACTGTCTGTAAATGAAAATGCATCACTTAAGAATTTGTTATAAAAATTCGCTTTATTTTCTTTACGCTATGGCTACCTGACCTACCAATGTTCTTGATTATAAATCGTATAACTTATGGCATTCTGCTCGTGCTTCACAGTCACTAACCAAAAAATCAGTTGCTTTAAGAAAAAATCGCGCACCTGAACATAGTCTTCAACAATTCACCTCCTTCGAACGGTGTTAATTGTCCAAAATGAGCATGTTACCGCACGTGACTTACTTCATTCCTAGAAATGCTAGACAGTTTCAGCAAGTTATTCGACAACTTAAATGTGGTACAATTTCAATTGTAGATAGTGTAGAATTCTTGTTTCGCTAAAGATACTCATTAAAACTAATGTTTAAATGTGATTATTTTGTACAATTCCAACACCGTTTTCCTGCATACATTGTCTAGACAGTTAATAAGCGCGTATAAATAATAAACAGCGAAAATAGGCAGAGAAAAGTTTATTAGAGTTCAAATTAAAACTGATAAATTTGTTTCCAGATGATTTTCCTAAGTCGATGCATAACACGGTCGTTACTCAAAATATTACTCACGAAATATTAGAGAATGTTCAACAAAATACAAGAAATCGTATTGCAGTTTGTACAAATGAATATGGTGGTTACTTTGAATAGATTGTTTTTAAAGAAACAAATGTTTGTGTGCGGCAACGCACTATGCATTTTTGCAATAAAAAAAGATCTGCATAACTTCATATTTAATTGATTAAAGAACAGCACATTCTAGATATAAAAAACTTTTTACAAAAAACATTGTGGAACCGTTTCTGTCAGATTCTGGAGAAATATACAGGATGTTTCGTTTAAGAAAATGGAAATATCATGGATCAAACATGGCAACGATTTCCATGATCACCTTGTAGATTATTATCATTATTACGTACGAACATGTATGGATGAGAGTTTCTGGTTCAAGATATCCTCATCACATAAGTTGCCGTTTTCTGCATATAACCTCTACAGTAATGAGCAATGATTTCTATTAATCATTCCACAATGGATCGACTAACACCTTCATAAGCCATAGAAATTACTGAAAATACTAATAATGAATTTTAGCTACCATCGTTCATCATGCACGGACGCGTTTCGCCGTTAAACGGCTCATCAGTGTGCCTTTTTTGAAAGGTTTAAGCCAACCAAAGTTGCCGTCTACACATAATGCTAATTGATATAAAAGCACGTTTTTGTTTAATTTTTTTTTCCTTTATTTTTTGCAGTATCTAACCCTGTAATTAGTTATTCTAACTGCAATAAACTATTATTATAAGCTTAGAACTTTAGAATTTTACTTGTACAACTCTAATTGGCCCCTCATCTGTTGTGATAAGATTTACGACAAGGACTCTACGACCTGAATTTCTTCCTCAAAAGATTTCTTAACTACTTGTATAGTGCCCCACCCTGAAAAAGCTACTTTTACAATGTGCCTTGAATCGTTGTCATCTTTGAAGACATGAATGAAACATGAATTCTTTATCAATTACTTCGCGTTTTTTGAAAAACGTTCTTTCTCAACGTTCCCTGAATTTGAAGTAATATTACCACCCCCCGATGGTTAATAGTTTTGGTAATACATTAGTCTTTCATTTGTTCTTCAATTTGACGAGGTACAAACATCCCGCGTTCGGTACCACGACAGTTCAAATCTTGATTCATCGGACCACATTCTGTGCGTGTCCAATTCTCTCACTTAGGCGTTTTCTTTTTATGAAAAAAATTGTTTGTAGGAGCTCAATAATTACCCAGTTTATAAAAAATTATTTCCTCGATCTAGCTTGTTTTCCTTTATTGATCTAATTTCGTAGCATTTTATGCCATTTGATTAAACTTATGGATGGTAGTGTATATATGTAGGATATTTTTCTAGACCTTTTATTAAAATTAAAATTAAAGTGAAGTTGTCATTATAGATATGCTTAAACAGAATTAATGTGTGGAAATGAAATTATTTAAAACCTAATTACCCCCAAACAACTTGATAAATTTAATCTACGTTAATCATCCGTCATTTAAAATGACCTTGAGGTAATAAAACGTAAAATTTTCCTATGCTAAACAAAATTTAATCAGAAACGAAAACGAAGTTGTATCTTCATGTACCTTTATTTTTCGATTAGATTATTTGTAAGACGTAACAGGTATGTAATTATAGAATTAAACCTTTAGACGAATGTTTATTTTTTTTAATTATTAAAAGGCACATAAGTGAATACATTATTTGAATTATATTTGTGAAACCGATTTATGCCGCCGAAATAAATGCTTAAAGATACTTAAATTATAAGTAAATACTTCAAACCACATAAGATAAATAAATATTTAAGTATCACTATTTGAACTACAGATTCCAATAATTGATGTACACAGTGATAAACTTGTTGTTTAGGACGATTAATATTCTTAAAAACGATGTTTCCTGAAAACATATTTGTACACACAAAACTTCTTTTGTTAGTAAACGATCATTTGTAATCATAGTTATTTTCATGGCCGATTACGCATCATCCATCAGTATTACTGAGCCTCAAAATAAATGAACCCGTTTCAGGTCCCCATTGTTTTGCAGAGCAAAATAGCTTGCAAATGACAAAAATACATACGATAACCTTGACTTACCTGATCATCCAGCTGTAATTCTGTAAACGCCGGGATATATTTAGCCCATTCTACTAAAATTAATAACTGTTGCTTCATGGAGTCGCAGACATCGTTGATATTCGCCAGTTGTTTATTGGTTAGATCATAATCGTTTACCGGAGACGAACCAATTTGCTGCAACCAGGAAATACGGCAAAGTGAACTTTGTGCTTTCAGTCTACTAAGAATAGTAAACCGAATTTTGTCAATGAATACTGTTTGTTTTGAGTTTGTTCGATTAACTGTTATATATAAAAAAAAAAAGATATACTTTCTTGTGACAAAGTTACTTGTTACCATATTGGATACAACAGACTTTCAAGGAACAACTCGAAGGTATCCCACTGTTAAGGCTTCATATTAATGTTAATTAATGTAACAAGGTTTCACAGCAAGTCTCGTAATGAATTTTTCAGCGGAACAGCTCTCTGTAATTCTGTTTCTGAAGAAAGTAAGCGTCTGTATTAAAGTAGTACTTCATCATTTTATCAAGATAGCATGTTTCTCTTTTTGTTCATATTGAGTACTCACAAAAACGTTTCCGAAAAAGGCAAGTGGAAGAAACTCTGCAATGGAGATTTCCATAACGGTTTTTTTCTTGTTATGGGGTTCGATTGTGAGCGTGTTTCGAAAATTATGCTTAAAATTACAGGATGTCTCATAAGTAGAGACGAAAATCAGTTAGGATCGAGGCGTGACATAGAGCGTCACAGCAATACGCATTAGTATGGGCAGAAAAGCGGCATCTAAATCATGCCTCGATTCTCGGCTTTATTCATCAGTTCGTGTCTACCTCAAGAAACTGCTACTTATTATTGCATTTTTTCGGAATCGTCGTTAAATTTTGACGCAAAATGCAATACGATGCTATTGTCGTAGGATAGAAATCGTTATTTCTCCTGAACTGCCCATTAGAGCCCAGATTCACCACAAAAGAACCCAATGCACACGCATTTATGTGATTCTGATTGTATGCTTTATTGCGCGATGAAGTTTCAAATGTAACAAATTGGTATCATGTGGTAATTATGGTTAGATACATCTTTAATGGTGGAATTTATGAGCATTTTTTGCGTTAAACGATTTAAGGGTGGGCGCCATTCAGGCGTTAAAGATAAATATCTTGTACACAGTAGATTCAATGCTAAGCGCAGTGGGCCTATATTTTTTAATTTTTTTTTTTACAAAACTACGAATTTATACGTTTCAATATAATTTTAAAACGTACTACCTCATAACAAGAAAAACCTTTTTTGCAAAATCTCCATTCACAAAGGCATAATCTTCCGAGTGCGCGGCGGTGATTTACCTTCATATTTAAACAGCCACCCTGTGCAAGTAATCAGATAACAAATTATTATTTTCGTAATTCTCTTCTAATATATATTGCGGGTGCAGAATTTACTTAATTTATTGTATCTTCTCTTGTTCTGCTTAAGTAAATTACACTGTTTATCTATGTTAAACAAACAATAATACTCAGGATTACTACTACAACGTTATCGCAACATGCAGTGATAAATGCATTTCTGGATGCATATTTGTTTCGGGCGTATTTATTACAAGATTACGACCATTTACCGCGCGCAAATATGTATGGGCAAACATTCTATATACGATTCTAGGGTACTGATGCGATAATCTGATGGTTTATTATCAAACCAGTGACAAGTTTTAACAAATATTATTTTATAAATTAATCACAAAATGCTCATTTTGCGCGTTTTAAAACTTGAAAAATCAAACAAAAATTACCTCTAATGCAGCTCCCACTTGCCGTGATAACATTTCCGCGTTTAATAGCGAGCTAACAGACAAACCGTTTCCTTGAGTATTTTCCTCGTAACTTGGCCTCCTACAACTGATCCTGTCCCTTTCATTTTGCACAGCTACCAAAAATATATAAATTACGTTAATTGGTGCTACATATATCATTTCACATTTCCGACTTACCCTCTTTCTTCATACCAGCCTTAAAACATTTTCTTAACCTACAATATCTGCATTGATTTCTTTTATCTTTATCTACCACACAACATCGACTAAATCTGTAAATTAAAGGAATTTTAGATAGAATCGACATACAATGGATGTTTCAACAATGACTATTTGAAATTAAACGATGAACATTAAGAAAGTTATTGAAATAACGCCAGTCAACAAACTTTTACATAATTTTCTTAATTGTATCATCAAAAATATTCATAATAGTAAAAATTGAAAGATGGCACATTGTATACGAACACTGTTCTAGAATAATCTTTGTCTCATAATTAATTTTATTAGTTTCTGTTCGGATACTTTCACTGTTTATTGCAGCGTTCCTTTCGTCGTGTACTGTACAATGATGTTTTAGCATTGCTAGCACATGTACTTACCTTTGTACAAAGTGCAGTACTCGTACACCTCTTTTTGTACACTTATACGCAATAGCATTTTTCTAGCACGTTTACAGGTAAAATATGTGGCAAGTTGCCCTAAGTTTAATAAGTAAACAAGCAGTTACTATCTCATTCGGCAAACTAATGTAAAATTGCGTAAAAATGACAGCGACAATGCTTTAAGGCGGAATGGTGCTGAGATACATATAGGGAAAAGCAAAGGATCCAGAAGCCTGAAGTGCCTCAGAGGTCGCATCACGAAAATTAGACAAATTTGCATCAAGACTAATCGCCTGCCTCCTAAGAGAGATATAATTTCTTATCAACGTAATAGGTAAGTCGCACAGTCCAATATAATGTAGACTGGAGAGTAGCAATTTGTGATTGATTTTGTCGAACGCTCTGCTAAACTCCAGCAACACAACCTTGTTCTTGTCAAGGTTCCTAACAGACACAACTATGGCGGGGACGAAATGTAGACTGATGAATCACTTATAAAGCTCAAAACATCTAAGTAGGAGTTCCATTACTTTTTTGGGAATTAGAACAGGAACGTTGTCTTACAGTTGTTGTTAATTTAGCGTCATCTAGCACGTAGATCGCCAAATCTGGTAATACTAAAAATTAAAGTTGGTTGTACGAACATATTCTTCTTGCTAACAACATTGATTTCAGCTAGTTTGAGTTATCACGGTCATGTATGGTTTGTGGTGTGATTTGGATGAAGTATTTATATGGAAAACATTAGGAAAAAAAATTCAAACTTTATAGGTGCACAGCAATTGAAGATAGTGACGAACAAAGATTTGATGACAATGAGGATTAATTAACAACTTTACCGCGAAGAGAACGAGAACGTTACCGTGGAAAGTTTAACAAAAAAGGCATCACTAATTGTTAATGCAAAAGAAAATTAAAATTACGTCATTAAATATAGATATCGTATTAGTACAATAATGCTTTGTTTTATTGTTCATAAATTGTATCTAGTGGAATTTGATTTTTATAGCAATATATTTTAATTTGTACAATTATAAAAATACAGACTGATTTTGTTTCCTTTAACATTGCTTTTATCACTGTAAAACATATATTACCGACTATTGCATTATTAAAACATCGTTAAATAATTAGCATTTTGTTAAGTGGAAAGTTTACAAATTTTTCAAATAAGAATGGACTAGCATAACCTTTTTTACAGGATTTTAAATAAGAAATAACGATGAACTTAAAGGTTGGTAATATTGCTTTAAAGACAGACCACAGATAATTGAATCATAAGCCAGAAAGCTTTACATACCATGTCAAAAAAAAATGAAAAAAGAAATTTTTGAATAAATACTAACAATCCAATATTTGTAAAATCAACACAAATTTAGATATCATCAATACTATTTGAAATAAATGGACAATTATAGAAACAATTTGTTGTTATATTTGAACTAATTTTTACAATTATATCCTGCCAAAACTATGATATGTGCTAATACCAAAAGTTTTCCCGTTGAATAAGTAATATTCCTATATAAGTGGTATCGAATGAATTATTTTGAAAGAACAAGAAAGGAACTCTTCTACGTATGAGGGTCAAGAAGTCAAACAGGATACGAACGTCACATACAATTACCACATTGTGAATAATAAAAGAATTCATTTCGTAGAAATTTAAAATGCATGGGTTATACATAATGCAATCCAAACGTTTCGTTAATAACCATACGTACATATATTAACAAAAATTCTGAAATAATTATTGATCATTTTTTGCTTGGGAAAACACAGAACCTAATTTTTTTAGTCTTATAGTATTTGTTTAGTGTTTTTAATACTGTAGCGTGCTATAGCTTAAACAGACTAGATGTAAATAAAAAAATACAAAATTTTGAGTGGGTCCAACCTCAATCACATACGTAGCTGTTAGAGTTATACAAGAGTTGTTGTATTTAACAATAAGCGTTGAAATATATAGCAATACAACATATTTGGCGTTTATATGTCAAACAAAGGGCCAACACTGGTTTTTGTAGCGGCTAAGTTAAAATAGAAACTGTCCAAAATTGAGAAAAACATGTTTCATGCTGTTTTTTGCAAATATTTGCAGATGAATGGTTTAAGGATACGAAGATATGACTAATTGGTTAGTGCGCCTGGGGGATGATTCTCCTTTATATTATGTAGTGAAGGATTGGTCTTGGGAGATTCGATGTGGTAGAACAACCTGCAAACACGCAAAAATGTGCTGATTAACCGCAAACTGTGTGTACTCAATAATATATTCATCGTGTCTGTAACTTGATTAAACGAGATCGTCGATTAACTAGTAGGCGTTTAGCAGAGACATTTCAAACGGTACAATGACCCATAAGGTCTGGTCTGCAAGAAGAGTAACCCTAATGTTAACGCCCGAGCAAAGATGAACGGGAGTCACTGAGTGATCCCGAAATTTTTCCGGATTGATTTGTTACAGTTGGCGAAACGTGGATTCACCACTTCTATCTCGAGTCTAAACAATAAAGTAAGGAATGGCGGCATCGAAGATTTGCACCACCTCGCAAATTTGGCTTGGCTACCATTTTCTGGGATACAGAAGGAATTTTATTAAGAAATTACCTGGAGCGTGGCCAGACAATCGCGAGTTAGTATTATGCCATATTAACTAATCAACTTCGTAAACGTGTTAAAGAAAAAACGAGGGAAGTTGTTGCGTGGTATTCTATAACCTCGTTCACTTAAACGCAATATGTACAATGGAGTTTTCGAGGTGATGCAGCACCCATCATGCTCATCCGACTTAATGATTTTTATTTATTTCCAAAACTAGCAGAGAACCAAATTTACCAGCGACGACGACGTAATGACAGCAGTTTAAAAAAATTTCTCGTGAACATTGGTGAAAGAAATTCCTTCAAGTAAATCAATACAAAAAATAAAAACAATAGGCGCAGAAATCAAACTAAACCTTACTTCAAACCTACATAAATAATTGCAATTTTTAGAAATAAACTTATAATACTGTTTGTTATTTTTAAGGACGGGTTTCAGTACTTCACTTTTTTTTTTCTATTTTGAGACAGATTACGCCATTATCAAATTTTATGTCGCCACGTTTGTTATAATAATACAAAGTAATTCTTTTCACAATTTATACAGTTACTTAACCGTAGTTACCAAATTATAAAATATTTTTATCAACTAAAGTGGAGTTGTTATTGATTTCCAAAGTCACAAATACGTTATCTACCAAAAACAAAATGTTATTGTGAATTATTATTTTTATACAAATAACCAGACAGACAAACTGCATGTAATCTGTGTGTCTGACTTATTCGTGAGCGTCTATATCGTTCAATAAACAACCTTCCATTTTACGTTAAAATAATTGCATCGAGATTTGAAACCCTTCAAAACGATAACCCTGACCCAACGAATACTTTTCTACCTAACTCTGCACTTGTAAGATGCTACTTACTGGTGGTTCTTTTCTTTTAATTAGCGATGAACTCTTAATAATGACCGGACTGACAAAATTAAATCCATCTCAAATTTGATTTTTGTTGTTCTTCCACGTATTTCAATTTTCACTGAAAAGAATCACTAGATATTCCTAAATTTATACCGAGTCTTGTTGTAGACAGATTTTACATTAATCTGGAAGTAACGGAAAATGAGAGGATAAAATACAAAGGAAGTTTTTATCCCGTTTCATCGCTACCGTCGTTGGCTGGACTTAATAGTCACAGTAGTTTATACTTTTAAATGAAAAACTTTTCTGCATAGCTTCATATTTAATTTACTAAAGAATCACGCATTTTAGATATGCGTAAAATGTTTGTAAGGAACAGTCAAGTATGAAAGTCTGTAAAATAGTTCTACATGTTCTATTTAAAAAAAATTGGAATAGCATGAATATTACCCAAAAATCTAAGAAATACTCACTCAAATAGAATTTGTTGAGCATGTTTATTGCGACACTGTCCGTACCACATAATTCCCCTGTTTTCTGAGATATATAATTTTGTTTGGCTCCAATAATGAAGCGGAAAAGTTGAATGCAATTTCTTTGGGGAAGACCTCGTCAGATTTCCAGGAACATAATGATGTCCAGGATTCCGTAGCGTACTTAGACAGTGAATAGAACAGCAAGGTAATGATTTAGGAGATGACAATGAAAAACTACTTATTAAAATTGCCCTAATTTTTTAGAGAATATTTCAATGCACACACAGTTATATTTTATAGGTTACTTTATAGGTTTAAAATAAATCAACGAGCATGTACATGACCATAATTTAATCTTCGTGCATTCACTCCATAAAATAATAAAAAAAAAAAATAATTTAAAAAACAATAAACCTGCGATAAACAAACTTATTACAATTAAATATCGCATTTTCCAAACAATAGGTCTATTGTTGTTTGTTATTAAAAAAATGGACGATGCGAAGATTTTACTTTAAAATGACACTAAATTTTCATGAACGCAGATGAGGTAGCGCCTGATACCTTTTCTGACGATCAGTCTCTATCGATCCATAAAGAGTACATTTGGGTTATGTCAAGCGAATGATTTAACCGCCATAGTCGTAATTAAAACAAATATCCCTGACTAGATTGGTTTAGATAATATGATCATTTAACGTGAACATACGTTGCAACAGTTAGATCAAATCTATGGTACCGGACTGCCTAGAAAATATTTAAGTTAGGTCAACTATCATAGACTCAATTTCAAATCTAATCATTAGCTGATGTGATCCAACCATTGGCCAATTCACTGGCTTAACAATTTCAACTAGACCGCTTGAAAAATAACACGCGCCGCGAAATTATGGATGTTTATTTTAAAGTGACACATGATGTTCGAGGAATTTATTAGAGTTCAAGAGTGTGGATCTTTTAACTTTACTATCTTGTATTTTTACTCGAGGTGTACGCAAGAATTATTTCTTGAGAAATTCCTACGTAAGATATAATACGTCGAATAGAATTCCGCTAATTGAGAATATTGCTATTTAATACCTGCAGGTGTATAAGTGATTTTTCCTAACCGACCTCCTAAAAAAGCCTTTGCAACCATCGCAACTAGCAGCTCCATAATGTTTTCCCGTAGCTCTATCCCCGCATATGGCACAATGTTGGCTAATTGCGGCAGTTGCAGTTGTACCATTGCTATTTAGCGATGTGGCTAGCGTATTGTTGCCAGCCATGGTCATATCTGAATCTGTAACAAAAGAATTACAACTATCATTTATGGCCGACATTCTGAATAGTTTAAAAAACTCCTTTAAATGCATTTCCATAGTTTTATATCCACATCACAAAGTCGTCGAAAATAAATCGTTTAGTTACATAGAAATTTCAATGACCTTTGATAATTTTGCAGCTATAAGAGTGTGACGAAACGTAAATTCTTCTTATAAACGTTATATTTATTTATAATTACTTATAACCATGTGACGTATTATAATTTGGTTTTATTCTGAAAGTCCAAAGTTCGTTCAAATTCGTAACAATCACGTTTAGTGAAGGAGATATCAAAGAAAGCAAAAGAGTATTACTCATCGTGATAAGGCAGACCACATGGAATTGCATATAAATTAATCATATTCAATCATTATAATATTTATACACATGCATACGATTTTATTTTTTTTTATTCCATTTTATTCCATACCATTGTTGTCCTACGGTTTTGCCATTTATAAAAACACTATATTTACCAATACTAAATTCATGTTTAAAGAGCAGTTACAAGTTACAAGGGTGCAAAAATCGGAAAAAAAAATCCCAAAATACACAGAATCATTGTTTATTAATTAATTAAATTATACGAAAATAATCAGCACTATTTATTCTTTTCGCACAAGAAGAGACTACCATAAACTTAAAAAATATTTTTCCGATTTTGGTGAGGTATTTTCTTTTAATTTTTATTAATTCGTAGACAACTACAGAAGCTCTCAAGTGAAATATTTAAATTTATTATTTCAATTAGTCCAATTATCCAAATTAGTAATTTTTATCTGTTTTGGTTATATTTAGTGTATTTTGCATTATGTGTTTAATGTTGTTATTTGATGAAAGTTAATTTAACCATTTGAATATGCCGTAAAACTACCAGAAAGAAAGGTGCATCATTTTATTGTGAGCAATTAACTAATTTGTTTATAGATAATAATTATAAAAAATTATGGTGTTCAGACTAAAAATAACTAGTTTTAATGGTCTTCTGTAAGTAGTTCGGTTATTTTTGAATTTGTAATTCTTGCTTGCACTCGCTAATCATAGACTTTATATCTACTTAATAAGCAGAAAAAAGTAATTATGCTGTATACTAAATGCATTCTCCCAGTTTCGTATTAACAAATATGGAATACAAGAAAGGAAATTCTAACATTACATAGATTACGCTAACAACTCCTATTTTCTTATATTACAATGTGAAGGTCAGAGGTATATACGTAATGTGGCATGCAGTGATACGGATGTATAGAATTTATAGTATTTTATAACAAAAATTGATGTTTTAGAATAAACACATGTCAAATTACAGTTTGGACAATAGCAAAGAAAATCAAAACTTTTCCAGAAGTAGTCGTAATCGAAATTTTATTTATAAGTACGAGGAAAAGCCTTTCTTTGTCAAATTCAATTATTTCTCAACATAACCTTCTTATAAACCTTTTAGCACGTTTACATAACGTTACGGGCATCTTTGGCATTCTGTATAATTATTTTAAAAGTTGACTAATTTGTAGTCTGGAATACAACATTTTAGGAAGAAATTTACTCAAATTTCGAACACAATTACACGCTTCACATTTAGGATTCTCTACCTACCTACGCTCTAATAAGTTTTGAGTGTAGTGTTATGAATAGTTATTTACGTTACAAGTGCAGTTTTGCGGTCGAACTTGCAGACCGAGACTAAGCCCAGGCCTGCAATACATATACATATATTGTAACGGGTCATTGAAGTGAAGTGCTTACTTACACTTCAATTCATTAATTTTTATTATTTTAATTTAAATATTCGTAAAATATCAAAATTTCATCGAACATTTACAGAATTCCAATTAATCTTGGTTAGTATTCGAATTCTGGCATTTTGATAATTTGTATTATTGATTCTATATATAAAAAAAATCATTTACATGATTTTGTGGGGGATAGCCAAAGTCTCCAATTATTTTAAATAATTTATATCTTGAATATATTTTTTGTAAAAACATACAAAACTCACTATTTGGAATCCATCAGTCTAAATTCATAATGACAATCTGCAACATCAGAAATGTTCGTCGTTCGGCAACGAGCCAATGCAAGAATATCGCGCGCGCTTGCTACCCAAACCGGAGGCATCCTACAACAAATGCCTTTCGAGAAAACCAACGTCTTCGGGGGACGGGTTCGTTTACATCAAGTCATCGAAACGTTCGTAGACCAAAGCAAAGACGCAATGTAGATGTAGAAGAGTAGATTTTAAACTTAGTAAACGGGAATCCTTCAATTAGCACTGGGCAGTTAGCTACAGCAATGGATACCCCAAGCTACAAAACGTGCATTCAGTTTAAAAGAACACATTCTGCACTCATATCACCTTGTTAAAGTTCCAACCTCTTTATGAAAACGATAACATTTTCCGATTAAATTTTTGCAACATGATTTTAAATAGAATTCGGTTTTCTGAGACATATTCCTTGGAGCGATGACTGCGTATTTAATAGAAATGGAATCTTTAACACTCATAATGAAAGTTCGCAAGTTTCCGTGCACTCCACGAAATTAGCAGAGACTAGACAGACTCGCGTTTATTCGTCTCATGGGAATGGGTTCGTGTTGCTTACCGGTTTATTCGAGAGTCGACAAAACACGAGTTTGTCTAATTTCTGCTAATTTCGTGAAGCGCACGCAAACTGGCGAACTTTACTCGTCACTTTTATTATTTGGCTGAGGAAAATCCACACCCGTGAGTATGGTCATCAAAGAAGGTATTCTGTAAACGTTTTATTAGCCATAATGAATCTTACAGTTATTCGGCCAATTTATCTTCCGAACCGTCTAGATGCTGTTAAGTATCTCAATGTTCTGGAAGGAGTTACAGACGACGTGCTATTAAATGTGCCACCAAATATGCTGTACATGTACGATGGAGCTCCCGCGCATTTTGTTCTTAATGTTAGAAAGTGGCTGGACGAAAATTTTGTAAATAGATGAATTGGTTTTGGTGGTCCAATATCATGTGCACCCTCAACTACCACACAAATCAATACAAACTTAAGTATCATACAACAGTGTTGCCAAATGTATGTTTTCTTTATCAAACGTGTCCTGCGAACAGGAGGCGAAGTACTACATTACAATATTAAGATTTTCAATTAAGAAATATACAAAGAACACAACAATTTACACACACTGCATATATTTAACAATATTTTCAAGACGCGACTCGCTCGGATGAGGTGCCATCATCCGATTTTCATCAAATGGTTTTAATCAAATTGTCATTTCGTAAGCTGCCAAATACTTAGATTGGTTTTCGATTTTTGCTTATCTTTTCGAGATATACGTATATATATGCAATGTCCTGAAAAGAACTTGGGGGCAATCGTAAATACAAAAATATTTTAGTAATAGCTAGAGGCCTCATATTTGTTACGTAATTTTAGACGGTTATTTAAAAACGTAATACATACATCGAGCGCACATAGGTTTCAACATCTATTTGCATTGGTACTCTGTAATTTGAAGGTCGCATCAAATATGACTTTTCACTAATAATTGTCGTCATCTTCTTCGATTTGCTCCTCTAATTTTATAAAATGTTTAGCACTTTAAATATGGACACAAAAATGTACATACCTACATTGAACACTTGCAAACGTTCAACATTTCTTAAAAAATAAATAAATAATGAAAAGATTAAGTCATTTCTATTCATTCTAACTAGGTACCTAAAACAATAATTAGTAAGCTTATATGCATTACAGCACATATGTATTTTGGCAATTAGTGTTTACCGGCACGTTGTCAAGGCTAACGTAAATTACTTCTCCGACTGGTTATGAGCCTTAAAATGTATAAGTTTCTAGGATATTAAAAGAAAACTAGTTTGACTTGTTCTACACATGGAAATAAAATTCGAAATTTAATTTCTGGTATAATTGCCAATTTAATGTAGCAGCAGCGTATCAATGGCATTTGCGTCAGGTGCAAAAAAAAAAGGACGTAAAATAAAACTCTTCAATATAGTTGGATATATTCAATAAACAACTAATTTATTTACTTAGATAGTGCAATAGATAAAGCGGATTTATTTAATTATCTCAAAAAAATGTCAATCTTTCGCAATACATACGCATGCCACATAAATGTTGGAAATTCCGTTAAACCTGCAGAAACCCGTGCGTTTCACGAAATTAGCAGAGACTAGACAGACTCGCGTTTTGTCGACTCTCTGGAAAACCAGTAGACAACACGAATTCTTATGAGACGAATAAACACGAGTCTGTCTAGTCTCAGCTAATTTCATGAAGGCGCATCTCGTTTGTGCAGACTTAGGATGATTTAAATTATATTAGGACGGCGATAGCCTAGCACTTTTGTATTTATAAAAGAACTAAACGATTGTTAGAAAAGAACGAACTTCGCAGCATTGCTTCGCCTTATAAAATTTGCAACCGTAAATATACACATGGAGTAAAACAGATAAGTATCGGCAACCTCCGCACCACACAAGTTTATTTTATTATATAGTACTATAATAATTAGTCCGGGACGGCCGTTTCGTGAGACACGAATGGTCCTCGTCATCAACCGGTGACCGAATGATGTGAGAAAAATGTCTAAAACTAAACATGCATGTACTATCCCTACTTCCTAGAAAAGATATTCTTTACAAGTGCCTATTTCTACCTCCTGCACGCCTTGAAGCTACGACGTGCGAAAAAATAACATTCATGTACTATCCCTTCTTCTGAAAAAAAAATATTGTTTACAAGTGCCTATTCTACCCCCTACGAAACTTGAGTGGTGCGGAGGTTGCCGATACTTATGTGTTGTTTACCATTCTACGCCACAGTCCTTGCTATCATTATGGAGTAAGAAATGAAAAAATTAAAAAATAACATGTAGAATGGTAATAAAACTATTACAGTAGGAGAACTTGAAGTGTTGAAAGCTATGCCGAATACTAATCATTGCCTGTCTAAGTGAAGCCAACATAAACTTGACTTTGTCCATAAATGCGACCTTACCACCACCGAATATAAGTTTCACGTTTGTGCTGTAAAATTGCGAAGTATTTCAATAACGGCGTAACATGCTTAATAATTGAGGAGGAACATGCTACAAGGAAAAATAAACACAAACAGATAAGAACTACGCTGCTTTTGTGCTCCAGTACTTTTTACGGTTTTACCGTATTGTATAATGCGTTGAATTTCGTAAGATGCGATATCGAGATCATCAATGTTAGAGGCCGGCAACAGCCAATAACCACCAGATTTAAAGTACGAATTGCGATTAGACACGACAAAGGTAAAATCCGTTTAACTCTCATTCTTGTAGGACTAAATGTAAATAGTTTGGTTTAATATTGGCTTCACTTTTGTATGTAAACAAATGTTTGCATTAACCTAAGTTTTTTCATTACAATACGTATGAAAATACTATATTAGAAAACAAGTTTCACACAATATTTGAAATCACAAGAATTTTTGAACCGTTCGTCAGCATGTTACGAGCCAAAAAAAAAGTATGCTGATTTCCGTTAAGAACATTATAAAATATGTCCAACCTAGTTATCATGTAAGCAATCACCATTCAGGAATACCAACATTAAATAATAAAATGATGCGTGTCGTACTTCATAGCGAGATTATAAAATTAGTTGCAAGTGTATTGATTCATGTAAAATAATGGACATCGAATGAATTAATTCGACTATTCAAGTTGTTTGGTACTGTTTATCTTCTGCTGATGATAGGACTCATGATCAAGGCACTAAAGATCTCAGAACTTAAACCATTCTGGAACTGTGCCCCTCTTAACTAAAGTATACAAATCTTTAATTCTTTTGGAATTGACTATATTATACTTGATAAACTCTCGACAACTTAAATTTCGAGCAAAACGTTTATCTAATTCAAAGCATTTGCCCTGATATTCCAAATGAATCGATCATATTGAGATAAATTTTCATAGAATTGTTAATTTATTTCTTAGAAAAACGTACGATGACAAAGACATAAACCTTCTTTCACCTTCTTTCAGCTATACGTCAGTGTATCACATACCCTGTATACAGGTATGTTAGAAGAAACGGACCAAACTGCAGGAGTGTATTATGCATTACAAATAAATAAAATTTTATGCATTATCATTTTATTAATCATACTGTTCTTTCAATAAATCTTCAAAAGTACTGCAATTGATCTATTGAATATTTATGTTTCGTCTAAGAAGGACGCCTGTGGCTCTCCTTCATATCCTCCTTTGATATTAGCGCAAACTTCGACTTTTACATCGTAAATGTCATTCTTGAAACATCTCCATAATCAACAGTCTCGTAGTGTGACGTCTGGAGGTCTTGGACGCCAAGTAATAGGACCATCGCGACCAATCCAAAGATCTGGAAAAGTATCGTCCAAATGTTGCTTGACGTGACGGGCGAAATGTGCAGGAGCTTCATCACGCTGATAATCTAATGTTTACAGGGATATCGTTTACTAGTCCTTGTAATTCATTTCTTTAAAAATTGAAGAGGTGCTCTCCCGTGAATGAAACGAGAAGACCAATTAAATAACCATGGGCCGTACCACACCGCACGTTTATCGAAAACCTGTTGCTGAAAATTATTTCCAACTGTTGCGTGGGGATTTTCCTCTGATCATACATGAAAGTTCCGACCATTATTAATCCCGCCACGGGAAAATGTTCCTTCATCCGTAAAAATTATGCGCGATACAACACACCCACACAATTCTAAACGGCTTAGTAAATGTTCCGGTTGTAAATGTTGTCCAGAATCCAGAATATCTTCCATTTCTTCTAAACCTTGTCGAGTAGCTTGTTCAGAGATTATTTTAGCACTGGGAAGTATTCCGGTCTCGCACGGTTTGTTGAAAACTCTGATAAATACGTTTTTACCAGGATTTCTCTGATGTAGAAATCGTTGAGGATATTCTTCAAATACAGACGCAGCATTCCCATTACAAAAATCATAAACAAACACCATATTTGCATATTTTAAATGTAAAATACACTGACGCTGACACATATCAAAACAACAAAATTATTGAAATGATTTTGAGGCTCGAAAAGATTGATTCAGATACCAGGTACGTCATAGGTGATAAGCGAAAAAAACTTTTAATGTAGAACGTACCTAACACTTGCTTCGCATGTACAGTCAATGCAAAAATATTTTTATTTTATTTAAGACGTATTATCTCGAAAACAAGGGAAAATTTGGGCCAAGAACGCTAGTTAAAAATTTTTAATCACGCTATAACTTGAAAATCGGATAAGAACATATGATTTTTTTTATTTTCACGTGTACAATACGCTCCGGGAGATTGATCCGTTCTTCCAAATTCATCCTGTATATCTCAGTATTTTCAGGTTTGTATAATTAGCTAGTTTTGAAAAATCCCAAGGTGTATTTTATATTTATTAATATTAATAATGATGAACATTAAATATAGCTTAGTACGCATAATAAGCTTAGGTAAAGATAAACTTAATACAAATGATAATTTTATGCTACAAATTGAAGCAATTCCAAGATGAAAGTTTCAAAGCGGAAGACGCTGTGGTAATTTGGCAAGAGTAGGTACGCAGTTAAATTCCACCTTCTTAAATCTTTAACATGCTTTTTGCTAACAAATATAGCTAATTTATATTATTATATTTTCAATGTCAAACAATTAAGACTTAAGATCTTACTCTAATAATTTTATAGATACTAACTCAGGTGTACCGGAGAGGTAGAGTTATGTTACACGACCGTGACTCGAGGTTTTTTAAAAACACAAACGAGACTTGGTGAACAATGTTTATTCTACTTCAAGACAAGTATATCTAACTAACGTCTAAGTGGAACTCTCTTGCCTTTAGCCCTACTGGCGTTTTTATACACAAGACAAGATTGTTTACAAAAAGTACTTAAGATACGAAAGGTCTGGTCTAAAGGTACAGTTTTCGCTAAATATAGTGTAGTTAACTATAACATGTCTCCTCCATCCCCAAGATGAGCGAATACGGGGTCCGGATTCGTCTCACGTGTTCCTTCTTGCGTGGTCATGCTGCTATCAATTATTCTTCGGTACGTCTTCCAGGCATGGTGTCCGAGGATGCAGAGTATGGCGACAAGAGCAATAATGAATAATACCGTGTTAGTCCACGAATGTTTTGTTGATTGTATTTTTTCTATTTTGGTGGTCGCTAGATTTTCGGCCAGGATTCTTATGTGCTTCACATCTTTCTGATTTATTGCTGACACTCGGACGGTGTTCTGTTCGGGTCGACGAGGGGGCTTGACGTTGAGGTCAGGCAACGTGAAGATGTTGTCTTCAGGTAGTTTTTCATTGTCGAATAAAATGTAGGGAGTTTCGGGAATTACGGTATAATTGATTTGGTAAACAGGGAGAAAATGGAAATAATCGTAGGGTTTTGAAACAATTGGTACATGTATTTTGAACAGAATTACGTCGTTTGAAATTACAAAATTAGTTGAAAAGAATAAATAATAGTTGATTAAATGTTTAAAGGTTGGTAGATGACCTGGGCCAAATTTCTTATTTAGCATGTTCAGGATATTTTCAACTTCATGAGGTTGCATTATAGAATTATGTAGTACGTGCAAGTTAGCAAATGATAGTGCTGTTTGTAAGTTATTTATAATGTCAAATAACATCTGCAGTTCTAAGACTAATTTGTCCAAGGTCAAGCTTAGCGATATTACTTGTCCATGTTCCTGTAAAATTCCATTATCTTTAATTAAGTGACTGAGCTGAAGTACGATTTTGTTTTGGTTGATCTGAAGTGTTTCGAAGGTTTCTGAATATTTACTTATAATTTCCTTTAATATTGTTTGTTGTTTAGAAAGGGATTCTTGAATTTTGAATTCGTTTTTATTTATGGTTTCAATGTACTTATTAATGTAGTTACGATCATTGGGATCCATGGTTCCGAATAAATATTTTGATGCTGTGCCAACTCCGTCGAAGATTGCTCTCTTCTGTCGAGTATTACGTATGCCAGATATGACAGTTCCAATCTGGATATTTAGTGCGTTAGCAATTTCTAATTTTCCCGATAATAGCAGACTAAAGTGGTTGGGGTTTTTTTTCAGAAATTCTTTTAGTAGGTTTATATTATTCTTAATTTTATTATTAATCAAAGCTGGAACGCTGATATTAACGTGATAGGCGAATGTGTGCTCATTTTCTATTATACGTGCTTTGCCCATTTGTAGAGGGAGGATAGGGTTCGTTAAGGTCTCAATCTTTATTCCGCAAGCGGGATAAAGGGATATCATCAGAATCAGAATGATCTTCATCATCAAGCTGATGCCCTGCAACAGTTAATTTTCTTTGAGGCTTTAATTGTCTCTGATGTATGACCTTATTATTAGATAATATTTTTACACCTTCTATGATCTGGGGATCGTTTAATTTAACAAAAGGAAGTTGGTCTTTCTGTGTTTTAGAATTATTTTTCGCGAATGCAGGTTGGTCTGGATTCAAAGCGATCGACCTTTTGCGATGTCGGTTTTCGCGTTCAAGTGATTGTTTTTGTTTATTTCCTAACGTTTCCGACAATTGTCCTGACAATAATTCTAGTGTTTTCGTGTGTTCTGCAATGTAATTAGATATTTGTTCGTTTTTTGTTGTTTCAAAAGGGTTTTTGAAATCTAGTTGCCCCTTTGCAATTTGGAAGGGTGTATATTCCGTGGCTGAATGAACGCTGTTATTATAAGATAAAATTGCAAAGTTCATTAGGTCTAGGATATTTAAATCTGGTTTATTTTCCCTTAAGGTTCTGATGGTTTCTATGATCGTGGAGTGAAAACGTTCAATCGGACTGTTACTGTTAGGATTATATATGGTTGTGTAATGTAACTCGATCTCGTAGAGGTTACAAAGGTCTTGAAAGACTTTGTTTCTGAATTCAATCCCATTATCGCAAGTGATTTTTCTTGGGATGCCAAAACATGAGAAATACTGAATGATTTTATTCGCACTTTCGATGGAATTCAGTGAACTTACCGGGTAAGCCTGACTAAATTTAGAAAAACTATCGATAATTGTTATGAAGTACTGATTTGTGATTTTGAAGGAATCAATGTACAAATGTTCAAATGGTTTAGAACCTATAGGTGTTGATTTGAAAATTAATTTATTAGGATGTCTCTCGTATTTCGATTTCTGACAGATTTCACAAGCGTTTACGTAATTTTTAACGTCATTTTCTAGGTTGGGCCAATAAAAGTATTTTTTAATTGCTGATATGTTCTCATTTATACCGCGATGCGATGTTTTGGTTTCGTGGTACAATTTGATCTTATGTTGTTGTTCTTCGTGCGATGTTACATCTTCTAACATGCTACGTGTGATGCTTAGATTAAAGGATTTGTTTTGGAAGTACTCCTGTAAGAATCGAATCAGGGGTTTTTCTACATCGGTATATTTGAAAAATAAACAATAGTTTTGATTCGGACGTAAATATTCTTTAATTAACTTATAGAAAATAGCTTCTAATTTCGGCTTATCGTGAAGAAGGCCTTCGTGCAATAACCATGTGTGACGTTTTTTCTGAAATACTTTTTCAAAGTGAACTTGAAATGTTTTACAGGGTGATTTCCCTATTATAATTTGGTTCGTGTATGTGTTAAGGTGTCTGTCTGTATAAGGAAGAGTAATTGTTGGATTCCCTAAGGAAGTGTGTACGGTGTCATTGTCTGACGGTGTTTTTTCCGGTTGAATAGTACGATTTGAGGTATCAGAGATATCTCGGGATGTGCTTGGACGGAATTGCATATCTTTGAGAAGGGTACCTAACTCGTCGGCATCTAGGTCGGGGAGTTCATTATCATCCAAGTTAACGATCATTGAATTATTATCGGTTAAATCTATTGGGTGGATTTCTACGCGGGAAAGTGCATCTGCGTTAGTATTTGCTTTACCCTTTTTATATATGATGTTATAATCATATTCCTCTAGTTTGAGTCGCCAACGAACCAACTTAGAACTTGGTTCTTTGAGTGAAAATAGCCATTGTAGTGGTTTATGGTCAGTGATGATATTAAACTTTGTACCATAAACGTACGGTCTGAAATATTTTACTGCCCAAACGATGGCTAATAGTTCCTTTTCAATTGTACTATAATTGCATTCCGCCGGATTTAAAGTGCGGCTCGCGTATGCTATTGGTAAATCTTTACCTATTGGACCTTGGGATAACACTGCTCCAATAGCGAAATTGGATGCGTCTGTTGTGACGTTGAATGTCTTTGAGAAATCGGGGTATTGTAATATGGGATCTTCTGTTAAAATGCTCTTACAAGTTTCGACACATTTAATAAACTCTGGTGTGTGCGTTATTCGTGCATCTTTTTTAAGACATTGAGTTAATGGTTTGGTTAAATGCGCAAAGTTTTTAATAAATTTCCTGTAATAACCGACAAGTCCTAAAAATGACTTTATTTCCCTGGCGGTTTTTGGGGTTGGAAATCTCTTTATTGCTTCGATTTTTTTTGGGTTAGGTTTAACTCCTTCAGGTGTTACTACATGCCCTAGGAATTCGACCGATTTACATAAGAATTCCGATTTGTCTAATTGGATTTTTAGTCCAGCGTTTCGCAAATTGGTAAAGACTTTTCGGAGGCTTGAAACGTGTTCTTGGAGACTGGTCGAGAAGACGATAATGTCGTCCATGTAAACTAAGCAGATCTTATTTTGTAAGTCTTTGAGGACATTGTCCATGACGCGTTGAAATGTCGCGGGTGCGTTTTTTAATCCGAACGGCATTCGAACGAATTCGTAGTGGCCGTTCTCTACATTGAACGCTGTTTTTGGAATGGAATCGGGTTGCAATTCTATCTGGTGAAAGCCAGACGCTAAATCGAGAGTTGTGAAATAATTACATCGTCCTAACTTATCCAAGATGTCATGAATATTTGGTAGAGGATACCTATCGTCTATTGTCTTTTCATTAATTTTACGATAATCGATTACAATGCGCCATTTTTGTTGGCCACTTGCATCGAGCTTTTTAGGAACAATCCAGATGGGAGAGCTCCAAGGGGATTGGCTTGGTCGGATTATGCCATCCTCTAGCATTTTGTTAATTTGTTTCTGAACCTCATTTTTATGGATGTAAGGATATCTATATGATTTAGTGTGGATAGGCACGTCGTCTGTTGTTCTGATTTCATGTTTTATTTTGTTTGTGAAAGTTAGTTTTTGGGAATTATGGTGAAATATTTCGGGGAATTCAGCAATGATTTTCCTCAATGATTGTTTTTCTTCGGGATTTAAATGATCTGTACGTAGACTTTGAAATGAGACAAGGTTACTTTCGTTCGATATTGGTTGCCTATTTTCTATGTGGTAGCATTCAAATTCGTTGTTGTCGAAAGGGTTTCCGAATTCCCTTACGAAATCAAAATCTAAAATCATCAACTGTGATTGTTTTGTATGATTTTGGATTTCTATCGTAACTGATTGATTTTTTACACGAGTGATGCAACTGGGAATTTGTAACAAATTTTCGCCGAATGTTATGTCGTCAATTAGGATTTCGGTACCT
>LR737384.1:52390-116101 GCA_902655005.2 Marronus borbonicus | reverse complement strand
CGTTGCTGACAAATGGCTTCCCTTAAGATGCTGATCTGAGCACCTCCAATACGAGACGGAAAAATACAATTGCACGAATAATACAATCCCGCTCTAATAACGCGTGGAACAATCAAGTAATATCCTAATTAGTGATCTCCCCATCTCTTATTACCATAAAGATAAGGAGCCACTTTTGCTGAATTATACATACGGAGTGAAGTCAAAATAATCGATCTATCAATTCTATACGATATTCCGCCAATTATTAAGGTAAGTTCCGTGATTCTTGTCAGTTTTCGATAGGTGGAGATAATAAATTATTCACTATATGCAGTTTTAATGTAACGTTAACTTGAAACTGCGAATTGTGTATAGGTTTTTAAACAAAGGTAAGATATGAGACAATTTATTCATGAATAATGTTAACCATTGTTTCGGCATTACTAGAGCAACTTTCAGGTCACCAGACATTCATTATTTAACAACCTTAATTTATTTAAGAATTTTTCACTCAAGGCTGGAAAACCACGAGTACACACATATGCCGTACGAATGAAAACATTTACTACTCACATACCTAAGAGGAGACAAAACAATCGCCTGAAGAATAGGTTTGCTCGACAGAGAAACCCTTCATCGCTTTTGAGCGAGTAAAAAATTGTTTTAAGTGCATGTGTTAAGAAAGTACTAGTTCTGGATTGGTTCTGTTTTGTGATGGAACAGAAAGTTTCTCTCTACCACAATTTGAGCACCTGCAACCTACGATTTTTGACATTTCCACGCAGTTCTTTCAATTCTTATTTTTGTATCGATTTAGAATTAAAGAATTTCATCTTAGGAAAGATAATAACTAAATAATAAAATAAAATGCGATAATCAAAGATTCAGACCTGAAGTCTTCCACCAATTAATCACCTTCATAACCCAGTCGATCGTCTACAAATTAACGTATTTAAACCGTAACTCTTTCTGTCGACCAACTGATTGATGTGAAATAAGTTCTCTTTTCAAGAAAGATTCCTGTGCAGTAGTGTTCCAAAAAAACCTATTGTTCAACTTCAAAAAAAGAAGCGACGTATTCCAATAAAGCTTACATAAAAAATGATGTTTCTTTTTCACAATTGATTAACACAATTAATTAAATTCAATTAATTAACAAAAACTGATAGCTCCACATGCTTCTTTTTAATCGGAGCAAGGATAACAGTTGTCGATAAAGCTATAAACTTTGGCTTCCAAAAATGCCATGGCGATGGCCAATGGGAGTGATTTGCAAAGACGTGGAAGACGAAAATTTAAAAAGAGACTACCTGCCTAACTGATACGCGATTTTGGCATAATAATAGAAGATAAGGTTCGTAGATCGATATTTGAATGTATAGATCGATTTACCCAAAGACTATCGGAAAGGTCTTCTGCAATGGATAACGATATAATGCTAGCGCCTAACAATTGTTTAGAATCTGCCGTAGTAAAGCATAACAATATCTATGACGAATTTCAAAGGAAACAAGTGATGCAATTTATTATTAAATAGGACTTTGCTGAATCCCTTCCCCACATATCCCTTCTTATTGAAGGACACGATGTATACATTTGCCAAGTTGCAATTTTCTGTCCTTGAAAAACGTCACAAAATAATCTATATGTAAATGTTTGCGTCGTTACAAACAGACGTTAAGGATACCAACATAGCGATATTTATCCCTCAAAATAGTATCGAAATGAAAATAATGATGCTGCTCATAAAGTGGTAGTAGGAATGTTGATATCAATAGTTTACACTGTGAGTTAGGCCGGTCAAAACATGACATAATAAAATGTCCACTTTAGTAATGAATGAGTTAAGAATTATTAAACGATACAAAGAAAGATCTTGAGATTTATAGACACTACTACCTTGCTCCGTGAAAATTGATCTTTCTGAAAATAATTTTACCATTTCACGACTTGAATATTAATTCTTCAAAGTGAAACTATCTCTATAAATCTATAAATTTGTTATTCCACACACTACTAATGCTTCATAGTGTGAAATAATATTGCCAATTAAATGCAACGTTGCAGTAAAAATAGATAGATTTAATTGACTAATTTAACCAAATTGGTTTAATTCAATTAAAATTAAAAAAAACCCTATTGGGAGATGGAATACGTACACATACATACATCGTAATTGCATATGTACGGTTGCACCTATTCGGAATGTTGCTAGCGTATTTACGTTTGATATTTTTAATAGCAAATAAAATTAGTGACGGATACAAGGCCAACATAATTATTATTTGCGTTAATGTCACAGATATACAATTTAAAATAACGTACGAAAACCAGTTAGTTAGGTAATTAATACAGATGTAAGTTTCAACATATTTTTGCGAACGATAACGTGTTGTCTAATAATTATTATCATTGCCGCGACCTCGAGAATTCGTGGCAATATCTTTTGAAAAATGGTAGGACTAGTAAACAACAATTTAGATAAAAAGAAAATTTAAACTATAGTGCTCTCAAATTATTTAATATTAATATACATGCATTACTAAGTTATAATTAAGTAAACACTTCTCGACCACATTTACAATTTGGAGAGATTACTTATCTAATCTAATTACAAGTATGTATTTGAGCACTGCTTTTACTGAATGTATTTTATTTTAATTTTAATTTATAATTATCTTTCGTGAACGTCGAAAATTGTTAGAAAATTTAACAAATTCACATGTCGGCAAGGTAGAAGTCGCCAGATCAAATTATGTAACTTAAGCATTGGCATCTAGGTGATTAGCCAATTTTCTGAAGAATATTTTCAATTAAAGGACTCGCCTGCCTTTTAACCTTTCTGACAAGATTAACTCGATCAATTTATTGGACGAGAGGAAACAAAATTCCCTTTTCCAAGCTATTGGTTCATTTGTTTACAATTATAAACAAATTTTAACATCGAGAGTACTATGAAAACAAAAACGCCACTTTTATCGCTATTTTATTTGAGGTTATGTTCATACGTCAAACTCGAAAATTCCTTAACTCGTAAAACGCCAAAACAAATTCAATATTTACCTTCATATAATCCCATATCACTAAATAGAAAGACGAGTGAAGCAGCACAATACGGCCCCGTGTATTTAGCTTATCACGTGACTACTGTAATGTTTTTCGTGTACATATACTTTTTTTTGTATATTACGTTCTGTTTTTATCCGTAAAATATTTACGACTTAATAGGAGAATGCGAGGTTAGGCAAAACACTTCACATATGTTTCTACCGCATGCAATTTCACTGACAAATGAGCAACAGTAATTATGTTATTTCGTATTGCAATCGGAAAATTCTGTCGCTTTTAACAGTTCGAATTGAATTCCGTCGCCTTTTTTTTGCCGTCTGTCGATGAAACACTTGCCTCAGTATACGCCACGCGACTCAACTGACGAATTCACATAAAAGCGACATCGTAAACTCACTTATTTATGAAAGTAAACTGTCGAGTCATGTTAATAACCTGCTCGGCAACAAACGCAGTCACATAATGAGCAAAAGCTTTAAAAACACCTACTGGTAGTAATTATTGATAGCGACAGTGACGTGTCTTCATGTCGCTTCGGTGATTAAGTATCAAAATCGCTTGCCGCTCGTTCACGTCACACACTTACTTAACCAATGAGAAATGAAGTTAGTTACTTTAAACAAGCCGTAATTTCATGCGGGTACATATATTAGGCTCGTACGTAGCTGAAAACGTTACTAACGAAAAGGTAACGCTAAACGAAACATTATATAAAAACAATTGAAAATGTATACACCGGGTGTTCAATTTCTGGAAATCTGGAAATTTATGAAAAATTTCCTCAAAGACGTAAGAAGTATTATCGAGGGGGACAACTTTTTATGCAAAAATTGACTCGCCCACTTGAACCTCCTGGGAGCTACCCCCTTAAAAATCTTAAATGGAAAGGGATATCGAGTAATACCTTATTTTAATGGTATTTTGAAACGGTACATTTTGGCGTTTAGTTTTTTGAAATTGATCGATTCGTCTTCGAAATTTTTAAATAACTCTTTTGGTTTGTTTGTTTTGGTCAATATATTCATCGAGAAAAAAACTAATTTTAAACACCTTCATAAATTTGTCAGAAACAAACAAAGTAAATAACCTGATGGTTATTTAAGTTTTAAGCTATGTTTAATATCATCCCGTTTGCAGTTATTTACTAAATAAAAATATATGTTTTAGGTACGTTTTTATGCCGATTTTGCGTTCGTTAATTCAATTTTTTACCATTACTTTAATGTTCTGTAAAGAAAAATCGAATCAACGAATAGGTCTAAAATTCTTTCTTCAAATGAGATTCTTCCATCTTTGTAGCTGCCTGCACACAGGACGAGGTACTCAGTGTTATCAACCGACTTAAAAACAAATTCTCGCATCTCGCATCTGATGATATTGCATCCGCTATTCGAAGTTCCTAATAGATGTTTTAGTGTATTTGATTAATTTAACTTTTACTTTCGCAATATTTTTGGATGTACTTGAGCAGACCGCGATTGTACCGATTTTAGGAAGGAAGACCGCACATCTGTCACCCAACAAGGACACCGTGTTACCGAAACTACAAGCAAAAGGCATATAAGAACTGAAATGCCAATGTGGAAAAAGCCACATCGGTCAAACAGGGCGGAGTATTTAGTGCAGAGTGAAAGAACATGAGAGAGACGCACGCCTTAGGCACATTGAAAAATCTGCAGTAGGAGAACACCTGCACCAACAAGGAGACCACCGCATAACCTACAGCGACGTTAAGGTATTAGCCAGGACCAGTCACTCCTATCTGAGGATAATGAAGAATACCAACAACTTCAATCGCGAAGGCGGATACAAAATCAGCAATATGTGGAAGTTAGCACTGGGGAGTCCGTCATACAGCGAACGACCCGATTCATCGGAGCGGAACGGTTATAGATCAGCAAAGCGGAACAGAAATGGGGTATATAACGAGGAACAAGAGACAACAACACCAGTCTTTAGAAATCTTCTGAAGAAGCTGACAGCATGACCAAGTCAAACATCAATTACGCGACAACACACCCGAAAGACATTTCAACTATGGATTGCGGTCGTGAAAGCCTACACATCCATTATGTACTACAGCCAATGGCTTTAGCTTCAGCGTTTTGTAAAATGTTAAATTCTTACCACATCGCAACATCATTACCGATAGGCAACTCCGTTTTCGGCAAAACAAATCAACCTCTACAGCGCTAATTGAATACCATTATTATATTCTTAATGAAATTGAAAATACAAGAGAGGCCACGGTCGTTTTTTACGATTTGCAAAAGACTTTCGAGTGTATACAACAAAATAATTTAATTGAAAAATTAAATCCGTATGGTGTGCGAGGGAAAGCGGCTGAATAGCTTGCTTCATTCTTCCAAAATAGCTACGGCTGCCGCTTAATTCCGGTGTAATTCAAGGTTTCGTTTTCGGTCAAAGGTTATTTAATGTGCTTCAGCCCTCTTTTTATCAGATGTGTATATGACGATATATGCTGATGATCGTCAATATTAACTAATCCGGAAGTGACTAGAGAATAGTACACAAGATAAGGCAAATGTTCTTCTGACAACTTTATGTGACTGATCTTTGTGTCTTAAAATATGCATAATTTTCACATAACAATTTTCAAAATATCATTTTGACACCAAAATGTCGTACCATCTGCACCAAGTCTCGTAGAAACGTTGGAATATTTTCCCACATTTTTTTTATTTTAACTTCAAGTAGTGTTATTGAAGAGTGTTTGTGATCCTTTAATTAAGTTTTCGCAAAGTACCGCAAATACTCAATTGAATTTAAGTCTGGAGATTGAGCAAGTTTGTAAGGTGGAATCCATTTTCGTGAATCCAAACCTTAGTTTTTTTTTCGAGTGGTACTATCTGATTGAAAAAAAATATCTGCATATTATTTACGAATACGCATAATATATCCATATCTGTAATCATCTTTTGTTTCATTGTACTGCACCTAATCGGCTTTAATACAAGATAAACAAGAATCTGATAGCGGAGTTTATACGTAATGCAAAAAATGGTGATGAGGCGTGATAGCCTAACTTGATTTTAATAATGGTAAAAACAGCGGGGCAAATTCGTCATTAGATATATGTAATTTAGATATCAATCTAAAAAGCTCAATACAGGGTGGCGCAATATTATGATAAAGCTCAATATATCTGCTGTTAAGAGAGATATCAAAAAATTTTTCGGATAAAAATTGCGGACACTCCTAAACATATCACTTTAAAATTATTTGCATTTATATAGGGTGTTCCATAATTCCAGGGTGAAACTAACTTATGCTTTCCTAAATGGGACGCCTATATATTAATTTATATTTTGGTTAAGTTCAACACACTCATTCTCCTACTATAGGATTTCATTACGTTATTCTAGGTATTTCAAAAGTTATGGTAAATTTTATTATAAAAACATGACAAACTTAAATAACCCTTATCTCATTAAATAATTAATTATGTCAATACTATCACGGGCTTAGGAATATACTCTTACTTTGATATGAACAGTAATTTGCTTCCTCGAATGTTGCATTTATACAAGGTAAGTCAAAAAGGTTGCTGTTTCTGTAAAGTCATTTACGTTTTTTAAACGAGTGTTTGAACGTTTCTGTCGAAAACAGAGTGAACTTTTTTTTCCTTGTTGTTCTCGATTTTTTGTAAGTTTTCACGGCGAACGGTTACCGGCGATTACTGTGTCAAACCGTTTGAAAGGTTGGGTACGTGTGATTTAATAAACATTAATCGGATGTAATTGATGGGGAATTAAGGATGTTTTTCACTTTTACGATCGATTGGATTCCATCTTCTTATGAGCTCTTGCGTAAAACAACGCTGCATTTAACGGTGTCCCCTACGGCGTTAAAACAGGTTCCGGCGGAAGTTTACATTGTATTACATTAAGATACTTCGCCGCCCGAATTGGAGATTGAGGAACAGTTTTTTTCCCATTATTCACAAGCTTGTCGACTACGTCTACACAAGTTTTACTTAAAGTTAATTTCTACCTAATTATTGTAAACATATGTACAGTGTGCCAAGAAAGTGCCTGCTACTTTTCATGTTAATGGCAGCAGATGGAGTTCATAATAAGCAAATTTAGCGTAAGTGGCAACATTAGATCATTTTGTCAATCTTGATTTTATACAATTTCAAAACTAATGCCATAGTTAATGTTAAAAACATATTACAATAAAGTAAATTAATCATCTTATCAGCAGTTTATTTATCTTGAGCATGGATTTCATCAGTGATTCACAATATAAGTATTAATTATGAATTTCATAGCAACTATAAATTTGAACTAAAAACAAGTACATGAATTTCCGTTTACTTGAAATGTTTGAACTGCTAGCTTTCAGGATCAGTACATAACTGACCCTTTTCGCAGCGCTCCTACAACTTTTGGTGCACTTTTCAGCGGTAAATATTGTTCGAAAATCTTCTTCAATATACTCCTTTAAGACAGAAATATCAGGCTTACCACCATCTAACAAAACCGGTCGTCTAGTGTTCTCCCAATCGCAATATTTTTGAGAAGTCTAATCACATGTCCTCTTCTTCCTACCCAGGATTTCGGAAACGTTTCATCTAAAAATTCACGAACCTGTCTAACATAGTGCCCTGGTGCCTGTTCAATCCTGTTGCAGAATTATGCTCGGAGGACAATTTTGCTGTGCCACTGAAACTATTTTTGTTTTGTAACGATGATATGTGCAATGTAATATGGGGGTTTCATCTAAATAATAGATGCAATTGTACCTATTAACTTTTCCATTCAAATGAAATCTTTCGCAAAACTGCAGTCGTCTATTAGGATCGTCTTCATTTAGTGCATAAATTAGTCGGGGTAGATATGATTTTAAACCAATTTCTGCAGTCAGTTGTCTTTGGTAAATAATTGGCCCATTTAACGGATAATCGTGCACCTCTGCACAATTCCTTAAACTGACAACAATTTTGACCATCCCACATGCACAAAACTATTGTCTGTGGTCTGTTACATCATCCAGAGTCTCAAATTTCCCTCAAAATCTTTTGGTAGTTTGTAAGTTATCTCTATTACAATTGCACCGTTTTGAAATCCATTTCTTTTTGCCATGCAGAATCATTTAATTATTGCTATTCGTTGTTCTACTCTTAAATCCACGATGAAATAAACCAAACACAAAAAACTATAAAGAGTTGATTCAAATTAAGTAGTGTGACGGATACGCCGAATATTACGGTTTTTTAGACAACAGTAATAAGCAATGTTGTGAAATTTATTTAATTTTCGTATTATTTGAACAAAATGAATGCCATTTAGTAGTGCAATTTAGTGCAAAAGTAGCAGTCACATTCCTAATTTCGTTTAAGATTTGAAAGAAAATTAGATGAAGGTTCATTTGTGGAATAAAAATCGAATTCGTTCGACAAGTTCAAAAAGTGCAATTTTTTGCCAAATATCAGGCATTGACCCGTGAATAGGATAGATTTCGAGTTTGTATACCTCTAAACTGAAGCAAATGAAATGTGTAATACATAGAAACCTGGTTTCTAGTTAAAACTTAAAGAAATAATAGAAACAACGGCACAGCGAGACGTTCTTTTCAAATCTGCCAACCGTCTCCGACCGTCAAATTACCTGAAGCTACGATATCCAACTTCCAAAAACGTAATTTTTATTTAATTTCAATTTCTAATCCTTGACATGTGCTGTAGATATTATTTCGGGGAAATCGACCATTTAATACCCTTAGAAATATACGCTTACTTAATTTAATACACTTACTTTAAACTCCACTGATAAGCTCTGTTTTTGCAATTAAAAATATTAAACCAAATGTCATACACATCGCCTAAATTATATGGCTTAAAACAAGTTGATAATAATTAATATAATTGTCCAAACATTCGTAAAAATATTAACGCATAAGCCCATCATTATTAATCGAAACGTGATCAACAATGTACTCCGTTGTTATTTATATTTATAACCCGCACACTTTAAAATGTCCAAAAGTGAATTAATAATATGTAGATAAGGATCTTGATAAGATGATATTGTGATACCCAGAAGGTCCTAAAAATGAAAATTAGTTTCATTGAAATAATAAAAAGGATTTTACAATATTACGCATTATTTAAGAAAAAAATATTTGTACAATAATATACTTATCTACATATGTAAGACAATATATGGACTCCAGTCTAAAGTATAAACAATTTTTGCATTTTGGTCAATTTTTATGTGACGATTTTATAGAAAAAATATTATAATATAAAAGGGAAATTCCACTCATCGATTAGAGATTATGAAAATCGTTTTTTTTTAAGTTGAAAGCTGAATAAAAATGATACAAAATTACTCGCTGTTTATTGGTTTTCCTTGAAGTTTCTAATTTGACCGACATGGCCGACAACAAATATAATGTCTTATTTTAGTTTCTAAATTAATTTTGGAAATTCTCCCTCGGTGATTGCATCATAATAAACTTAACATCGTGTACAAGTTTCATTCAAATTCATTTGGAGGAAGAGTTTCTATAGAGAGCAAAAGGGAAAACATCATTTTGGGGACGCACTCCAAATATTCGAAAATAGAACTACGAAAGCGGATCAGGAGATTCTATTATATTATTGAATCTCTCAATCTTTTCTGAGTGTGGGTTCTACACCATAGAGCATGAACAGGACGTACTAAATCTTGGAATAGGGTGATAAGTTCAATAAAATTTTTAAAATCGTGGGTTCGCCGTTTAATCATCAATATGCAGATCAAAATTTAGGAAAGGATAAAAAAGTATCCCCAAATCTTTAATTTGATCTACGCAAACGGATGTAACATCACCAGTTGAATACGCGTAATGGATAGAATATCCTTCCTCTTCTAGAAATAAAACGGCTTTAGTTGAATATCAAATAATTATCTTCACATCAAGCAAAAATGTTGGTATCTACTTGTAGTTTAACACAATCAGAAGAAGAAATAATGTTAAGAATAACAGGAATTTTAAAAAGTGTGTGCGATAATTGATGCTGTTTATGAAAAGAGAAAATGAAACCCAAGTAGCTGCTCTGAGTTACATCGGAGCTTACTCGAATTGGGTTCTTACAACTTACAACCATTATTTTCAGCATATTGTTTTTTATATATATATAAAACAATATGCTGAAAATAATGGTTGTAAGTAAACCTCAAATATTCAGAGAAGGTGTGAAAAGAAATTTAATAATCACATAAAAAACAATTTTATTACATAAGCCATAAGCTTCAACTGCAAAATGCTCCAAATTAATAAATTATATACGTATGTACATATAACGCAAAAAAACAGTTTTCCCAGCACAATATTTAAAAACGTTTTATTTTATTACTACACTGCTATAAATAAATATTTGTTTCACTACGTGATAAGAAATATTGTGAACGACGAATGCCTGACACATCACAAAACCTTCAGAATAGAGCAGTTTCTTATGATATCGATTGGCTACTGACAGTATCTAGCAGTTGCAAAATAGTTCTTGCTTCCTAGGAATCCTATGACTACATGAGAAAAACAACAAATGTCTGGCGACAATTTGTCTGTTTCTTATCAAATGCAAATAAACAGGAAAAAAAAAATTAGTTGAGAAATTCAAATGAAAAATAAAAAATTCCTGTAAAAATGTTTAGCAGTAGTTTGCACGGAGTAAAATAAGAAATGTTATAAAATGGGCAAAATAATAAAATTTATGAATAGAAAACAAAATTATCTGAAAGGGCATTTAAATTCGTATAATAAGACACAATTTCTCACCGTCGCACAGTGTGGGACATTTTACCAATTTAGAGAAGAAATATTAGCTTTGATTGCTTTTTATATCTTTAGCCAATAGATGTTGTAATTAAATACATTTTTCAGATATATAAAACAATATTCAAAGCAAATACAAAGCTCTTTACAACGAAGTCCCAGTTGTTGCGCATCTCAATTGTATAAAGGTGATTCAACGCAAAACTTTGAACCGCATTGTTTGGAATAAGCACGAACCGTGCTAGTATATTAACTATTAAATAACAACAACTTCAAGTTGGATAAAATCACAAATAAATTATAATATACTATACATATGACTTTTCATAACATTTCAATATTTAAAATTTTTCATTTCATTTTCGATTGGCCACTATACATATACATATTTATACCAACGGGCAAGTATGCCAACCAAACTGTTAACGTACTTGCCTTTCGATCCGCTGGTTCAAATTCGGCCGGAACGGTTGGTCTTTAACTAGTAAGCCTGCAGAAACGAGTGCGCTTTACCAAACTAGCAGAGACTAGACAGACTCGTGTTTTGTCGACTCTCGGGGAAACCAGTAGGCAACACGAACCCATTCTCATGAGACGAATAAACACAAGTAATTTCGTGAAGCGCAACTCGTTTCTGATTACTGATAAAAATCGAAGCATGCTTTATAGGCTACGTCTATACGTCTATAACTATAGGCCCGTGTCAGTACGGCATTTCCCACCTACCGAAGGTTGAAACATCTCTGGATTCTGCAAAATTCTGTTGGGGTTGGTTAATGATTATGGCGCTCGAATAGTGCAGAATTTCTTATAAAGCTAGTTTATGTTCATTTGGAGTATCCGTTACGCTCCCAATCTCGATCAACCCAGTCGGCAATAACATTTTGTGTGCCCAAAATTGAGACCAGTTCCTTAAAAAAGCTCCTCCAATTTGCACGATGAAGAATATGAATAATATAGGGACGGATCTTGTAAAGAATTTGGGTTTCCGAGTTGAAACCGTGTTGTAATTGCATGAGAATGCCAACGTTTCGCTCTCAATTGCATGGAGCTTCTTCTGGGCTGCTGCATGTTGCGTCGCTGCTGTTCGAAGAATGAGATGGATCCTTTTTTATGATATTGGAAGATGGAGTTCATACCAGCATTTTTTCCTTTATCTTTGTTTATTTTTTGTTCGTACACCCTTTTATTGCTTGAATACATTTTTGTATACCTTCTTTACACCCACCTATCCTTCTACCTTGGTGCAGTAGTACCTAACTTATTGTATACCTAAAATTGTCCTGTAATTGGATTTGCACGATCTGTTGGATTACATTGGTTATTTATTACGACCTCGACTCAGATATATAACGCCGTAAAACGCGTATCTCCATGTTTTATAACGCGGCAATACGGGAAATCATATCTATGCGTATGGTGTGTTTATTATTTAAATAAAATATTGTTGTATTTTATTTTACTACCTTATAATACGTTTAAACAATTCTTTTAGTGTAAATCCTTCGGAATGATTTAATCTGGGACCTAATTTTTCATAAAAAAATCTATTTTAATACTGCAGAAATTTTGTAATATTTAAACAACGTTTATTAGTCTTAAAACATGATTATTTTCTATGAAACTATTGTTGATAAGATTTTTCTTCTATACTTCATATATCTGCAGCTACATGTAGCATGTGACCAGGTAAATCACATCAAGTACATATTTTTCATGGTCTGTCTTATCATGATTCAGATCAGTTATTGTTGTTTTAATAAACATCATTTATCGTTAAAATACGTACGATAACATGATTACATCAAATGCACCACATCTATTTTCCATCCAAGGTTAAATCGAGAGGTGGAAAATATTTGTCTGGATTATTTCGGTTTAACAAACGGTATCGAAAACATATCTGATGCTGATAATATTTATTGGGTTAATCCATGGTTAATATATGCAATTGCGGCCACCTAGCAACTAATCTTACTAATGTTGATGGAAAAAAGCTATGCCATAAATTAAATCGTTATTCATTTATTAAAAACAATAAAAGTAGATTGATGTTATCTTTGCTACAAAATCATATTAAATAACAAGTATGCCGAAATAATTAAACCACTTTAATATACACGCAGATAAAAAGCTACTTCCAAAATCTGATAGTTACTATAAGACTATTCCTCCTTATTGCTTAGTAATGTGGACTGTTAAAGGGAAAACGTCCACAAATAATATCTACAGCAGACCAAGATAATCGCAAGATTATAACAGAAGCTAAAAGAAGCATGTAATTCTCTACTAATCACCCGAGAAGTAAACCTAAAAATAAACGAAAGCAAGGCAAAGTATATGAAAATGGATCCGGCACAAAATATAATATAACAATTAATTAAGCAGAAATCATAAAATTAGAACGCATACCTGGAATCAACAATCGTAAAAGACCCACACAGAAGCAGAGATATATAGAGCCCAGGCCGATTAAAAGGTGTAAGAACGCAGAGATATGAAACAGAATACTTTGATCGGCGAAACAATATTGAGCAAGATATATAATAAAGCCGAAAGATAGGTGATGAAAATTTTAAGATGGATTTTAGGAAGAAATGGAGAAAAAAAAATTTGGATCAAAAGTATAAACCAAGAAATAAGAATTTCTATAGCGAAGCGGAAGCAAGTAACATAACCAAATTTGTGACGATGAAATGGAGGATACCGAAAGAAGAGCAGAAGAAAGAAAGGTAATCCAAAGAAAGGGAGCTTGACAAAAGCACTTTTTGATAAATTGTGTAGATTAAAGTACACAACAAAAAATAGCATTGACCAAACTTCACTATTACCCCTCACCACAAACACTTCACTGAAACTGTAACGCAAGTGTTTCTGGTAAGGGGCAATAGTGAAATGTTTCAGTGTCCCAGTACCACAGTATTCGAGTACGTGATTTAGCATTGACAAAGACAATCCATTTTTGACAGGTTTTACAAACTGCCTTGTAAATCTAAGCAATCTAATTTTATTACAAAATGTATAAAACGCAGTACTGCTCGAAAATATCGTCGGGTAGGCGATACTGTTCGTTCTCTAAATCATGGGTATTATTTTTATGTGACGAATGTGCAATTAGAGTCTGTAAGAAGTTTTTCATCTCTACACTGCGCATAAATACAATCAAGAGATTCGAAGAAACAAGATATTGCATCTAGAAAGAAGACAAGCATAATTCTATGGTTGTTTGTTACGATTTACAAGCAGTGATGCAAAGAACTTTCTTCTTACAAGAGCAAACCAAATGTGAAACTAGTACTGGACTTCCGCTATACGGAGGAGCTAATGAGATAACAATATACGTGTATCTTAAAAGTTTAGTCAAACGAAAGGTACTCCGATAACTGCGGAGGACAACAATAAAATAAATTTGTTACTATGTATTTGCACGCAGTTGAAAATTTGCCCATTCAGTTTGTTGCTTATAAACTTTCGCACTGCTCATATCCAAAATGAAGCCGATAACATGGTCTCGCTAATCGAAAAGGAAGAGAAGACCTCTTCAAATTAGCAAAAAAGGAAATAAAGACATAAATACTTAATTGGAAACATTTTCCAGATCAAAAATATAAAAATTTTACTGTAGATACATGTAGTGAAAAGGTTGAGTGGAGTGCCACCATGTATGTTTTGAAAAGGCAAAACCAAATATTATTGAATTTAAAACGTCTTATAGTAGTGCAGAATACACAAGCATTAAGGTAACGGCAACCATGAGATGGAAAAGAATTATCGCAATTCCATTTACTGTAGCAGCTTATAGCAGATTACTCCTAATATCTGCGAGAAAAAAAAAGTTTTTTATTTGTTTGTGAGAACAACCTAATCCCGAAACTGCATCAACGTTTCTATCGAGAACTGGAAACAACAGCTGAGGATGCCGAAGACTGACAAATTCTCGAGCGGTTAAAAAACATTATATTGAATTTGTTTTTATGTTGTTTTGTAATAATAAAGTTGAGCACATTAGAAGCTGTGTACCCTGCCGTCCAAAGAAGTTCGGTCGGTTGGTAAAACACATGAAAAGGTTACAGAAACAAACGAAATTAAAAACAAAAAAAAAACAAAAATTATTGTATATACAGGTAAAAAAGACAAAAATAAATAAATAAAAAGTTATTCTGGCCTAATATAACATACTGAACATTATTTTTTTTTTCATCGAAAAAACCTCCTTTGCTGTTAATCACCGCTCGAACTATTCTAGGCATTCTTTCGATAAGTTTTTCTTAAAACGGATTGTGGAATATTAATCCATTCATGTTGTAGAATATTCCGTAAATGTTCTTGTGATGTTGGGCAAATTTTTCGGATCCTCCTGTCCAGTTCATCCCACAACAACTCTATCGGGTTCAAATCTGGGCTTTGTGGGGGCCATGTCATTACTTTCAGGGTGTGCTGTTCTTCTTGCTCCTTTAGATAGTTATTACACACTAACGCAGTGTGTTTTGGGTCGTTGTCATGCATGAATGTAAAGTTACGGCCTATTATACGCAATCCTGATGGCACTGCATGATTCTGGCGTATTGCAAAATAATTTTCCTTCCTCATTATACCCTGCACTCTGCATAAATCTCCCGTCCCAGCAAAGGAGAAACATCCCCGCACTAACACAGAACTACGCCCTTGCTTCACTGTAGGCACAATGCAGTTCGGGATCACTTTTCGGTTTTAGATCTTCGGACATAAACTCGTCGATTTTGCCCAAAAACCTCAAACTTTGATTCGTCACTCCAAAGCACGTGTTTCTAATCATCTAACGACCAATCTAGATGGTAACGGGCCCAGTGTAGCCGTTTTGCTCTGTTGCCCCGACGTAATAAGGGTTTTCGAATGGCAATGCGTCTATGAAGGTCCGCTTGATGAAGTCGACGTTTTACCGTACTCGCCGAAACTTGTTCTTCACGGCCGCGATTGACTTCGGCTGCTATTTGTGGCGCTGTTAATTTTCTATTGCGTTTGCTTAATAATACAATTCTCAAATCTTCAGTTTATGTTGTTTTCCTAGATGCTCCAGGACGAACACGATTTTCTATAGTTCCAGTTGTCCGATATCGCTTTATGATGTCATTTACTATTGAACTTCTCATATTTATTTTTTCAGCAATTTGTCGCCCCGAATATCCTTCAAACGGCGTAATAATGCGTAAACGTTTCTACACTGGTAGACTTGCCACGTGCCATTTTGAAGTAAATTTTCTTAAAACTTTCGCGCAAAAACAACAGATGCACACCAACACACGTTTAACAGTAAAATGAAGCAAATTTATATCTTTACGCCTGTGATAAATAAACAAGAATGATACTGCGGTATATTTCCTAAATGTATTGTTCGTTAATAATCCCCAAACGACCCGTTTCAAAAGATCGGTACTTCCGAGAAATTCTTGGAATGATTATAAAAGGGGCTTTATTGTGGTTGTCGCAATATTTCCACTTTACATAATAATTTATGGCTTTAATCCCTTAGAAAAGAGTGTATGCTTAATATTTTTCTAATTTTATGTATTAATAATTGTATACAGTGTGATATAATAGATTTTTATTGTATGACCGAACTTCACTGAACGGCAGTGTATGTATATTCTATGATTAATAGATTCCTTTCTGCTAAGTAAAAATATTCGTAGCTCTATAGGTTACTTATTACAGGAAGCGAAAAAGCAAAGTACTAAATTTTATATAAACTACAATAATTTATTTTATTTATTTTAAAAGTAATGCAGATAATCCTAAATTCTCAGGTAAAATTAATAATATATACAGAGATACAGGATGTTGCATTTAATTCATTTCATCCATTCGTTTTGTGTGTGTCAAAATAACGTTAGATTGTGTCACCAATTCATGTCTTTGATTTTTGGTTTGCCATTAGTAAAAACATAAATATAAATGCAACAAATATAATATACTGTTTTTTTTTCTTTCTAAATTGGTTCCAGGATATCAAGAAAAAAAGTATTATTTTAAAACGTGCTTTTAAAAGGTCATGTTATCAGACATGTCAACATATACATATATGAACCACTTTCAAATGATAAAACTTATTTTCATTTCAGGAAGTAATAATATTGATTGAAAAAAGACGGAATAATTGCTTACGTTTGGGAATGGTGTTAAGGAAGCACGTCTTACGTCTATCTGATGGATATCTTCCTTTGTGTAAATGTTATTTAAACTTAGTGCGTAAAGTGTTCTGTTAATAATGTTTTTGTTTTAATTGCATATTTACAACTTGACCAAAATTCACGCCTTAATTTTTATATTCATTTATAAATCAATATTGCAAACCTTATATTACAATCAACAGCAAGTTTATTAACCATAAAAACTTGCGTTATATCTTAATCTCACTAATTATATTAGTCACTCTGCGGTATTATCACAAAGTAGCTTACTGACAAATAAAAATTAAATTTATATTTAGTTAAAATAATCAAATATTTGGTTAGCGACTGTTATCTTTTCGAACTTATATCTTATACCTTCTATTGCAACTATGATCTGTCATAAAAGCAAATTTTTGAATTTCGAAAAGAAAACCAGCACAAATTTAAATTGCTTTTAATTATAGTTTAAATAAACGTGCTTTAAATAGAATTATTATCGCTATTTATTTATGTATATAGTAGTGAATTTATTTACAAATGTAACAAAATTGTGTTGAACTTGGAAGTAATAAATATCGGCTTCCTCAATATATAATTACACAAGCCAACAAGATTTTTTACCGTTAAGTTATATGTTCAAGTAGGAGTCCTAGCAATGTTCTATATATTGGGACTTATTCTTATAATTCTACATTATTCTATTAATGTTCTTAACACGTGGTTATTTGAGAAAAAATCTATTCATAATTTTTACATGTGTACGAATTAAAAAGAATTGTAATAAATAATTAAATTAAAAAATAAGAGCCATTGTTTCGTTGAACGCGCGGTATAACACGAGACCACGAGCCATCTTGTTGGAAAATAAAATCGATATCTTTCCTATACAACTTTTCAACTGGGCAAGAAGCTGTCCTGCAAAATTTCTTGATATTTTCAGACAGTCTTTATGAAAAGCCTTTCTTGTGTTTGAAATCACCTACTTTCGGTTATCCCTCACATAAAAGTCGAACTTAGACTTGTTGCTAAAAACTTTCTTCCGATCATTAAAAGTCACGTTTGGCCAGTTCGTTTCTGAATAGCTATTAATAGAAATTTTTCTTTAGCCTAAAGTTATATCTGCGTAATTTGTTTATGTACATACATATGTATATTATTAAATACCTCGCAAAATCCGAGTTCGAGTGAGTTGCGCTAATCCCAAATGGCTGTAATTTTGTACATGTATTACGAAGTATTTTAAAGTATCTTAAAAATATGCGGAATTAAAAAAAAACATTAACCGACATATATCTGTTAGAGCTCCTACAACATGGAAGTATTCATAAATAATACGCGTTTCATAGCTGGTCTAGCTCAAGTTATTAAATTATGCGGTTTAAAACTTAGATAGAGATATGTTCTTATGTTATGTTATATAATTATAATTTTGTAACTTCATTAAAAAAATTACGACAGGATGGTAATCCCAGAAGTGCCTAACTTGACGTTTGTTGACGAAACAAACTACTATGACTGATGTTGTAGGTATTTGTTTATTATCAATAGTGAACGCTAGCAGTGAATTTGTAAACATCGAAAGAATTACCAAAAAATAGCTTCCTCATGGTATTGATGGAATAATCCACGGCAAGCGCAATAAAAGGAGAGAGAAAAAAATACACTAACACACGGACATGTTTCTGCCTACCCGACGTCATCAGCGTGGTTTCGAGAGTATTTTTCATATCTCTACCTTCTATTGCTGTTGCCTCACAGTTAACACCACAACTTTCAAAACGACAAACTCGACATTTCTTGGCGCCCCCTAGTGCCAAAGAAACGCGAGATAGAGATATGAAAAATACTCTCGAAACCATGCTGATGACGCCGGGTAGGCAGAAACATGTCCGTGTGTTAGTGTATCTTTTTCTCTCTCCTTTTATTGCGTTTGCCGTGAATTATTCCGTCAATACCATGAGGAAGCTAAGCTATCATAGCATTATATTTTTTGGTTATTGTTTCTAGGCATTTTCTGATGTGATCGAAAGAATTGGTTATCGTAATGTTATACAACACTTTTATTTAAAAGGTCCTAGTGCAACCAATTGCAAGGCCAGCCTACTCAGGGAGAGCCTGCTATTTCGCTTCCAACGAAAAAATATTCGGTGGCAGAGTTTAAACGAGGCCGTGCGAGCTGCCAAAACGAACATTGCTTTAATGCAATGATCGACCAAACGAGGTGACTACGCCAGATGGTGAAGGAAATACATAAAATGGTATTGGATTACCGACATTTCAAAAAATGCTGTACATCGCATATTGACTGAGAATTTTGAGAAAGTTGATGCAAAATGGGTGCCACGATTGCTCACGATGGAACAAAAACAATGTCGTAAAGATGCTTTAATCGCGCCGATTCATAACCTTGAATGAAACATAACTCCATCACTTCTAGTCGAAATAATGGACTGAAAGGGGGAAATCGGCCGGCAAAGTAAATAAACGGGGAGTATTACGCGAACTTATTGCAGCGTTTGAGTGATAAAGTTAAGAACGATCGCATTTAGCGAAAAAGTAAGTGCTGCTTCATCGAGACAATGCACCAGTTCACACATCGGTTACTGCGGTGTCCAAAATCAATAAGTTAAACTTGAAAAAATGGCTCGGTGGTTAACAATGAAGAGGTGGAGCCTGCAGTTGATGGAGTTGATTTTGAGAAGCTCGACGATTCTGACTATATATCTAAGCTATCGAACATTGCTGAGAAAAGTGCTTCGGGCTAAAAGGGGACTATGTCGAAAAATAAAGATATTGTTTCCCAAATTGTTTATATTTTCTTTGTTAGGTCGGATAATTCTAGGACTACCCTCGCACGTCGTCGAGGTGGTCGGTCAAATATAAATATGCCAATTGACACAACAATTATATCATTTTCAATGTCGTTTGCCAGTTGGATATTGGTAAACAAACAAGCTGATGCTGATTTTGATAATAACATAACGTTCAGCGATGAAGACTTTCATTTTAATGGACGCGTGAGTAGGCAAAATTTCCGCATTTGAGCCGAGGAAAATCCATACGTTTTAGATGAAAAAGAAATGCATCCAAACAGATGCACTGTTTGGTGCCCATTTAGAGCTGGTGGAGTGATGGAATCTTTTTCGAAAATGAAGCTAGTGATGTGGTAATAGTAAATGATAAACGCTACCATGATATATTATAATTTTTTTTTCAACCAAATTGATGAATTAGACAAATGGTTTCAGCAAAACTACATGTTACAGAGCACGTGAAATAAAAACTCGCGTTATCTCGCGAAATGCTGACATCAAATGACTTACAAAGACGTGATTTAACGCCATTTGAATTTTTCCTTTGGGGTACGCCAATAGACCGGCCACAATCAATGACCTCAACTTCAACGTATTATTCAGAAAATACAGAAATAATTTCATTTCGCCAAACGAATAACATCGTGTTAGATGAGTTGAGGTGGTGATGTTCTGATATTCTTCTCTAATTGTGAAGCATAAACTTTATATTGAAATACAAGAAAACATCTTTTTTTTTAGATTGGTGAATACAATGTAAATAAGTATTAGATAAGGTATTGCGCAAGTAATAGCTTGTAATGGATAGAAAAAATAAGCAAGATTTAATTATTAATGTTGGCATCAATAGCGTGTTTGTTGACAGAGTTGGCATAGGACAGCATGTAACATGAATTTCATTTTAGAGCAGTAAAGAAATCATTCTCCAGACCCCTTGAGTTAATCGAACACTTCTAAAGGCATTAAATGACACTTCTGTATTTAAGTGTGCCCCGTGACCTGTCGCCATATCGATATTGACAAACGAAAAAAATTAAAATATCGGAAAAATTATGTTAACATTAACTAAGATTAGATAATAAGAGTCACGTTGGTGTATATAAACACAATATACAAAATACATATATATGTATGCACATACACACTAGATGATATAGTTAGCGAACGCTTTATTTTATGTGTTCATGTGTGGGCTATCGTACCGAAAATATGTACGATATTAAACATACCTTACATCATAAAATCGCTTGGAGGTAACTTTGTAATATATGTCCTGTAATTAATTTGTTCGATTATCAAAGATAATATTATTTATAAAATACTTGGTTTAACTTGTCACTTTCAAACTTGTTATCTAGCATTAAATCTTAAATAACAATATTCGACAGGTACGAATGTTTATGTGTTAGAGCGTATAGCACGAAATAAAACAATATAAACAAATAATAGAATAATTTTTGGATTGTCATCATCATCTTTATCTACAATCTACCATAATTAGAAATTTTGCACTCAAAAAAATAGATAATGCAAAATAGAATGTTAAGGTAAATTAATACCTTTATCACCATCAAATACGCTTCATTATAATTTTAATAGGCTTCATTACAATTATTAACAAATCTGGCAGACCTAGATAATAGAAGGAATAACATTGATATTAAAACGTATTATACTATTTGTATGCGGTATTATCTATTTTTTGTATGCCAAGAAAAGATTATTAACTTACGTACTGTCAAATCAGACAGTACAAACATATAGACGCAGGCAAAAGGGAATTCTAAGAATTTTAAATTATTTGCTATAAAAAATAATCTTAACTTTACCCAAATTATTTTACTGTTTTCCTATTTCAGCATTAGATTTTTACAGCATACGTACGCAAATTAAAGCCGAGATAGGCTTACTGCTTGCTGCTTATAGAGACTCTCACCATTATTTGCCATAGCGAAATTTTGAGCAGCCGCGTGCCAACTTGGAACGTCCCAAAGCTGCGACCACTACCGATAACGTCGAAGTTCACCAAATTGCGCCGTCGACTGTCGCATTAAGGTTAGAGAGATAACAAAGAGTGTAGGCATCTGAAAGAAAGTGTTTGTCACACAATTATTGAAAATTTGAGCATGGAAATGCTGGGTGCCGCTCTTTCTCATTCAGGACCAAAATGCATTCAAATGAAGATTTCTAAAGCCCTGTTCAAGCGCCTTAAGCCAAATAAGTCGAAGCTTCGGCATTAATACTGTACACAATCGAATCGGTGAACTACTGAGAGTGATTAATTTTTATACACTTCGAACCAATACTCGACAATTTTTTTTTACTGACAACACAAGGTTCCAGCAGCTTTTTGATAAAAATAGCTGTCCAACAATTTTTTGTTTGACATTCGGGAACGGTATAACTTTTTACCTCCAGGATTCCGGGATAACGGGATCTCGTTTTCCCGTTTAAAAAGCCCTGATGTTGATTCCAATTTTACACAGATTGAATTTTCATCCTCGCTTTACACATTTACCATAAGATAGGTTTTCGTAAAAGAAAAGAAACGAAAAAAAAATCCATTACACACACTTGTTCTGTGAGAAATCAAAATTACTAACGTAAATCAGAATTATATAAAATGTCTGTATCATTTCAAAGTCAGACAAGTGTGCTGTTGTTTGTATGCAACAATCTATCCTTATGGTAACCAACATAATTTCGATGTACCTACACGACCATTCCGCATGGATCACAAGGCAATTCAAATGATTTTTATTACATTGAGAATGTCATTTGACTTAATCGATTTAGTAATCGGGGATTAGAAAAATAATCGAGAATTAGATAAATTGCATCCGGGTTCGCAAGAATTCAATATCCGGACATTAAGATCGGATTTCAGGTACCAAAAATTATATAAATTGGCCAAAAGTAAACATGAATTAAATTTTTTTAAACAATTTTTAAATTTCAAATTTATTATTCTTATTATTATTTCTATTTATTTTAAAATTAAATTTTCTAAAATTGTAAGGAGAATTTCCGCCGTGGGCGATGTAGTGCCACATGCTTAAATTGCTACAAAACAAAATTGAATCTCCGTCCTTACTTGCTGCGGTTAATTTTGATGTCCCACGGCGTAGTACTAGATATGGTGCTACAATTAATACACCAAGGGCTAGGACGAACATTATGATGAAGTCTCCAGTTTACGTTATATCAAAGAACTTTAATGTCTTCCATTGCAAGTACTTGGAATTGTAAGTTTTTTTGTTTCTATGCTTGTATTGCTATTTTTTTCCTTTGTTTCTTCTTTGTATCAATTAGGATACTGTACATGTATTTTTATTAAGTTGTCCTGTAATTGGCTTTCGCTGTTGGACGAATAATCTTATTATTATTATTATTACTATTATTAATTTATCCCTTAATCATATTTCAATTTGCAAAAAAAAAATAATAAATAGATCCCTCAAAGAAAAGGATTCTCATTACTTTATATTAGACTTAAAAGAATAGATATAGGACCTAGATAAAAATTAGTTAATAACCTTTATCAACATATTAATAAGCTGCATTATAATTATGGTATCTTTCAATATCTGGTACGTGCTTTTTAATATACTCTTATTAAAAAATGAGCCTGTCCCTAGATAATAAATTATATTAAAAGGTATTATACTTTCATACCTGATATTGTTAATTTGAGTGTAAGTTTCATAAAATTAAGACAGAAAATCCATTATTTATGTAGTTTTGTACATGCAATAATAACAATTGTAAATTTACTTTTTTTTCTCTGTACGTTACATCCGTTATAGCTTATCACTCGTAGAAAGCAAGAAAAATCGGCGACTGATACGGGAACATTGCATAGTTAGTTATACATAATACAACTATAATTCATACAGTACAAAAAACCGCTACACATGCAGTTTCGTAAATAAATTTTAATTAAAAGTGTATGTACAATATTTTGAAACACGAAAGATCTCTCATTATTAACGATAACTTAGACATTTCAAAATTGACCCGAATGACCTTGATGTTGAATAATGTTGATAAAGCGGCTATATGTGTTTGAAAATATCTCCGAAATAAAAATCTGTGTATATCCCGTTGTACTTAAAAGTATATAATTTATATACAGTTTAACATCACTTTTATGAAAACCGTATGCTACTATAATTCCTTGTAAATATGCCAAAACTAAGCCAAATTTATGATATATATTCATGTACGTAAGATTAATCAAAAGCTATTATAACTAAAAGATAGCCATATTTACCATAATAGATAAAAAAATGGTTATTAGCATGATGTGCATAAAATAAGTTTCCCTAAGAAAGAAGTTTTATGAAATATTTGTCAGCCGTGAAGAATCATACAAGAAATGGAGATTAGTTTGTGTTCAATTATCAGGTAATCATTCATAAAGTTGTCTGAATTTTTGTGCCTAAGAAACTTATAAGTTAAAGTAAAGTTAAAGTAAGTAAAATAAGCAACTAACAAGAAAAAAATTGGTATAAATGAGCGAAGTTACCAGATTTTCATTTCAAAAAAGACGCAAACCTATTTCGATATTCCGAAGTATATGTTCTGGGCCTGCGAACACTTACAGATAATGTTGTTAAACAATAATATTCATCTGTTTAAACAAGTTTATTTCGTAGTTTAACAACACCGCGTACAACATTGTTTTAAAAGTTCCTGGTTATTACAATATTAATCCATGCTTGTATTTTGTAAAGGCAGTAATACTTATGGGGAAGTATTTGAATGTACCCACCTGCAATAAACGAACTTACCGAGCGCATGTAAAAAATTTTCATCCAGTCTTATGGTACTGCTCAAAAGGTAATCTGTCCCATCAACCTCCGTATCCGAGATGGAAACATCTGCAGGACTGGACGAACAGCAAGCCGAAGGCATCTTATTCCTCAAAACACCCAACATTGGAGAGGGTGAAAGAAAGTAGTTCCGTAAAGTCACTAGTTACACAATGAAAACTCTTCCTTCATAGATATATTTATGTACTATTATGCTACAGGTAACTCAAGAATTAACAATAGAAGATTCGGTCAACACAAAGCCGGTGCCTGTATTGAATTAGATAAATGAAGATGTTATTGCTTCGGCCGTAGGTGGGGAGAGGTTTATGTTGGAGATTCCTTCTTATCTGAGAATTACGACGATAAGACGTGTATTGCGATAATTACTTTTGTAATGCTTCCAAACTAATAACTGTCTACAGTTACATCGTTCCCTCGTGCTTCATGCTGTATTTACCTCAAGATAATTCACTGTTTATGGGCGGCACCACTGATCGCATTTCTAACTATAAATACGTCATGTTAAAAAAAAACGTTACGAATTTGATTTCGAAATATTCCAAGCAAATATACTACGATTAATCATACCATAATAAATCTAAGCTACTATTTTTAAATATGACTAAAGCCACCGCTGTAATAGATAAATTTTCCCAAGTCTACTATTTCTTATTTCTTTTAGATTGAAGTTCTTGATAGGTCGTGTTACTAAGTTTCACTTGAATATTTGAATTTAAACTGTTATCTAAAGACATTCCTGCGAGATTCGCTGTTGATCAACTGTTTCATTCTCCAATATAAACATTTCCTTTCAATTGATTATACCTATGCTGTAATGTTGTAATTACAGAGAAATGTAGGTTCGGGAGTGTGCCTTTCGGCACACTTTTTCAGCAGTTTAAATTAAAATAAATAGAAAATAACACTTTACGAAGATTAAATTGAAATAAGAAAAACTTTCACGTTACGTGAACTCTTTATGGTAGCGCGTCACGCACTCACGCCTTTGTTTGATTAACCGAAACTTAAATTTAAATACGTGTTTACTGAACAGTTACTAAACAACGTAAGAACGTAACGTAACAACTAAGTAACTAAACAAAAATTTTGTTTTTTTCTTCACTCCTTTGTTCCCGATAGCATATGTTAAATCCTGGCCATCGTATTACAGCCTGCGATACATCTCATAGGAGTCCACGTTTAATCGTCTAACAAATTGATATAAGCGAGAATTGATCACCTTTGAATATTGACCTTTACTGCTAAAGTTGACGGCTTCTTGCAGAGTAATGAAGACACGATTAAATTCATTCAATACATTCTTGTAAGACAATATTATATTAAAACGAACACCGGTATTATCGTTGGCTGGAATTAACTTTAACTAACAAAACACTAGGAACAGGCCGAGGGGAATCCGATACTTATATAGGCGGCCGAAGCATTGAATATGGACCAGAAACGTGGATTGCTCGGACGTAGTGACTCAGACCGCACTTGGATGAACGCATAGATTGCGACAGGCGCTAAGCAGCAGTAAATATTAAGTCATTTACATCGAAGTACAATATAGCTACGGATATGCTTATAATTAATTATGGTCTTTTGTTTGTTTGTCGACAACTCAAAGGAGCCTTAGAAGTTCCGTCGCTGAATCTTTGAAATCTGGAAGCCCATCTGGGGCCATCAGTTCGGCTCGCATAGTAGGAAGATCCGCAGGATCTTCGCAACTTTGGTTAAGCTTCAAAAACCTACTACTTATGAACTTTAATCACCATATTATTTTAAAATACTTCTGTATTCGTAGAATGGAAGAGGAGAAGAAAGAATTCCCGGAAAATGCTTTTATGCCGTTGCACGCGCCACCTTCAGTATTTCTCTTGGCGTGATACGCGCTTCAAACGAACTCTACGTGTGACGATCGACCAAAGTTGAGATTGTTTGATTATACGCTTTTTTGACTTAAAAAAAAAAATTTTTTTTAAGTCAAAAAATTATGTCGTACAAACAAAATAAATCTGAATCTCTAATAAGAACACCTTTATTACGAACATCGTCAAGAATTTTGATAGCAAAATTGAAGTTTATAAACTGGCAAAGTAGTTCAGGCTGCTGGAATCCATAATAAGAACAATCGTAAAAGCTAAAGACAGAATTATCTGTACGGTAAAAATTGCTCATTCTTTGAACTCAAGCATAACTCGTAAACATCATGGAATTATTGTTGAGATGGGAACAATGCTGAAGTTATGGTGTGATAAGTAAGTAAAAGTAGGGAATTGTCTAGTCTCCTAAGCTAATCTTTAACGGTTGATCCAATCGATTTCAAACTTTGTACGTTGTAGTTGGCATCGAACACGGAGAAGTACACTCAAGTAGAAGAAGGTGACTATAGTAGTGAAACTGTATTTAATGTGGTTGAGACTGGCCTGTCCTGAAAGAAGATGCTTAAAAGAATTTTTATCGCACGAAGAAAAATTCTTTCCAGGCTTGGGTATCTAAAGACCGTTTGATAGTAATGGTTGGCGGGAACGCAACTGGTGATTGCAAGTTAAACCTCTTTTAATTCACCACTTCGAAAAACCAAGAGCTTTAAGTCACCTTTTCATACCAGAAGTGGAACATTATTGCATTTCTACAGATTTTATTTCCGGTGTCTCCCGTTCCACCCTAATTGGTTTCGATCCATCGATAACCGATGGATCCGGGAGTCATTAAAACATTCAAAGCTTACTACACCAGACGTTCGTTTGCACATCTAAACGAAGCTCCGACGCAAAAGGGTAAAATGACTGTAAAGAGCTTTTGGAAACAATTCAATTGGATGTTAGAAGAATCATTAGAAAATCCTAGAATGAAATGCCCCAAAATGCAATTAATGGAGCCACTCGATGTTTCTTCAAAAACGAGACAAACAACGTCAGAAACTGATCGCTCATGTGATAGAAGAAGTTGTTAATTTTACCAAGCAATTAGATTTAGAATTGATGAGTTGGTAAAGAGACGTGAGCTGTACAAGAACAACAACACTCCACACGGAACCAGATCCACCTAATAAATACAAACTTGAAAAGGGCGTAAAAATGTAGAGAACCTAATCTCCGACAAAGGACGCATTATAGAGACAAAACAAGAATTAAAAAAATATATTATCTTGCTACGAAGAAATTCAGCTAGAAAAAAAAATTAATATTTATACTCCGATTTACGCGATGTTGGACACCCTTAACTCCATATTAACGTGCTTTATTATAATATTAATGAGCTGTGACCTTTTCATACCTGCTACATGCTTTATAAATCTGGCCGTCCCTAGATAATAATAAATTGTATTAAAAAAATCTCATATTTCCCATAGATGGTAATATCTATTCTTTTGATTGTGATTACCATGATGATAAATACCACCATGATAAATATCAGGAATATTTTCCGATTTCATGGTTAAACAATAAATTAAAAATATGCGATTAGCAATCTTGCGCTTTAGAGGCTATTATTATTATCACAGCATGAAATTCTTCTACTACGTCTTTTCAAATATAATGCATATAAATATGCTTGGTATACTGATGCACCGTTTCTACAATCGTTTTAATATAAACAGGGTAAGCGATCCAATTGTAATTTAATCATGATTATACATCAATAATTTTACATGCTTGATTTATACAAATCAAAATAATTTATGCTTTGTTATTTCCATCGTATTATTGCAGTTAATCTTATTTCTAATGTATTTACTGTTAACTTCCATTTCAAACAAAAACTAAATAGGACTTGTTTCAATAACATATGCAGTATTTACAGAACAATGTAATTTTAGCAATTTCCAGAGTAATATAAATGGATACACTGCTGTAAAATATTTTTCTACTAGATTAAGGTCTGAAGAACGTGCAGGTTACTCTACTTTGAATCCATCGATTCGGAAAAGTAGCGTCCAAAAAAATTTGAGATAACTGCCTATTGCGTTGAAGTGTAGGAATAGATATTCAATAGATTCAAGTACTCTTCCCCATTTAAGTTTCTATTTATAAAAAATGGGGCTTTTCTACAATTCCCATCCAAACATTTGTGGATGTTGAATATGGGCTGAGAGCATGAATCCAGTGAAGACACTCATTCGACCAATACCTTGAATATTGTGGGGATTAGTTCTTCCATTCAGAAAAGGCTACCTTTTTAAACGGCTAGAAAATACCGCATTAATTCCAAAATGTTCAAATTTCTTTACGGATGGTGGGCTTGTATCATGGTTTAGAACCAAAGTTACGGTAGAAATTTTCTTTTTGCCTGATGGCAACGTTTTCTCTAAAACCTTCGTTAGTTGTGGTTTGGTCTTTTAGTTTTTGGTAAATTTTTAACTGTGCCAATCAAACTAAAATATTTAACGTTTTATTATTAGGATTTCCTTCGTGATGCAAATCATTACAAAGATAACACACTTCTTCATGAGTTTTTACTCGATCACCAAAACCGATTATCATTAAAATTTCAATACGCTCTTTTCGATTTAAATGCACCATATCACTATACCACATACCACTATACAATTAATAATTATGGTACCTGTTTATTTTTATTAATAAATAGAAATCCGAGTTGCCCATGCTAGACAAGATCTACTACAATCTACAAAAATATACAGGCTGTTCCTTTTCAATAAAAAAGTTGGGGGTACTTCCGGTTAAACCGGAACTGTAACAGCTTTTGTTCCTCGCACGGACGGAATATAGCTCTAGATTAAAACCACACTAACCAGCATTGAATGTATTATCTGTCCCGACCTGCCCTGTATGATCTTTTGCACTAGTAACGAGAGTTGACGCAATTCCCTTCAATTGGTCGGAATCTGTACCATATGACCAGGTAATGAATTCATTTTTTTTCTTGAAACTATGTCGTAAGCTCTTCTATAAAATTCCAGACCCAGTATTGTGATGCTTTAAAATTCCCAATTTTCAAAAATTCATTTCACCCCGTTTTTCTGCAGAAAATTATGATCTACATAATAAACTTTCATAATTTTTCAAATTTCCGGGTTCGGATTTGTCCCTTGTGAGTGTGACTGCTGCGCGTAATTGCAAGTAATCGTTACAATTACTTTGTACGTTGTAGGAATTTGGGGTAGCAAAACATAGAGCGTTGACGTTGTGCACTCAATGTTTTGCAAAATATCCATTTTGTTGAATGGCACATTGTGTATTCCTTTTCTTTAGCATGGAAGCTTTCTTCCGTTTTGTGGAAGATAAGAAGAAAAATTAAATTATGTGAAATAAAGGTAATTACGATAAAGATACATATGCATCAAATGTTGGCTATTGGATACCTGTAATTATACAGGTATTAACTATCATTTCTTATCGCGTTTTTCATATCACAATTCAAATAAAATTTCGAATGTAAGCAGAGGACATTACACAATATTATACAATAGTAGGTAGATTATTAAGTTATTAAAAATTATGATGACCTTCATGGAAGAGAATAAATAAAATTAAAAAAAAATAACACCGCAAAAAAATGTAGAATACCTAATATAGCAACAATTAATTTGTTGACGACTATTTTAATGTTGGTTCGGAGATGTTCACTAGGAATAACGGCCAAGGAACAACAAATGGAAAATACATCTTATTTATCCGCACGTGTCATTTTTTATATAAAACGCTAATTATTACAGTTTATGTTGTATAAACTAACCATACAAATCTCAAAGTGTTAAGTATCTTTGCAGGGAACTAACTGGGACCAAATATTATGAAAATATTTTTGTTAAAATGTCTTCACTGCAGAATTTTAGCAATTAAACAATTACGCCACGCGGACCTGCATATGGATTTGTGGTATATAGTTCTGCACAAATAGGTTTGTATCGACATCTTGGGTTATTAACTTATATTAATAGGATTAACGTTAACAACAAACACACGCTACGTTTACATGTGCATAATTGAAGTTTAAAAAATTGCAATAAATTTCCACTTATTTGCGGAACTTGCAAACAGTCTGCACATGCAGGTTATTTTTATATAATTGAGAAAAGGCATAAGATAGATATCGAATTGAGGTTAAATGTTAATCTGGCATGAAAACAAATTAATTGTGAAATGCATATCAGATACATGCATATTTGTTGATTTACATGTTTCCAGAAAAATATTTTGCTATACAAATATACTGTATTATAACCAATACATCGTATAAAACTTGAACAATCAAGTCGCTTCATTTTCCTCTAAAAGAAATTTTGAAAATTGAAAAAGTGAGAATTAAAAGACAACTCATTCTTCAATATCAGTCATTTGCCGTTGTGATGTCACACATATCGATTATCTGACCGGAGTACTTTCTCGATGGCTCGTCGAAGAGATTTTGTGATCTACATATCTTTGGGAAGTAAACAACTTCTGGATGAAACAACTTAAAAACGACAAGGCAGCTGGGCTCGATTGGGTTACCTACTCATTGCGCTTGGTCAATGCACGATGAATAGGTAACCCGGGTCACACCGTAAAAGCGACATATTTAGAGGGCGGCAAATAAAGTATTAATCGGTACATCATTATTACATCGGAGAGAGTACAACTTAGTCGGTTTTGCACGTGACCGTTCGGACAGCTAGCTTACTCCCAACGACTAAGTTTCGGATTCTCGCTGATATTGTTATTTTCCTAGTCTGAAAGCATGCTATTGGGTCTTTATTCGGTTTCCATATAATAAACGCAGCCCTTTCCCGCAGAACTACAGGCCGATCAGTCTTGTCTTCGCGGTTTGCGAAATCGGTGTAATCTGTCCGTATGTTACTTTAGAACGCTTTAGGATAATATAGTTTAGTACTTACTCGCAATGAGCGAATGACGAAGTATTATGGCAGAAGAAAACCTCGTTGATAAGTGACTTCTCTTTATAGAAGTCGAGGTAGATATAATGGGAATGACTTAATAATGGATTAAAAAACAAAAAATGTACCTACATTTTCAATTATTTTCTAGGATCTCTTCGAGAGACTTTGAAGACCTTTTGAATAATGTTGGTCTTAAAATCTATAACGAAGATACAAAACATCGAAATGTAGTTTCTATTAGGGAGGGATCAGCAGTAACATTATATTTAGTGGCTCTGATGTTATTCCAGTTTGAGTTTTCTTTTCAAACATTCAAAACAACTTATTTCTGTTATTCCAAAAGTATGGGCTCCAATTGTTGGAAGTTTAAGAAAAGAAAGAATTAGCTGTCGGATGTTTAAGATATTTCGTTTTTTTTTTTAGAACAAAACCAACTGCCGCTTCTTACAACAAATATTAAAAAAAAAACTCGTTCGCTAAGTTGAAAAATTACTTTTTATTGTTTCTACGATAACGTGTCCCAGCGTAATATTTATTAGTAGTGTCCCACAACGCAGGCTTATTTTATTTTATTTTACGAACACGAGCATGATCTAATATACTGAATAAAGGTATTTTGCATCAGGCATGGGAATACAACGATCTTTCAAGCATGGCTTGACCCACACTATGAAAGGACGCGATCGCGCACACGAAGTCTGTACTTACCTTAACTAAGATATTGCACAAATTCTTTGTTAGTTAGTTACATTGTATTCTTGTGGTTTTTTTTTTATGGAAAACCAAGTGTATTTTTTTCTAGGACTCCTACATCAATATATGCAAAGCAATAGTCGTGATCAATATTGCTTTCTGGAATCTGTGAAGCAATATGTGTAGCAGTATAAGTGTAAGTTAAAGCAATATGTACAACAAAACAAACGTATAAATAATAACTGAACATGTTTGTTGCAGAATATCTCAGAAATAGATATCACTCAAAGCTTAGAAAATGACAAAAAAGTCAACAGAAGGTTTTATAGGTAACCAATGAAGGTTCATTACATCAAAAAACGCCCGACTACCGTTTCATCCCATGAAAAGAAACCGACAAGCACACAAAATTGAGAGTCTAAATATCAACGAAAACCAAAAGGAAGTCGTAAAACAACTGATTCGACTGAAAAAGAAGATTCTTTAACTTCGGCATTAGAAAAATTAGATGTTTCTGAAAAAGTTACCAAATTTGTTGCCCACTTTTCCGTCCACTATCTCTTCCTTCTTTGTTTTTTCCTGTTATTGAGAATTTATAATAATCCTATTCTTAACATCTCATAACCACACAAGCCTCAATTAGCAACGACTACATTATCAGAGCTGTCAATTTCCGTGTAAACCCTTTCACGAAACACGTTTTCGTAAACCCAGGACTTCAAAATTGCAAGAAAGCGCGAACCACGATCGTGTTTTACACCCTGTATCAACTTTGCTTTAACTTCGAAATTTCTTTTTTTGGTGGTATTCCAATGCTTTGGTACAGATGTGTTCGTAGGTATATGTTTGGTAGTTTTAATAGTTAAAAAGTAATTGCATGGCAAGCATTCTGTGATTTCCAATTCTAATAATGATTTGCAAAAAAATTATCTAATCTCTGACTAAGCTGCTTTTAGATTGGGTCATTTAACAGTTTTTATTTTATTTTGAATTTGCTTAGTCATAATACTCCTCTGTTGTAATAATTATGAATTTCCTAATTGCATTTACTTAGAATATAAATAAAGTAATAGAATTTCCAAGTTATACGAATATAAAAGGTGCTATATTATTATCAGACTCTTTCCGTAGGTATTATTTAATTGAAAAAATATGTAGTTAAGATCCATTCTTGCAAAAGACAACAAAGATTGTTAAATTTAACACGTAGATACTGAAAATTTAATGGAAATTTTATATGGTATTTCTTTCGCTTTCGGAGAATAGTTATAGCTTATAACGGCATTGCAACTTAAGAGTTTGTAGATTATACAACGCATTGGTTTCCTTGAAAGAACCCAAAGTGTGTATAACCTTGCTTCAACAATGTTAATAAACGTAGTTCAAATTAAAAAAAAAACACAAATTCAATGAATGGCTCAAAAATAGCGTAATAAAAAAGTTCAACAGCCAACATGCTGACGCTGGTGGATAATATAAGTTACTTGTATGATGTTGCCAGAGGTAATAAAAATTAGATACCTATATCCTTAGTATATTTGTCAAATATTCTTATTTTTTCAGTAGCAAGGTGCGACTCGAGAAGTACCGGAACTGGAGCAATTACTATTCCTATCCAGTCCAAAAAACTCTCTTTGCATTGGATCTCTTATAGTTAATTTTATCAAAAATCTAGCTTCTAATACATTTCAAGGTTTCACAAAGACTTACTTTCGGTAAGTTCGCCCAAAACAATGATAGGAAATGTAACTCATTACGTGATATTGTTGACTCAGATATTGATAGGAGATGTAGTTATGTAGCAGACCATATAATGACTAGAGATGACAAAGGCAGAATTATTACTTTTTTGCAGCGACTAGACAGACTCGTGTTTTGTTGACTCTCAGGGAAACCAGTAGGCAACACGAACCCTTTCTTATGAGACGAATAGACACGAGTCTGTCTAGTCGCTGCAAAAACGTAGTAATTTCACCTGCCTTGGTCATCTCTAATAATGACGTATATTCATGGGATTGTAATCCGCCAAATGAAGAGTTACAAAAGAATTACAAAAACACATTATATTTTTTGATATTTTTGATTTCACAATGTCTTATTTGCCTCACGTTACTGCAATCTTTTAGACAGAAGAGTGCAATCATACGATGACTTATTTCGACTAGTCGGCTCCAACATCTAATCCATTTCATCAGTACACTACATAGCCCCCTCAGGAACAGTAGTTGTACCCTGAAATATCACATTAAGAGAAACCCAATACTAGTTTTCTAATGCGCATGACCATGAGCTTCTTTCCGTTTGAGAATTGGTGAATGTAGCCTAAATTAATTTTACGGTCATCTACGTTAATTGTAGCTATTTCAATAATTCATCTCCTATAGGTAAATTCTTGATGTGCTCTGAGATTTACTAGAGTCCAGTATCAATCACTGGAATCCTGAGAAAAAAGAAGGAGATTGTGCCATTGCTCTTAGCCAAAAGAGAAGTTCGGAGCTATTTGCTTTTAATCGTAACAAAGCTCTTGTTTCTGTTCAACCGAAGAAAAATTAAACTTCACTTATACCGTAAAGTTAAGGCTTTATTTTAAATTGATTATTTGAATAAAAGAATTTCTAGTTTTCCGTTCATAGTCAGGCAAATTTCTTTTCTTTAACAATACAGGTGGATTTCCTCAGGCGGCTGCATCATCGCTGGACATGTTGAAAATCCTGCGAACAGTAGTTGTAATCTGTAGAATAATCTTCTTTACTCTGCATCCAATGCTTCTTCCTATTTGATCAATGTAGCTCTTCCCGCGTTTGAGTTCAAGTTATACACCCTTCGAAGGTAGATCCTTGTTTGATGGGTTCCCTAATGTCCTCTTCGTTTGACGGTAACTCCGATAATAGACGGCAGATAGGCGTGTAATTCTAGTCGTTGCTTTTGTGAGTCCGTCATTTCCCGCTTCTCCTTTCGTTTGCGTAGTTATCTTCCCACTATTATAATCAAAATTAGAGAGTCCATAGAGATCCCTAAACATCCTAGATAGGGATACAGGCTACCCACGGACGCCCGTCATCTGTATCGACCGATCCTTGGCTGACAATGACTGTGATACCCAACCAGTCAACGACAGATCTCACCCACAGCCGATATAAAACCATGCTACTCCCCTCGTACCTCCGCAGTTGATTTTCGCCTCACATGCTGAGTTACTGTGACCTCCAACTTTCCTTCTCTTAAAGAAACCTACAGTTGATTTTCGCCGTTGACATGATTTTCATGCTGAGTTACCGTGATCAATTGGCTGGCGTGGTTTACACGTTGAGTTACCGTGCTAACTATGGACTATCACCTTTCCTTCCCCTGAAGAAGCCCCATATGATTGTGGGCGAAACATCAAGTTTTCGATTAACTACCATGTCACAATCCAAACCTAGTTCTTTTAGGTAGTTTCCACAGTCGCCTGAGCCTCATTTTTTTATGTATCGACATTGTAATTCTCACTTACTATTCATTGGGGTTTCTTTTATTTCCAGCACTCATTTACTAATCTAAGTAACTTAATTCTTCTTTCTTTCCCTATATACTTCATTAATTCTGGACTTATAACATTCCATGTGCCTCCCAATTTTTATTCCTCCCATAGTATCGTTAACTTCTTCCAGTGTTATTTTATTGTATTTTCTTCTATTAATATCTTTGCACCTTTTGTTTTTACTCTGTATATTTTATTATTTCTTGTACTCTTTTTGAAGGTTTTTATTATTCTGCAAAACAGTTTTTCTTTTTTATTGCTATTTAATTCCATTAGTGGCTTCAAGTACTTTCTTTTTCCCTTTGCATCTTGTATTTTTAAATACATTTTCCACAATTTCTTTTTGCCTTCAGCTATCTTTTTGATATCTTCATTCCACGGTACTGCTTTCTTTTCATATTCGCTAAAGTTATTATTTATTTTTTCTTCGTTGTTTACACTAATTACTCCTTGCCGTTTTTATTCCTTTTTCCCAATCTGGCATTAAAGTCTCCCATTATTATCAGTTCCCCTTCTTTATTTTCACGTACTTCTTGTTTCTTCTTCCTTCAATATGGTTATATCTACCGTTAATATCCGTTCATTTACTACGTACTGCCACAATATATATTATTATATTCTCAACCTTGGAACTATACAATTTACTATAAAATACTTCAGCGATTCATTTGGTAAATGTCGTGCTTAATCCGTTTGGCAAAAATGAAGCGAGCAGGTTTGACTTGCATTCTGACTGAATTTATTTGGACTTCAATAACTTCTAACTTGTTGTTCCCTGATAATCTTCGAAACCATCTTTTTATCTTCGATGAAAGACATTGTCTTTGCCGGCTTTATGCCCAACAACGTCATTTATATGAATTAACACACCTTTACTAAGTCATATAAAGTCTTATAAACTACCACTTAACCACACAGCAATAAGTAATAATGCAAAAATGCTTAAATAAGAAAAATAAGAGTTCAAGCAAATAAAAGACACTCAACTCCCATGTTAGCCATGCGGAACACAACTAATTACATTCCACGATGGGGCTTGAGCAATCCTTGTAAAATCTACTATCCTCGGATAGTATGTTGCTTATTTACTAGTATTACCAACTTTCTTTGTCTTTAACTAGATACCAAGTCTTCCAAACATCTCATAAAATTAATATGTAAATGCAAAGAATGTACTGCTTTAATAACTATAAGATTAATTAACCATACGCGTTTATAATACAAGACAAAACATTTTTTAATATGGACGGTATATGTTAATTTTTTATAATGTTAGAACTTTTATGATAACCTAAAAGTTTCTCGGCAGCCTTTTTAAAACGAATACAATCCCCGCCTAAGGTTAACACGATGACCTTTTGTTCCGATAAAATAATTAAAAATTGAAGTGATTCAATCGTCTTTTCGTTGTTGAAATAACGATGACTTTCGAAAGTTATATTTATACATGGATTATGAAATATAATATGTAAATCAGATCTTTCTATTATACCGATTGTTCGTTGCCCATAGGGTCACTTGTAGTAGTCGGCAACTTTCGGACATGGGAAGTAGGAGGCGGGCGCATGGCGAACGACCTCATAGCGCGATCGGGTATCATCGATTGACTATAGGAGGCTCGAACGTACTGTATACATAGAGGAAACGCATGCATCGCACGATCAGCTTAATCGCGAAATCCGCGAAATTTAAAAAATATGGTCGATAGGTACAATACGCGGCTAAACCTGTCAAGATGACGACTGAAGTTTCAGAAAAAATGTACCTCTTTCAAATTTCAGTTAAAGCAGATATCTTAGGAACTACGATTCATGAATGGTAGGTACGTACAGTTACATTTTTATGTTTTGTGTCCCCCTGAGACGATGTATTTATACTTTCTTCCACTCGTAGGATTCGCAAGTAAATTTTATACCTCCCATTTTAGTTTACGATGGGTATTCCCAATAAACGCGGTTCTGTACTTTTATTCGCTGAACCTAAGTACCTTGCCACGCGGAAGATAGTATCGATATTTAATCGTTGCAAGGGGGGCACAAAACATAAACCGGCCACTTTACCAAATTGATATTCATAAGTATAAATGCATAACTAGATTCAGCGACTTTAAAGGAAACTTTAAGATTATAAATTTTGTGCTAATTTATTTTGAATAGGATTCGAAAAGGTTGTAAATGATTTTGCAATAAATTTATGATATTTTTGGAACGATATTTATGTACCAAATTTATCATAATAAATTTGTTACAAAATAATGACATTCAAACTTAAATTTCTCAAGAACCATTGAAGATACCGTAAAATGGTGGCAATCCCTGTAATTAGCAGGACAAACTGCATAAAGAACCATCAACAAAATAAATATTTTAAAACATTTTTGAAATCGTTAAATTATCTGAATTTCTAATTTTCTTTCGAAATTTTTTTTGTCGTTTTCTTAATTTTTCTTATATCTCCCCAATTAACAACTTCGTTTGTAGATTTCGATAGGCTGGATCCATTAAAAGTTACCCCGATTTTCTATCTCTTACAATAAGTGAGCTATAAGTTTTAGAATGTTGGGAAACTTTGATCCTTATCTTTAGCCCCTTTCGGGATAAAATTCGAAAAATAAACGCGATAGGTAACGAGGGTAGCCGGTATCGACTCTCCGAGTCTGATTTTACTCAAAAATATGCAACTGAAGCCTTTATATTGCGCTGATTTAGAGTAAAACATGAGAAATTCAAATTTCCGTTTTATGACGGAATTTTTCACACATACATTACCATACGTTTTTCAAACTTCTAATACTAATAAGCTGCTAAGTTACTATACATTCCCCATATAGGCTTATTTATTGTAAATTTCTATTAAATTTCAATATCTGATAAACAACACATAAGTATCGGCAACCTCCGCACCACACAAGTTTAATTAATTAATCCGGAACGGCCGTTTCGAGGACAAGAAACCTCATCGTCGACCGGTCATCGAATGTCACCGGTCACCGGTTGAGGATGAGGACCGTTCATGTCCTCGAAATGGCCGTCCCGGATTGATTAATTAGGCGAAGGTTGGTGTTGTTTACCATGCTACACCACAGTCGTTGCTATCATTATTATTCAATATCTGATCCTTTTTCTATAAAAACTATGGCAAATATATATAGCTTTATATTACAATTCAAAGATGGCAGCCCTCTTTGTTACTATGCCGACCTTTTCTTATAAAGGCAACCAAAATGTGCTTATCAAAATGAAGCATGGTGTGGATAAAAATTGGTGAAAAATATCTTTCATAATGGATGTCTTTTTTACGCAATCATTGGAAAACCAGAAAATAGAAAATTTATTGCTAGAACTAGAACAAGAGGTGGCAAATCATATTTTGAACACGGGCGACTGATCTTCACGGCACGGTCGTGCAACCAAGTATTTAGTTTGGTTTAAGGGAACATATACTCCCATTTATTGAAGCGCACGACGTTACCCGTATCGTTTTGGCCCGATTTGGTTACATGCGTGTACAGTCAAGTAGTTTTTGTCCAGCAAAATAGCAACACGGTACCACGACCGGCAAATCCACCAAAGTGTTTCCAATTATGTCCGATCGAACAGTACTGGGCTCTTCTAAAAAGAAAGCTTCCTTATTTGAGCTTTGCCTTTTTTACACCTAGCAAAAAGGAAACGAAAAAAAAAGAACAATCTGCTGGCACAAAAAAAAATCAGTATGCTTTGAATGAAGACTGTACAAGACAAGCTTTTTAGTCGATAATGGTGTGGGTGAATTAGCGCTTGATATATATCCACCACTAAGAAAGAAACATTTAAGAATTTTACGTGTATCTGTTATTTCTGCCCTCTGCATTTTCAAAATTGTTTCTTCCTGTATATATTGTTTGTTCTTGGGACGTTGGTGACAGTAAAGAGCTGTGGTTCGACTCCACCTCCAAACCATGAACATAACTTCTTATTTATGTGAGACAAACTGATTTTGATAAAGCGCAGTAAAAAACAGATAAATATCATCTTAATACAGTTCACTTCGAACTTAGTTACGAGCGGTAAAAAGAATATCATTTTATTTTAAGTAACTTGCTTAAAATGTAGTAAATGTCACAATTAATCTGAGTTCAGATTCGTAAATAGAATGTCAAAAGCAATTAACAAAAGTAGGCCGTAAGTTGCAGTTGCGTTCCTTAAATCAGGACACAATTTCTTATAACTATAATAATACAATAAGATAAAATTGTGCAAAAATTAGCATTTTAAGTAAGTAGTACAATACTTGAAAAAGGTCTCATCTTTGCAATAAATTCTCTACCATCGCATCGTTACTTTGGATAAGTTTTAGACACATCTTTATGTGTACAAAATATGCTTTAATATTTTTTTAGAGAAACGCAAATATTGTTGTAATATAATCAGGTATGATTGATGCTAAATCCATGTATAAGTAATGTACAATATTTACTTATATGCCCTTATGCCATCCCACGTGCTCCATAGCGTTGGGATATAATACAAGTAAGTACAAATTTCTGTTAAAAAATATCTATTCTTTGGCCTTCTATTGCAGTTGATATTTCTGAACATAATTAGGCATCTTGAGAAACTGAAAAGCATGCTATAAACTGACAATTTAGACAATAGAGCGATCACAAACTAGTCAGACGCCATTCGATTGAAATAGGTGAAACACAGCCTCAAAAGTCGCCACAGAAATTAATGTCGTTCGCCAGAAGTTGGTAAGAGTTTCTACTATAAAACCACACTTACGAAAAGGCGATCTACATCGATGAATAGCAATACAAAAGCCGCTGCGACGCACGTCAAATAAGCAAAAACCTTTAACATGGGCTTGTCAACACAAGCATTGGAGGATTGAAATAAAGTTTTATGGACCGACGAATCGAATATGAGATTTCTAGTTCACGAAAACTTGTTTTTGTAAGACCAGAAGTAGGAGCGCGTACAAGAGGTAATGTGCCTTCTGTTAAATACGGTGATGATCTGGGCTGTTTTGGCAACGCAGTTATTGTAAAAATCGGGCGCATGTCAAGAATGGAAGAATATCTTAGAACACAAGGGTGAACTTTCAGGAAGGAAACTTTTAAGTTGGAAGAAGCCGAAACACACATGTGTAAACAATTTTTGCAACACTTGGCGACCTCTTCGGAACTTTAAAACCCATTGAGCTGCTGCGGAAGAAACTTGACAGGGAGGTGTAAACATCGACACCAACATAGGCTCGGATAACATCAGAAACTTTATCAACGTTGATTGCAAGAATACCCCGATTGCTCACCATTTTTATATATAAAAAAAAAAAACAGATCGCATTGATAAAACAAAAACTTATATATGTTATTCTTATTGACAAAGCATGTAACTATATAATACGAGGGGAGGTAATTCAATTCCCGGATTGATGCTGCAGTACCTGAGTCACCTGAAATAGAAACAAAGCTGCATGTAAAATGGTTCACGGTCTCACCAATAATTGTTGGTCAAGCGAAGATAGAACAGCTGTTAGTTTCTGCGTAGGACACTATGCGCGCACATCGTGTTTCAGTAAGTCTGAGTAAATATTAAATTTTGCTGTAAATTTGGTAAAACTGCAACAGAAATTTGCTTAAATTTCATTAACTGTGAAGGCATTTCCCACGAAACAAGTTGTTGAAATCAATCACTCACCCTATTCACCGAACTTGTCTCCAACGGATTTGTTCCTTTTCCTTAAAGTGAAAAATATGCTCAAAGGGTAACGATTTCAATACGTAGAAGATATTCAGAAAAATGTAACCGCTGAATTGAAATCCGTTTCTTCGGGTGCATTTGTTGAATGTTTTTAAAAACTTAACTGGGAATTAAATTGCCAAATCTCGTATGTAAATACGTTACATTGACGTTAGTGTTTTTTAACGAGTTTGGCAATAATTTCTGGTGCTCAAATACATACGTAATGTGCGTGGCACCGCCACTGAAATCGAAGCAAAGTTACCGCAAAAATCATCAAACAACAATTCTCATTAAATTTGTTGTTGAGACCTTAAAAAAATCACTAAATTTAACGACAAATCACCGATCTCTCAACAGTGAGTCTTGGAAACCGGATTCTGTAATAATGATAGGGGTTATTTTTGAGTTATTTATAAATATTTAGCGCATATTATATGCATTAACAGTGCACATGTATCTTTCCACTTGCACACGCGCGTTGGGCGTTCTAATTCAATGATGTTATTAAACAAAAGGAATGAAAAAATTCAAAGTATATGATTACAGAAGAAAGTAACCATGGAACCAATAAAATTATTCGAAGCAGAAATACTAATTGTATAGTAGCTTGAGCCACTGTTTGATAGTTAATGCATTAAAAAAAGAAAAACAGACAACTCGATTGTAAAGAAGCAAAGAATATAAAACAAGAACTTTAATTATTTACCAATACGAACTGATAGAAAAAGAATCGCAATATTAATGATGATGTAAATACAAACGTAATAAATTTACATTGTATGTTATCAATATAAACAAAATAACACTAATAAAAAAAACACGGCATTAATAATTAAATAAATACAAAAATACGTGCAATATCCTACCGGTATCGTTCTGCTCGACAGTAGCATTATCTATGATTACGGAAGGCCCGTTGGTATTCAACACCATAAGTACCTGTTCCTCATCCATGATTCACTTGAACAAAGGTCACGAAAGCGTCAACGTCAGAAGAGAGATTTTTTTTTGGCCGCAAACCGAACTTAACTGCTTTGCGCATATTACAACGGTTCGTGTCCGATATTCGTTTTAATTGACCCCGTTGGATTCTTCTACTATCGTGTGTTTGCGTTGCGGGACAAACCAATTAATTCCATGTCGTATAGTTCGTCTCGTTTTGCTGGCAGAGTTAAAAGAAATGACCTTAAAAATTATTGTGGTATGTGGTTGATTAAGATTCGGAGAAGTGACCATAGTTGTCACAATCGGAGCTACTGCGCACGCATTTCCAACTTTATGAAAAACGCTTCTTGTCAACAGAATGTTATCTGTTTGATATGGCGTCCTATCAGGTCAGAGAAGTCGTCAGAATTCGATTTGTTTCTTTATGGTGGAATCGATAAGTACGAATCTTCTCCCGGTCATATATTGAGTATTATTTCAACTTTACGTCTTTCTTTTTTCTTTAGTTTCAGTCCTCTAGACTACCTTGATCTTCCGCAATAATTTTCATTTTTAATAAACAAAGTTGATACACTAAAATAACAGTATATACTGGTTTATTCTGTCATGTAGAATCACTATTTTTCGGCAGCAACATTAAAATTTAACTCGGACAAAAGTATACAATGTGACCCCCCAATGGAAGTGCCCCTGTAAAACATGTATTTTACACGATTTTTTTTATACATAGCGGAACAAAAAATCTACTTTCAAAAATAGAAAAATGTTATTAGCGATTTTTTTTGTTTGTTTATTAATGGAAGAATCCTTTTTCACAATTTATCGGGCATTATTTCACTTCTTATAACATCTACTGACTAAAGCAAGTCAAAGGTTACACAAAAAAAAAAGTAAGTACAAGTAATTTTTTTTATTAAATACAATAAAATTCCAAGCAACGTTTTAAAAATCCAACTACAATAAATAAAGAGATTACCTAAGAACACGTCTACTAAATTCCAAACATTAAAGAAACAAATAATACCTTGAATTTTTAAATAATTTCGTTTTACACATTTTTGTGTTTGAGTCTCTAAACAGAAATAATTATTAATAGTAATTGTTACTTCATCCAAAAAAGCTATATTTAATTCAAGTGAAATGCAAAATGGGCTGTGACAAGGCAGTTACTACAGAACTGTTCATTAATTAAATAAGGGAGTTACATTTGATTACTGTTAATTCCTGAGAAAAAAGCTAGTGATGACTACTCAATTATCATCATTAGAAAAAATTGAATTTCTGGAGCCAACAACCGGAGTGAAGGAGAAGTAACTAAAATATTTTATCACAAACCTCAAAATCATCCCTCCATTAGTAATAGCACGGTTCATAAAATTAATAAACTATTTAATGGATCTGGAGCAGTAAATAGACTCAACACCAGACAGTGTTAAATTACTTCAGAAGTGATCCAAATTTTAGTCTAAGAGTGGCAAGGTCTTAAAAAGAACGAAATTAAACCAACACACACATACTCCAGAACAAGGTGATAAAGGAAAACGCCTAGAATTTTGTTTATGGATTCAAGGCCAGTACATTAATGATTTTTGAAATAATATTTTATTGAGTGATGAAGCTTCTTTTACAACAAATTGGGTAGTATCATCACAAAATGTTCAGTATTGGATCAATAAAAACCTAAACTGGGTGATTAACCGCAAAAGAGAGTATTCACAAAAAATGATCGTTTGGTACGAAAGAATATAGGTCCATTCTATACATTTAGACGAGAATATCAACGCAGAAAAATATTTCTAATTTTTAAGAAATAATTTATCGGACGCAATAGATGTACTTCCCATTGCAAAAAGAAGAAATTTACATTTTCATAACTCTAGAATTTTAAAAACCGTTGGATAGGTCGAGGTAACGAATTAATTGAATGGCGACACAGATCGCCTGATTTAACGATACGAATTTTTTGTATGAAGTCTTTTATTTCGAAACATTTTAAAAACGTGCAACGAATCAAGCAGAACTTTTTTACTGAAACACGACAAGCTTGTGCAGAAGTTGCACTTCCACTATTGAGAAACGCTTTAATACACATTCGAAAACGTATTGAAATAAACGAAGAATTGGTAGAAGCTACAAAAATTTTAACATTTTTATTTCGACATAATTATTTCGGTAAACTATGCTACAGCTTTAACTACGTATCATTTAATTTACATTTATTAGGTTTTACAATAGTTCAGTAAATAACGATGTTTTCTTCGTTGTTTTGTGGTATTTTATAAAAAGTTATAAAATGTTGAGTTGTTTTTTTAAATGAATTTGGACCTAGCTTGCTCAGAACATAAATAGTCTCAGTACCGTAACATGTTAGTGATTTCCAATAAATATTAATAATTTCGAATATTTTAAAATAAATAATCCGTAGCGATTCTGTGCGAGGTGAAAGACAGAAATAAAGAAGGTGGTTCAGATCTCACAATATTCTATATTAATTTAGGCGACCGGTCTCGGATATGATCCTATTCACAAGCGTAAGAAAGATAAGCTATATACCGCTTAGCTTTGGGTTGGAGGTCAAATACCTTGCTCTCATCTTCGACAAGCAGCTACCGTTAATCTCGCATATTGATATTAGGTCAACTAAGCTAACATCGCTTTTGGACACCCCCGCAGGATCCTGGGAAAGAGGTAGGATCTCTCCCCCAGTATAATAGTATGCAGTTATCAGGCCAATACTAACATATGGTGCAGTCGCTTGGTGGCTTGGCGTACAAAACGCGTACAAGTAGTGTTGGTTACCAAGATTCGGTTGCTATGCAACAGTATAAAGCAGGACGAAGTTACAAGATATTGTGAGATACACCGCAGGCTCTGAGAGAATACTTGCAACGGTGTATCATATATAAACGAGACTTCCATTTAATTTTATCATTTGTAAGAATTAGGAATCCAAACACACATCATTTTTCAATAGAATCTCCTGCTTTAGATACATATTTTTCATGCATTCATGCGCAAAACTCCTCCACTCCATCGTTGTTAAATTGTTAGCCACTCAAGACTTTCAGTGGTCCAAAGAGTTGAAAGTAGCAGACCGATAAATCAGAGCTATGGGGGTGTTCAAATGGTATATTTCATTCAATTTTGTACACGTTCAGCAGTGAAAAGACGTACCATTAATCAAGCACGCACCTTATGGAATATTAGGGTCAATTTTTGAAACTGTCAGAACTGAAAGAACGCGAATTGCGTTTATGCTTTACGCAGTAATGCTCGTTCGTAGATGACAATCATGGCTTTTGTTTTCGACCCCTTCACGACCTACCACGAATTTCTTATGCCAGGCAAACACACGAGGCTTTGACCGTGTTTGATCACCGAATTGCGCCGTCAGTCTCCGGTTTCATGCCCTCACGAGTAAGCCTGCAGAAACGAGCTACGCTTTTACGAAATTAACAGAGACTAGACAGACTCGTGTTTATTCGTTTCACGAGAGTGAGTCGAGCACGAATCTGTCTAGTCGCTGTAAGAAAGTAATAATTTTACCTGCCTTTATCATCTCCAGTTATGATGTATAAGATTGTTTTAAAATATTGTTTCTCTTGTTCCTTTTTGCTAAAAAGAGGGGTACTGCGTTTCTTTATTTCTACATCAATAAAATTGATGTTTCCAGTAGCATTAAATCTTCACTTTAGTTTGACAAATATTCTTGGTTATAGACATCGTCATTTTTTCACTTTATTGATTTTAAACCATGCCCATAATTAGACCCCATAACAAAAAGAAATTTTGGAAAAACTCCTACGAGTACGAAACGATTCATCGTGTATATAAGTTCACAATAAGCTTGCGGAAACGAGTGCGCACTCATTGGCGGCGATGATATATTTCGAAAGCGGTCAGACATACCCAAATTCGGGATTCATACGCGTAAATGCATGAATGACGGGTTGGATTAATGATGGCGAATCGACGGCGTGCTTCGCTATATTCGACGAGTGTTAATAAATTTCTTAACCGATTTCGGATATTAGAAGGTACTATTATTAAATGTATTGTTTGCAATATCAACACTTTACCGTACAGTACCTTTGTTTGTAAAAAAAACCTGCTAATAGCAAACAGCACCTGTTAAATATGAAAGGCGATATACCATATTATCAATTTCTATATGACTTTATTTTTATGTTAAGCGTGTGCAACAATAGACAAAATATTTCGAAAGAATTTCGAAAGTTTTGGTAGAAAAACATTCTGGAATGGAGATTACCAGTAAGAAGGTCAATTACAGTTTAATTTACCGCGAGTAAAAAACACGATTACGGATCATATCAAGGCAAACCTTATAAAAAAATATTACAGAAGACGAACGCGGAAACGATAGTATAAACTACCATATAATAAATACTTTTAGGAAGTATATCGCCAACCTAACTTGTAATATTGGTTACAGATGGGAGTTCAAACATAGGTAAAGCTGGAAAGTTACTAAGACAATCTCATCCTCAGTTCCTGCTTCCTGCATGTCATCTTGTAGTTGAATTTATTAGAAATAGTTATCCAAAACTAGATCAATTAATAGTTTCTACCAAAAAATTTTTCATTAAATCTCCGAAACGCATTCATGAGTTTAAACAGGCTTGTCCGGGCATTCCTCGATCACCACAGCCAGTATTAACAAAATGGGGAACGTGACTTAAAGCTGTTTTATATTATTAGAAATGTTTGCAGATTATTAAACCTTGTATCTTAAATTTAAATCCGCAAGAAGCCTAAGCAATTTCAGTAAGCCAAAGGTTTCAGATACCGAAATCCGTACTCACATAGAGCAAATTTTCGAATATTATTCAATTCTTTTAGATAGTATTTCCAAATTAGAGAACACCAAGCTTTCATTACATGAAGCGCTAAATATGGTAGATGACCTCAAAGCAGATAATGTAGGAAAGTTAACCAGCGATAAATTACGTGCGGTTACAAATAAGAATCCCGATTTTCAAACTATAGTGCGTGTAGATATGTATGAGCTCAGGTGAAAACCAAGAGTACGAATGTAATGCGAATGACCTTTTTAATTTCGCGAACATCACATCATTAGACGCAGAACGTTACTTTTCCAAATACACCAACATATTTTCACCTCGCCGTAGGAGTATGACTAAGTCATCAATGGAAGCCATGCTCATGATACAATATTACAGCGAATTTTTGCGTCAGCCTACATCAATAACACAATCAAACTAAAATAATAAGTAATTAGATAATTATTTTTAATACTGATAATAACCAAGCCGTACGCTACTGCGAAAGCACTCGTTTCTGCAGGCTTAACATAATTCTGCATAAAACCATCTGCAGGCTTAGTTCACAATAAATGTTCACCTTCCACTGCAATTATAAGTCTTGCAAACATTAAACAAATTGAACTCATATTGATCTCAATGAAATATAACTTCCGGCGTAAGAATAAAAATATCACCATAAAAATCTTAGAACCAAAATTCCGCATGAAAGTTTTTGGGGCATAAAAGACATCTTGGACACGGAAGACAATCTAATAAAAATAGAAAAAAGAGTAATATTCAAAATATTTTAATATGTTAAAATGTGCCAATAGTATATTTTATTACAATAACAATAAAGCAAATTAATATTATATCATTCACATTGCTATTTTATACATATACGTATCGCAACAAAACTTTTTAGTGTTTTTCTATGATAGCATCGTTCAGAGAAGAACAACCAGAAATAGTTAAATCATGCTGGGTTGCCAGCTGTAATAGTGCAAAAAATACAACAGGGATAGAAATTTCGTTTTTCATCTGGAGAGGTAATTTTTGTAATAATTTCCTGTGTACGTCAGTAAATTTTGTCGGTTTAACAGATGTTTCCTTGATCGAATCCTGAAATTTTAGTAAATTAAACTAATATATCTATTCTATTATATTAACATTAAGCATACAATAAACAAAACATAATGTTAATGTAACTGATCAGTGTTGCCAACCCTAAAATCCGAATGCTCGCTACACAATCATCGTTTATCGTACAAAATGCAAGAGCGGTAGATGCTATTTATGGAATCGCATACCGCAAAAGTAATGTAAGGAGAAAAACCACTAGCCAACGGACATGTTTCAGCCAACCCGGCGTCACCAGTGTTGCTCCGAATACTTCTCCACCTCACGCCGCTATTTGCCTCTCGGCTTATATGACTGCTCTTTGAAAGAGCAAATGGCGTAATTTAGGGACAAGAAGTACACATCTACCGTCTCAAAAGCAGCATCAAAAACCGGATACAATTCCTTGGGCCACTTGGCCCGAGATGATAAGGTTGTCAAATTTAAAATTTGCACAACTTTTCGGAGTAATTTTATTAACGATGACGTATAAAAAACATTTGACTTGACATGTTTGACAATTATGACCTGTACCTTAATATAGAAAGTCCTCTGGTACCTGCACATTTAAGTAAAGTAAACAACGCGATTAGCATGTGTCAGAACACCCCAAAAAAAAAAAACTACGTGACGCAATGATATGAAAAAAAAAGCAAAAAATTACTCAACATCCATTAACTCGTACAAAACGATCAAAAAAATATATACTTACGTGGTCAATAGTGTTGGCGTTGTCATCTTCAATTAAGCAACTTAAAATCATGGTCTTCAATTTTCTCATGTTCACCCTTTTGGCTCGGCGAGGATATGGAACATTAGTTTCGTCCATCTATGAGCATAAAGGTATTTTATCACATTGGTGGTCATTGTACTTTGATATTCGTTCAATGCCGAGTAGGAAAAAGCTTGCTGCAAGGTCGCATTTTCAGCGCGGTCAGTAGGTTGTCAATGCCTAAATTATGTCTACTATTTTTTGTGTATTTATCAAACACATACAGATTGCTCAAATACTTAACAGCTTTCGCCGTATTTTTTAGGACAAGACAATTCAGTAAACATAACAATGATAGCTGACTGATAGAGGTGTTCACTGACGAGAATGTGGCTTATATATTTTTTTAAATATCATCCAACTTAAGAGATATCCGAGTTAGTCGTGGATATTAGAAAACCATGTACAGTGGCGGCCACATAAATAGCACAGGCATCAAATTTCATTTGAATTAACCGCTCAAGCTGTTCCCGTTTAAATTTTTATTAAACTAGCGTGAAAGTCCCCGAGAAAGTTGCGTGTACTTCCCCTAGCTAGTATTCCAGAACAATAACTCGCCATTCAATGAAAAAAAATTAGTTTCACTTTTCTAGCAGGCACATAAGTAGCACAGTTGTCGGTTCTGTAGCGGAATCTTATTATAGTGTTACGATTCGAGTTATTTTGTACCAAAAAAGTGGTGTACTTACCACTTTTAAAATTAACGTTTGATTAATAACAAACATTTAGGTGTTAGTATAGTGGGACGAGGAAAACATTGTACACTAGAGAAAAGAGAGTTAATTTGCACCATGAAAGAGAAGGGCATATCAATTTCAGAAATATCACGAACATTAAATTGTTCACGTAAATTAATACCAAATGCGATAAAGCATATTCAGACAAAAAAAAACTTTAGAAAACAAGAAACGGAAGATTAGGCCTCGTAAAACAACCTTACGAGAAGACAACCTTATTCGTCGGTTAAGTCAAGAAGATCCTTTTCACACAGCTACACAAATAAAAACCGAATTTAATAAACAATTTGATATTAATATATCGAGAAGAACAATACGACGTCGGCTGAAGGAATTTAACTTGTATGGGTGTATTGCAGTACGAAAGCCACTCGTGTCAAATAAAAACCATAAAAGAAGATTACTGTTTGCGAAAATGCACAAAGAAAAGCCGCTTTCTTTCTGGAAATCTGTACTTTGGACAGATGAGAGCAAATACAACCGGCTTGGGTCTGGCGGAAAAATGTATGTGCCACGACCCATCAATCAGAGATTCAACCCATTGAAATACGATGGAGGAAGCATAATGGTATGGGCTTCTATGTCATGGCGTGGTGTAGGACCTATATTCAGAATGGCAGGAAAAATGGATCAATATGTTTATCGCAACATTTTAGAAAACGTGATGGAACCATATGCTGATGAATTTCTTCCAGTAACCTGGGGTTTAAAGCACGACAATGATCCCAAACGTACGGCGAGGACCGTAAAACAGTGGCTAGAGGAGAAACAGATTCGAGTGTTAGAATGGCCTGCACAAAGCCCTGATTTAAATCCCATAGAAAATCTATGGGGGGATGTTGAAGTTGTTATAAAGTCTAAATCTCCAGCGACATTAGACGAATTATGGAATACTATTGAAGAAGCCTGGCATAACATTCCTGTAGAGAAATGTCAAAAATTAGTTGAAAGGGTGCCGAGAAGATGTGTAGCAATATTGGCTTGTAAAGGGTTTCCAACAAAATATTAAATGTAAAAGCAAAAAAGAATTAAAAAAGCGAAATAATACAGTATTGCGTTATTGTTATTAAGTGTGCTATTTCTGTGCCCACTTAAAAAATAATATATTTATTTTTTTTAATTTGTTTATCTTGAAGTTTATAAAATATTGTGTGTTTATTATAAACTACATGCCATCTGCTACATTTTTGTTAAGCTAAGTTAAATAAATCACTTGTTAACATTTACAAATTTATCAATTCATCCATATCAGTTTACCTGTGCTATTTATATGGCCGCCACTGTATATACGTCTCCGGCAAGTTTTCAGAATTTTCTAATGTATACTCCTCATGGGATATCCTGTATAAAAAAGGACAATGATACCAGAATGGAACAGAGATAGGAAATAGAAATTTGCTAATATAAAAATCCCATAAAAAAAGCGTGTTAACAGGGTTATTAAACAGTCTATAGAATTCCAAACCTTTTTACTCAATATCTTATTTATGGCTTCAATCAATATTAAGATGCCACACTTTTAAATACATAACATACCATATTAATACATCCTGCAGAAACACTTGTAAAAGATTTTCTGTATTCTAAATAATTCTCCTCGGGCGCTACATCCGGAGCCTCAAATGTTTGGTTTTCTTCTAAATTATCGTTGTTAGTATACTAGAATTTAGTAATTATGCTAATTTCCCGTATAATTCATTAGTAAGACGAAGTATTTCGTGATCTAAATGTGCAGTGATTGACTGCTAGCAAAGCATTATAAATCACAAACTCCCTCGCTCTATTCCTTAGTTACCTCTTCCGAACTATCAACTAAACCATCCCCATACGAACATAAATTGTCCAACTGATCTTTTTCACCACAATCTTGTCTTAGAAGAAAACCATTTGTCATCTTATCAAAATTAAGATCATCAAAGACTTTCGGCACAATGGTACATCTACGATTAAATCCAATTACGTTTATACTCAAAAATGTGAAAAAAGCGATTTACCTCTTAATATCAAACTTTAAAGGCTTTGGTTTGCATTTTTGCCGAAAATTGATTTTTGGAATCTTAGAAGCGTGAAAATTGATGGGTTCTACTTTTTCCGTAAGTGTTCTTCTTCTTTTATTAGGGTGTTTTTTATTAGGGGTCTCTTTATCTTTTCCGGAAAATTTGGATCCTGCAAAGTACAATTTGGTAATAACCTAGTAGTTCATGAGTTAATAGTATCTTCCGGGTTTTGTCGTGCGCCATTCGCGTATATCGACGTTTCGGTATTCTGCGAGATCTTCCTGTAACCTATACTCATTCTATTTTGATTTGTCTCTTCTTCAATCAACAACGCCCAAACTTAAAGAGCAACCAAACAAATATATTCGAAGAAAAGAATGTAGAAGAAACTTCATAGAATAATGGCTTCACCAGCAGAGATATATGTACATCGTGTAACAAGAAAGTTTAGTAAATACCGGCAGATCCGCCTGGATGCCCAACCCTACCAGATGTGAATGACCTGATTAACAGGATAAGGAGAATATTAATAAAAAAGAGTAATGAATGGTTTACTTATCAGGATTGTTAATCCTGATTTACCAAGTTATGGGTTAAATTTTTTTCATCGCGACGTAGGTAGACGAGGGGCCACCCAGATCGGCTGACCCCAATCCCCTAGACATTTTTGTGGGATCACATTAAAAATGTAGTTTTTAAATCTAAACTTAACTCAGTAGATGCGCTTAAAGAGCCCGCTTGATAAGTAGTACGAGAAATTTTTCCACAAGTAGTATAAAATTTCACAATAGAAATTTTCAAACCCATTAATCTACTGCAGGTCAGTTGCTGCAGCACATTTTCAACATTGACCATTACTTTGTTGTTTGCCTCCTTTGTTTTCAAAAATTTGGATGCGTTAATGTTGAAAACCGTTGAAAATAAGTGCAGGGTGCGTTGTATAAAAAATATCTAGAATTAACAGTAGAATCGAAAAATGTAAAAAGCATATATAAACTGTTTTATTAAAAAGTTTATTTATGTAACACTTCTCTGAACAACCTGTATACAATTTTTTTGTTAAGAAAATGCACTTCCCACTCCTTGATCAAGTAGACAGTATTCCGAACAAAAAGCTGATCCTCGTCTTGATTGCAACTCTGTATATAAAAAAGTAAATAGAAAACAGGTACAGAAGAAAATATATATAAAAGATGTAGTAAGGAAAAGGTTGACGCTCTATTCTTCAGGATGTATTATTTAAAAAACAGGTCTTTCATTGTTTTGGCAAGTTTGGTTTTGCATGAAGTCTTTAGCTGGATTGGCAATGGTACATTTTTGCAGCCCATTATTCCATGGCTTGTTGACATTCAACTGATGATGGAGAATTAAAAATTTGTCGCGGATAGTAAGTATGCTTTGCCGCTTGTTTAATAGGTAAACTTTTTATAGCCCTGATAATTTTAAAGAATTTACCGTCGAAATCTCAGACACATGGCGTTTACATGACAAAGCACAGTTAACAGTTACGCCCAGAAAATTAGTCGTGAACCAAAAGAAAGGCATTTGCGATTCGTCAACAAAAAAGGAGCAACATAGAAACCACGTTTGCAAGAATGCTGTAAACACAACAAATCTTACCAACGACAAACCACTCAGAACACGGACGAAACATGTGTACAAGCACGAACAAGACCATGACAGTCTTCCTTGTAGACTGAAGAAAATTTATACTACAAAGAAGCAGGTAATATAAACAGCGAAACGTCGATCAAAATGAATGACAATGCAAGACAATACCTGAAAGAAGCTACTGAGAATGAAATTATTATTATAATTTTCCATCAAAGTTTGGCTAGTTTTAAAATGAACCAAATTATTTAATTATTTTTGTTTTATAATGTGGTTGTTTTCAATAAGGACGCTAATAGGTGTACAAATTTTTAGCTTGTTAGTAGTTTAACGTTTGACAATTAGTAACAGCGCAACATATTGCTTTCTTTGCATTTGTTAAAGCTACTATTAAGATGTACATGTAAACTTACTTTTAATAACCTTTTTTTTAGCCGGCCATACTTTCAAAGCCTGCTTACACTTTGTTTTTGTTTATATATCATTTATTGCGGTGGCGATGGTGGTTAGAGTGGCGACATTGATTTTAGTAGTAAGTATAATAATATGCAAGGCGATCCATTAAATAAGGAACCGAACTTACATCAGTTATAGCGGAAACTGAACACCCTGAAAGGGGGAGGAATAATTTACATTGACGCACTAAGCGGGCACGTTGTATAATGGTTTTGGCCTTTTAAGTTCTAACAATTTTTTTATTATTACGTGTAACGGTCAAGAGTTAAGTGCAACCCGCAGCGTACGAACGCTATCTAGAACTAGGTAGAACGCTGCATTTCTTGACAAATCGCAAATTTCCATTACTTTACGTATTCTTTATCTAATCGCAACCGCCATAGCCACCTCGATCGCTGTATGTATGTGTCCTCGCCTTTAGAAAAACTAGATAATCAGTTGTTTTAAAACCTCAACCACATAAAATCCATCAACGAATCTCTATGATGTATTATTTGTTATTACGTAATACCCGACAGTCGAACAAGTTTGTTCTTCCAATGACTCGGACCCATCCAAATTGTATCCAGAAGAGGGTTAGGTGATATCAAATTCTCAACAAATGCAGATCTTGGAGAAAGTGATGTTATTATTTCTATTTTTTTTCCTCTACTGCAATTACTTTTTGTGGTTTCATCGTTTTCTTCGGCATCGTCAGCAGTATCGCTCATGTTTGCGACATCTAAAAATTATAAAAAAATTGCACCACTATCTGCGACAATCATTTTGCTTTTTTTCATTAAATACCTGGAAATGAACTAGGCATATGTTCCTCCAAATCAGGTACAGTATCTTGACTTCCATTATAATTTACATCATGTGCTTGGAGGTGATCATTCAATGGGTTAACACTTGTTGAAGGGAAACATCGTCGGGTAATACCGATAATATTATTGCATAAATACTTACAGCGATCGATTATAATCCTCATCTTCTTCATCGACATTGAAAGCGTGAAACTCTCGACAAATTACTATTGGTTTTAATATTACATTTAGCATCGGAAATAATTTTGTTTGAATTGTAGGATCAGGATCACCATACGAAATAAATCCACAATCGGTGTTATTCCTGGAAAACGCAAAGTAATAAATATCTGTAATTATATCCTTCCACAAACCTTACAATAACTCAAATTTATACATAGAGTGGTTTACTGGCGTGATAATCGTAGACATATTTTTTAAATTACTGGCATACAAATCCAAATTTTGTGTAAAATGTGTTGGAGCTACTTTAGGAATCTCTGGTAACAAAATACTCTTCTGATCTTTGGCAACATACATTTTGACGCATCGTTTTCTTTTGTTTGCCTTACCCTTGGGTGCATCATTTTTAGTCTTTTTAGGAACTGTGGCTATAGAGAAAAAAAAAATTATTTAGGTAGCTATTCTTGAACCTACTTTATCGTCTTTAATTTTACTCGAACTAAGTTATCTCTAATAGAGGAATGTGGTGGATGTTGCAACTTAATTAATTAATAATGCATTCACACCATTCACATATCACACTATGGAGAACCGATTACATCCATGGTACCAACGTATAACTAGAGTTGTAAGTTTCTGACGGCGCGCCAGGGTCGTATGTTCTACATATGTACCAACACATAGTTGACTGGACGAAGGTGACCGCTGATCAGATTCTATGGCGCCGCTAAGAATTGCTCTATATACAGAGCACTTCTTTCAAAATGGAAATCTATGCATCGTGTAATAATAATAATTAAAATACGTTATATGGAAACCGTATTATAGAATCTCGATGTTGAGCTTTCATCGTTGCATATATGATTCAGCTTAATTCAACACTTGAGAAGTTAACATTGTGAAAATTGTTGAAGTAGCAAACGCACTTTTCTCCGTATATTGATAATTCATTATTTTCAACCAAAAAACCAAAGGTCCGAATAGCACGTGTTCACTATATTCTCTTGGATGAAGCGATTAAGCCCGCTGATAATGCTACACGGCTAGAGAAACAAACTTTCATTTTTTGTTAAATGTCCGAGAGAAGTTTTTTTATGTAATCTATCTAACTATGAAAACAATATTCTACCACGATAATTTCTTATGTTAAGTTTCTGTAACATTTTATAGTGTCACCTCCAAGTTTTCCCATCGCTTAAAATTTGTCGTTTATGTATGAGTCTAAAATAGCGAAAATAAGTGATTTGAATCTTGATAAAAATCACAAAAACGTCATCGAGGGAAGGGATTAACCCGAAGGATATCCATCGGAAGATTGTAGCAGTGTACGGAGAAAATAGTCCATCTTATTTCGAAGTCAAATATTGGTGCAAGCAATTCAAATAAATCTTCAAGTGTAGACGACAAATTGGCGAGGAGAGTTTGACTGCGTTATCCTAAGATGAAGACTTCTATAGAATTGCAACCCGGCGTAAGACCTGGGTACACCACTAGGAGCTTCCCGCAAAACAAGAGTATATATAAGGGCTCTCCACTATCCAAAAAGGCGAACACGCAAGAATTTTGTATTTTGAATTACCGGTCGTTGTTTTCATAGTTAGGTAGGATTCCATTCTTATAATATTTATGAAAACTCTGCAAGTCTGTCAACGTCTTTGTTAAATTAGAACGTGTTCTGTAGCCTGCAGTGTCCATGGTTATGTATTCGTAAAATACTTATTAACATTGATTCCCTGTAAATTCGAATTAACCTGTATATTACACACCTATCCTTTGCTCCGTTTGGGCCTGGATATTAGACATTAACTTTGTTATCTCATTTTCTATATATTCCACTTTGCACGCATAGACTTTTATACAGATATCTAAAGCCATCGCTGCAATTAACATCGTCTCCGAATCTATTAAACTGTTTGTTACTAAATAATTTACGTCATCGATTATTTGAATGTCCCAAGCGTTATCCCTGTTAATTTTCTGAAATAATAAGAATTATTACAAATACAAAATAATGTTTTCATATGGTATGGATTCATATGAAATGTTCTGGCAATGTTCTATGTGCAAATACAAATGTTTTATTGCAGTATATTTTACAGTAATCAACTGCCTACGCTAAGTAATCTAAAGGGTTGTATTTCATATTAATTGAAAAGTTTCTAAAAACTTCTTTGGGCAATTTAACTGATAAATTATATTTACAAAAATACTTTACATTACCATCATTGATAATGAGAAATATTCAACAGCAAGTAGAACAAAAGTTGACAATTGATATAGAAAATTATGTAGGTAGAGCTAAATAGCATAAGTTTGTAATGACGCTAGGCTAAGGGTGTTTTTGTAGCGAATCTGCGATAGTTCATAAGAGCAAAACGAGTCAATCGGTGCGCGTTACGGAAAGCTACGATGCTCACTGATTGGTTCGTTTTGCTTAACCCGTCGGTCTTATCGAGTATCGGGCCATTTAGACCGTCCAAGGAAATAAGACCAAACTGAATTTGGCTTTTAAGCTTTAAGCAAGTAGGGCAAACATAAAGTACAGTTTTAGTAGCTCAACCTCTGGGGATGGAATAGAAAGCCCATTACTTATAGATTCAAACAACGATATTAATCCCGAAGGTTTAGAAGAAAGGAGTGCAATAAGAAGATAGGTCATAGTACAAAATACCACTAAGAAAAAAAAACTTAGCACTTTGTTGGTCAGGTTACAAAAAGGGAGACGTCTAGTTAAATGTTTGAAATAGGTATACGAAAACTACCTTTACTTGGCCGGAAATTGAAGATATGAATACTGAAGGTGATGAAAACATTATAAGAATTTTGCCTCAACCAGGTAAAGATAAAAGACAAAATTTACAGTTCAGAGTCAATTTTCATTTATGATTGTTCAAATTTTGCTTTTTTGCCCATAGGGATATGTAAAATTAAAAAAAAATTAAATGTTCACACATGACCCTTGATTTGGGATAGTTCTGAAACATTGGGAGCGTAATGTCACATCCCGATACATTCTAGCCAAAAAATACCTGCTTGAAAATATGCAGCCATACTTGCTTGAGTTTACCTTGAGGTAGCTAAGTAGATATACAATTACAGTATTCTAATTATATATAATTGTAAAAAATTACAAAATTTCTGCAAAATATGTAAATGAGCATCTTCACTAAATAAAAGTCAATTTTTCAAGAAAATTAAAATTCATTTGGGCCAATTTTTAAGCGACTAATGACAATATTTCTAATACTTAAATCAATAGTCTTTTTTCCAAATTTTAATTGATTTATTTCAATTTGTGATAGTTGTAATGTGCTGCAATTGTGTAAATTGCATTATTTCTTTGCATTTCCTAACACTTGTTTCATTGTTATTATGAAACAAAACAGTAGTTAACACTAATTCGTCTGGAGAAACCCGTTCATAATCTCCCTTTTTGTGGTATCGACGCAAAGAATTAGCTATGGTTATTCCACTGTCTCCATCATATTTCTGCACATAGCCCTGTATATCGCTTCAGCATATACAAAACGCCTAACATGACCATGATAGAAAAACATCAAATTAAGCTAGAATTAAGTAATATAATTGCATAATCACTACGATATTGCACCTTAAAGAAAATTATTCAGTAGCCACTATTCTACGCCAAAAAGGATATATTTTGCTGGCAGACAAGTTTCCTAATTTTATACGGCTGTAATTCCGAATACTGTCCATTGAATTGGCAATTTATATGCATATTAGCATAAAGCACATGTTTCACTGATTCCAAAATGAGCACCCTCTTTTCTTTTAAAAGTTGAAAAAAAAATTTTAAAATTAATTTAAAAGGTACTCTTTGGTATTACTAATTTGGTAGCTCGACGTGCATACTAAAAGTAACCAAGACCTTAAACACGCGCTAAATTCAAAAACGAACTAGAAAATATACTTTGGAACTTTTATTTCCTCCAAGCAACATTAGCCGATATTAACATGAAAACTAACTTTGCCTTCTTATTATGTCACACATTTAAAATTGGAAAATAATTATTAATTAGCAAAAAGACAACAACAATGAAAAACTTTTAGACACTCTGAAGACCCCACGAGCAATATATTGAAAAAATTTGACTTTTCTCCGGTCAGTATCTTGAACGTTTCCCGGGATCGTGTTTTTCTTAACAAATGCTGTTAAATGCAATTAATAAAATTCTAGTAGCGTTAAGTGTTTTATGTTTATCAACATTTTAGAATGTATATATACATATATTTAATAATGATTTAAAGCAAACTAAATTAGTGCTTTGACGTAAAAAATCATCATACTATACTATACTATACATCCTATATATCTTTTTCTAACTTTAATATTGTGAGCAATTCAGGTTTTATTGGCGAATGGGCTTACTTAAATGCAGTTAACAAAGTTCCACTAACATAAAGCATGTGTTTATATTTAGTAAATAAAATTTTACAAAAAAGTGATTGTTTTTATTTTTGTCTTTTTGCCTGTTAATAATTTCCCAATTTTAAATGTTTAACATGTGATGAAGCAAAAATAGTCTTCATGTTAAAAGATATCCGATACCTACTTCTTTTATTTTAAAAAATACAACAATACAAGTTAGAGAAAAATACATTGCACTGACCACAATACCAATAATGGTCAGAATTGCAATATTAACGATAAACAAATACTTTGAAAGTATATGAAGTTTCGAAAAGTAAGCTACAATTCAAGAACATTGTTTCGGACGGCTACATCGTAATAAAGGATAATATTGATTTTTGAACGATAATTCATGCTGCCTTGTTAAAAGAATTATAGTTCGTTTTTGAATTTCGCGCTTGTTTTGTCTAAATTCTTGGTTCTTTTTAGGAACTTTTGCTTTTACATGCACCAGTACCAACCGAAATTATATTCAGGAACGTCAAAACACCTACGAACATAACCTACAAATATCATTACTTAAGCCGGTTTTTAAGTACTTTCTTTTCCATTCCTAAAACAAAGAATGGTCATTTTACACTTAGCAAATCATGGGCTTTCTACTAATGTGCCTATTCAGTGGACAGTATTTGGAGCTGTTATTTTTTATACTTATTGTATATGTTGAACCTAAATACCTACTTCTAAGTTTCATTAACAAAAAGTAATATGGTAAAAGGCAGCGTACATATGCTACTACTACAAGCCATGCCGATAGCTTACATAAAAGGTTATCATACATTCTCAATAAATAGCTGTCGATATATATTTATTTGATTCCGTATTTGAGCAACGTCAGTTTGCACCAAACTTGAATTTAAGATAGAGGGTGCCATTTCATCAAAAGAACCTCTCCTTCTCTTTTTGCTTCCTTCACAATCGTTCCTGAGAATAGTAGATACCTGAAACATAGATACATCGGAAATATACATTGATATAGCAGTAATAGAAATACGTTTGTTGGTACGGGAAAATAGGACATTGTATACATATATAAAATTACGAATACATAAAATCTTTGTAGATAAAATTAAAAGAAGGTGTACATAATAAATTTACTACAAAACAAATGAGAAATATTACCATTTTGTTTGACTTATGTCAATAGCGATACGAATAACTTGTTTCAGCTCTCTAGATTAACATATACTTGAAACCTTATGACATTCGTTAGTGTTGGGAAATATTAAACAATAATGACGCCTAATAGGTAAAAAGTATTTCTAAAACGTAATTCAGAACACAATTATTTAAATTTGCTTACACCGGCGTTTCACGCCATTTGTCAGTGGCGTCATGGTATGTACGCGCGATTGCCAGATTAGTTTGTTTCCGAAAAATCGCAAGATATTGGGAGAAAATGTTTTTTACATTTAAATAGGGGTCAATTCATATTCTACAGGCCGAATTAAAATAGCGCGTAAAAACAACAATTTAAAAGAATTAAAATAAAAATCAGTAGCGGTACGTGACTTATTGACGGGGCAAATGAATATCCTAGTAGTTGATATCAGTTAGCTCGACAACGAAGTCTCCCGTCACCATCTCAATATTGAGATCCTTGAAGAATGTACGATGGTACAGTGAGTATCGAACAAGCGTTCTCTCTTTGTCTGTCTACAGGTGATCCCCACTTATCACTTATTCGAAAGGCTATTGTCGCAGTAACGACAAAATGCGAATGTAGCAAAATATCGTGCCTCCTATCAATATATATTGTACAATAAAATACACATGTTTAAATAACGTTTTTAAAATTAAGATATAAAAATTGGTTATACATATTAGCACTTATCCGACTTATTCCAAAATTAAAGTTGTTGGCAATACTTTTATTATTATTAGGGAAATAAGTTAAATTAGGTTGGTAGGAGATAGTCGTTAGATATACGTGAAGGCGGGAGTACTGTTTTTGTAAGGTCTTGAAGTTTTATGAATTAAACGTTGAAATATTAAAAAAAAGTATTATTTACAAAGTCTTTCCAATACTTCTTTGATATCCACGCGCGGTATAAAATCTTAATGCTACTAAAGCTCGTATTTTATACGAGTTCTCGATGCGCCATTATTGGTATGAGCTTATTAAAAACTGTGTAGCAAATTTTGTTAATTTAAATAACTATAATTTATCTCCTGTCTGCTCAACCAAAGGGATTCAATATAAAATTAAATCGCGATTAGCAACAGGCTAATAGATTTAAATAATAATAAACAAGCAACAGTGCGAATTGGCAACCGCATCAAATTCAATTAAAACTACCAGAAACTAACAATTTGACGTAAGAATTTAACAAGATGAAAGAGTAGAATATGTTGAAAGATAAGCATCATAACATTTTGTTAAAATCAATTATTTTCCGTTAGTTACTAAGTTTTATGTTTAATCCAAAGTCAGCAGCAATTTTAGCTACTAACTAACTGGTCAAATAACTTTTTTATAATGAATATTAATGATGGACTGTGGCATAGTATGGTAAACAACACATAAGTATCGGCACCCTCCGCACCACACAAGTTTAACTTATTATATAGTAATATAATAATTAGTCCGGGACGTCCGTTTCGAGGACGCGAATGGTCCTCACTATCAACCGGTGACCGAATTATGATGAGGAACATTCGTGTCCTCGGAACGGCCGTCCCGGACTAATTATTATATTATTATATAATAAGTTAAACTTGTGTGGTACGGAGGGTGCCGATACTTATGTGTTGTTTACCAATTTCTTTTATTGAGAACAAATTTCTGTTTACTATAGTCCGTCTCAGCCCCATTATGCAGTACAGTAGTAGTGTACAGAGTTGCCAAATCTTTAGTCGTGCTCTCACCAGTTTTCGCTATACGATTTTACGTTTGGCAGTGTCAAAACATTACCAAACATTGGTTGTCTTATTGAAAGTTACTTTAAAACATTTCCACAAAATATTTTCTTAGATATGCATATAAGCTTAAAATTGAATACCAGCAGGATAAATATAAAGAGCTGGGAGCATGGGTAACATACTTATCCAAACAATGTCATTTTTGAAAGATTTGTTGGTTATAGTCCAATTCACCTTTTAAAGGAAATGTTGGTCTTATGACGATATCCATAAGACTCAACGTTGCCTAATCTATTTAGCTACTTAATTTTTCGTATATTGTGGCTCTGAGCAGCGATAAATTTTATGTTGACATTTTAATAATGTCAATCCTCTCTATTTTTTATGGGTTGTTCTATCCACATGAAAGTTGATAGAATAACATTATACCTTTTCATAGTTTCCGTTTTCACTTCAGTTCTGCAGGGATATCAATTGTAAAAGCATAAATTTGAGGTTAAGTTTGCGTTATTCATTATAATTTGTTTAAAAAATACATACCACAACCATACCCGCTGTTTCTGACATTACAGAATATAACAAAGATAACTTTTGAATTCCAATGTTTTCTCTATTCTAAAACCAAATTTGAGATTAAGTGAAGCAAATACTTCAAAGAGATTAAGCTGAAAATCTAGATCAGTCCACCTGAAACGCTTCAGTACAAAATCTCAGTGTGAAAACGAACAAGTTAACCAATACTGAAGTGGTCGAATTGCATCCATATTGAGATAAAAAGAAAAATGCTATTGATTGTAATATATTATTTATACCACATCAAAATATATAACACAAATAAATTGTTTTATCTTGTGTTTTAATGTTAATCATGTACAACATTGTATTTATTTTCAGGAAAACGTACATGAATGTATATGTTGTAATATATCAAATTAACTTATATCAGAAAACCAATGTGAAGATAATGATGACCAGGTCGATGCTAAATTAGTAAATTCTCTAGGTTCACCTTGTATCTTGTCCAATTCCCACATGTCTTCTTCAACTAAAGTCGATAAAAATAAAACTACCATGCTAAATATATTATACCATTATCATACCTTTGATAACATGTTTAACAATTCCCTACAGGAACATGGTCGTATCCTTGCTGGATAAGCTGAGGTATCTCTTGAATTTAAAATTTTGTATTATTGCGCCTAATATAATCTTTAACTTTCGCCCATACCATTTCAATGGGATTTAAGGTACAGTGGTATGGAGGCAACCTCAAGACAGTATATCCCAGTTGAGCGGCACGTTCATCAAATACATATTTATTATAATTTCAAGCAAATCACGTTTTAATAATCCTTCCTCAATGTAAATATTTTTTTTGTGTCAACCACTGTATGATCTGTTTTTTTTTCCAGCTTGTGGTAGGCATTTTTTCTATAGAAGTCAGTAGACGCTCTGAAAAGAACGGTTATATTGGCTATATGATAATTCTAATGATTTAAGTAAAGATTTAATGTGGCTAAAACCACAACAAGCATAAATGGACTGGCTACACAGCAAGCCGTAATAGAGATAGCTTTATTGGTGTGTTAGAGAGGTAATAAGAGATGCAAGGTTCCTGTACCTG
>LR737384.1:0-42390 GCA_902655005.2 Marronus borbonicus | reverse complement strand
TATGGCTTTAATCCCTTAGAAAAGAGTGTATGCTTAATATTTTTCTAATTTTATGTATTAATAATTGTATACAGTGTGATATAATAGATTTTTATTGTATGACCGAACTTCACTGAACGGCAGTGTATGTATATTCTATGATTAATAGATTCCTTTCTGCTAAGTAAAAATATTCGTAGCTCTATAGGTTACTTATTACAGGAAGCGAAAAAGCAAAGTACTAAATTTTATATAAACTACAATAATTTATTTTATTTATTTTAAAAGTAATGCAGATAATCCTAAATTCTCAGGTAAAATTAATAATATATACAGAGATACAGGATGTTGCATTTAATTCATTTCATCCATTCGTTTTGTGTGTGTCAAAATAACGTTAGATTGTGTCACCAATTCATGTCTTTGATTTTTGGTTTGCCATTAGTAAAAACATAAATATAAATGCAACAAATATAATATACTGTTTTTTTTTCTTTCTAAATTGGTTCCAGGATATCAAGAAAAAAGGTATTATTTTAAAACGTGCTTTTAAAAGGTCATGTTATCAGACATGTCAACATATACATATATGAACCACTTTCAAATGATAAAACTTATTTTCATTTCAGGAAGTAATAATATTGATTGAAAAAAGACGGAATAATTGCTTACGTTTGGGAATGGTGTTAAGGAAGCACGTCTTACGTCTATCTGATGGATATCTTCCTTTGTGTAAATGTTATTTAAACTTAGTGCGTAAAGTGTTCTGTTAATAATGTTTTTGTTTTAATTGCATATTTACAACTTGACCAAAATTCACGCCTTAATTTTTATATTCATTTATAAATCAATATTGCAAACCTTATATTACAATCAACAGCAAGTTTATTAACCATAAAAACTTGCGTTATATCTTAATCTCACTAATTATATTAGTCACTCTGCGGTATTATCACAAAGTAGCTTACTGACAAATAAAAATTAAATTTATATTTAGTTAAAATAATCAAATATTTGGTTAGCGACTGTTATCTTTTCGAACTTATATCTTATACCTTCTATTGCAACTATGATCTGTCATAAAAGCAAATTTTTGAATTTCGAAAAGAAAACCAGCACAAATTTAAATTGCTTTTAATTATAGTTTAAATAAACGTGCTTTAAATAGAATTATTATCGCTATTTATTTATGTATATAGTAGTGAATTTATTTACAAATGTAACAAAATTGTGTTGAACTTGGAAGTAATAAATATCGGCTTCCTCAATATATAATTACACAAGCCAACAAGATTTTTTACCGTTAAGTTATATGTTCAAGTAGGAGTCCTAGCAATGTTCTATATATTGGGACTTATTCTTATAATTCTACATTATTCTATTAATGTTCTTAACACGTGGTTATTTGAGAAAAAATCTATTCATAATTTTTACATGTGTACGAATTAAAAAGAATTGTAATAAATAATTAAATTAAAAAATAAGAGCCATTGTTTCGTTGAACGCGCGGTATAACACGAGACCACGAGCCATCTTGTTGGAAAATAAAATCGATATCTTTCCTATACAACTTTTCAACTGGGCAAGAAGCTGTCCTGCAAAATTTCTTGATATTTTCAGACAGTCTTTATGAAAAGCCTTTCTTGTGTTTGAAATCACCTACTTTCGGTTATCCCTCACATAAAAGTCGAACTTAGACTTGTTGCTAAAAACTTTCTTCCGATCATTAAAAGTCACGTTTGGCCAGTTCGTTTCTGAATAGCTATTAATAGAAATTTTTCTTTAGCCTAAAGTTATATCTGCGTAATTTGTTTATGTACATACATATGTATATTATTAAATACCTCGCAAAATCCGAGTTCGAGTGAGTTGCGCTAATCCCAAATGGCTGTAATTTTGTACATGTATTACGAAGTATTTTAAAGTATCTTAAAAATATGCGGAATTAAAAAAAAACATTAACCGACATATATCTGTTAGAGCTCCTACAACATGGAAGTATTCATAAATAATACGCGTTTCATAGCTGGTCTAGCTCAAGTTATTAAATTATGCGGTTTAAAACTTAGATAGAGATATGTTCTTATGTTATGTTATATAATTATAATTTTGTAACTTCATTAAAAAAATTACGACAGGATGGTAATCCCAGAAGTGCCTAACTTGACGTTTGTTGACGAAACAAACTACTATGACTGATGTTGTAGGTATTTGTTTATTATCAATAGTGAACGCTAGCAGTGAATTTGTAAACATCGAAAGAATTACCAAAAAATAGCTTCCTCATGGTATTGATGGAATAATCCACGGCAAGCGCAATAAAAGGAGAGAGAAAAAAATACACTAACACACGGACATGTTTCTGCCTACCCGACGTCATCAGCGTGGTTTCGAGAGTATTTTTCATATCTCTACCTTCTATTGCTGTTGCCTCACAGTTAACACCACAACTTTCAAAACGACAAACTCGACATTTCTTGGCGCCCCCTAGTGCCAAAGAAACGCGAGATAGAGATATGAAAAATACTCTCGAAACCATGCTGATGACGCCGGGTAGGCAGAAACATGTCCGTGTGTTAGTGTATCTTTTTCTCTCTCCTTTTATTGCGTTTGCCGTGAATTATTCCGTCAATACCATGAGGAAGCTAAGCCATCTTAGCATTATTTTTTGGTTATTAAGTACAGTGTTTAATGATAGGTGGATTGGACGCAACGGCCATTGGGCTTGGCCACCAACATCTCTCCTGATTTAACGCCCTTGGATTTTTATTTATGGGTACACATAAAATCATTGGTACATTCAGTCATAGTACAGACCAAAGCAGAATTTGAGCGACGAGTAAGAGAAACGTTTGATAGCACAGGTCCTAAACAAAGAAAACAGGCTACAGCAACTGGAGTTTATAACAAGATTTTAAAATGCTTGATGTCGTATACAACACTTATATATAATACATACAGCATTTCCTTCTTGATTATTTTGTATTCAATAAAATTTATTTTCTCATACCATATTTTGTTTTTTTGTTATATGCTTTTAAAATTAAAATTGCTTTTCATCGCCTGCTATTAATTAAATACTAATTCAAAACTACATTTTCTGAAAATCACTAATCCTAAAAGAAGCAATAGAGATAGGCATAAAAAAACTTAAAGTTTTCCGATAGAAAATTCAATTCTACATCACATGGTGTAAAAATAAACAAGGCCTAATTAATAATGATAGCAAGGACTGTGGCGTAGTATGGTAACCAACACATAAGTATCGGCACCCTCGTCACCACACAAGTTTAATTAATTATATAGTAATATAATAAATATCCTAAAGATAAACCGAAAATGGGAGAAAGGTCGGGTATTTATAAAATTGAATATAGTCACTGTAGTAAAGCCTATATTGGTCAAACAAAAAGAGCGATAGAAACTAGATTCAAAGAACATATACGAAATTATCGCTACGGCAGATTGGACGCGCCGAGTGTGGCACAACATATAAATGAAACCGGGCATAGTATTAAATTAGAAGACTTAAAATTGATTAAAAACGTAACGTCGCCGCGAGAATTAGATGCGTACGAGACGGTTTACATAAAAAGTAATACAAATCTGATGAACAGAGAAAACGGACCGTTGTCGTACTCTGTCCTTTTTGACCTTTTGCAGTAGGCTGGCACTTGTTTATATTTTGGGTCATAAAGGAGATCTTCCCGTCCATCTGGTCGTGTTTTTCGCATGTCGTAGTTTAAGACGCGTAGAGGGTAAAACAGGCACCTGTAAAAAACAATATTTCTTCTCGGAAGAAGGGATAGTTCATACATGTTATTTTTCGCACGTCGTAGCTTCAAGGAGTGCAGGAGGTAGAAATAGGCATTTGTAAAGGATATCTGTTCTAAGAAGTAGGAATAGTACATGCATGTTTAGTGTTAGAAAAAGTTTTTTTCTCACATCATTCGGTCACCGGTTGATGATGAGGACCATTCGTGTCCTCGAAACGGCCGTCCCGGACTAATTATTATATTACTATATAATAAATTAAACTTGTGTGGTGCGGCGGGTGCCGATACTTATGTGTTGTTTAAGGCCTAATTAATACAACTAAAACCTTTATAATTTTTATGGAACCTAATAAAATAAATAAAATGAAGAGTTACTATTACGACAAATGAAATAAAAGCACTACAAACTGAAACTGACTAAGAGCTGCTAAGAGCAATGATCCCGCCATCTAGTTTATGATTATTTCTGTACTTTGTGATTACAGATTTCTATAATTGTAAATAAATGACGTGTTCTAAAAATTTAGCAACTGGCGCGGTATATGATCAATATATAAAATTACCAGATACTTGTGTTTACCGCATGTGGCAACATCATAGTTATTTGGTTTCGTTTCATTTAGTTCGTTTCGTTTATTGAAGGTCGTCAAAAGTGCTTAGCGAAATATGTTAACGATACGTTATATTTTATTCATCGGATGTAAGTAACATAAATTTGCGAAGTGCTGTGATCTTCAAGAAACAATATGCAGCTTACATCTTGAACCGAAGAAGAGCGAAGTTGTATAAAAAAAAAAGAAAAACGTTTACCGCACTGACATTTGACAAGTTTGGTTAGGTTCTGTTTGTTGAAGTTAAAGAAGTAAATGCCAATATGCCACTGATTTTTTTGGATCGAATACCTCTTCCAACACTACAAGCTTATACGTGCGTCAGTGTTGTTGCATTAAGTGCATGTGTTTATGTTGCCGTGCAGACAATTAAAGACCCAAATTGGAATGGTGCACAAAATGAACAACGGCCTCATCATAATAATACGTTATCTCTGGGTCAACTTATGTATCAAATTTTTTCAGTAATGATAAGGGAACCAATTTCAGTATGGGTACGTTGTTTTTAATAACAATTGTCTTTCTATAAAGTAAGGTTAAATTGGTTAGAATATAGAAGAAGTGTCATTTGTCGCATAGTTACATTTCTGTACTATAAAAATTCTAGTCTAATGTTATTTTTAAAATAATTCAACTGCTCGTGATATTTACAAAAATATTGGAATCAGTCGATTATACGAGTTAATAATGCCAAAATATTTTCTTAAAACCTGCTTACGTTAATGTTCTCTGTATCACAGGTTTTATATTTTCTCAAAATGTATATGAAGAAAAGCTATTTCTTTGTAAATGTTACATATCGAATTCATATTGTAAAGAATTTGAATTTCAAACTAGAAATCGAATTTGATTTCCAAATTCCAAATTCAATTGCTTTTAAATAATCCATGGGGACATAATGGTTAAGTTGGGAGAGTTGAAGAAAAGGACCAAATTTTTCTCAGAAATTCTTTTATTCCAAATTAGGCGACCGGTTTCGTGTCTAACAAACACATCAACAGGCCAAGAATTAATCAACTTAATCTAGTTTATTAATTCTTGGATACGAAACCGGCCACCTAATTTGGTATAAAGGAATTTGTGAGAAAAATTTTTACTTTTTCTTCAAGTCTTTAACAATTGCTTTTAATTTGCGCTTTCCATTTTGAAACAGTTACCTTAATAATCGGAGAGAGAGATACCTGTTGTTGGGGAAATAAGTATCGAATTCATACATCCAACAATATTAGCAAAATCTCGGAAAAATGCTCAATCAAATACAATACTTAAAGATAGTGGATGAAAAGCATACATTTTATTCTAAAAATTTACAAATCGTTGGTAAAAATAAGTATACAGATATATTCAAATGGTTTCATAATTATCAGATAATTTGTACTATTTAGTAGGATGATCATCTACTGGAATAATCGATGCTAGCCGTCTTTGCAACAAACTTACCATAAATATGTGGGCTCTTATTTTCTCATTTTCTCAATTATTCATTTTTTTAATCATTTTTGTAGCAAATGGCATCTCTTCCATACGTACTTTCAATTCCTGCCATAAATGCGCCATAGGATTAACATTCGGTGACCGTGGCGAATTTTTGAGCAAATGTGGTATGTTGTAGGGTAAAATTAAATAAGAATTATGTTTTGGGTCATTGCCCTGTTAAAGAGGAAACAAGAAATGTTTTGGATAAGAAATTAGCAAAAGTTACAACGAGTGACTACGGTAGCTTAACATTAAGGTGGCGTAGCTATTGTTTCTCGGAAACGGGTGAAGCAACAAAATCAGTTCTTGGGTAACAAATTAGCAATAAAATATGCATCCAGTTTGCTGCTAGGCTTATGAAGTAGCTACGCCAGTTTAATAGACATCCATTTAGATACCATCAGATTTCCTCCGTTATGCTTCACCGCGGATTTTAATTTTCCTTGTCTGGGCCCCTTCCTTACGTTGCACTAATACACTTTGATCAAAATCGCAAAGATTAAATTTGCTTATCTGAAAAAAAATATATTTTTCCAAAAATCTACTTGTTTATTTATGATTATTCGCGCAAATATTCTTTACAGAATTAATAAGAGGTTTTCTACCTGCCATTCGTGCATGTAAACCTGATTCCAACAGTCTACTTCGTATTGTTTTCTGTTCATTTTCGATCCTTTATTATTAATAATGTTGAATTTTCAAACGAGTTTGCGTGGAATACTTGAATTGTATTGAAACTATTGTAATAAATTTTATGCAAAATTCGTTCATGGAACGGGGCAGTGAACGAAAGTGACCCTCCTGACAAAATTCTGGCTACGCCCATGTACACACTTATAATAGCGTCATGTGATAAACATTAAATTTCCTTATTACATTAAAATGCCAGCTATGCTGCAGGTGTGAATATTGCATTTTAAATTTGCTGTCAATGTGATAACAAAATGACCATATTATCATTAATAAGTGCTAAATAGCCTAATACCATTTGCTTAACGTGAAATATCTGTTAATCATACAGTACAATGTACAAATAGTAGAAATTCAAAAAATAACAATGACGTCAGATGTGGTTTTAGGGAGGATGTTTTTCTTGGGAATATTTGGTTGGCTAAATTATTTTTGTCCACATGTCATTTTTTTATCTAAATACCTGTTGTTTTGGAATTAGTTAATCGCATGACTTACTAATTCTTTTCAGTACTTAGAACGCGATGGAGTACTGTTATTTTAATGATTTATTTTGTACAATGTGAATGAAAAAAAAAATAATTTTCGTTCGTTGGTTTTTACCGTACAATAACCTTGGTCTCACGATTTTTAGTACTGCGACGATCATACAAAACTGGATTTTATATATATTATGCAATTCAGTCCAGTTGTTGCGTTTATTTATCTTATCGGCTGTTTGGTTTTTACAACGTATAGCGTAACATGAAGGTGTTTCATGTATGATTTTTATCCTCGTTTTTTAACCGAAACGAATTAACAGTACAATCAGCAGATGTTGCTCACTTTATACAAGTATAAAAAATTATTTCAATAATAATATAGAACTTGTACATTTTTCAATGTCATGATAATAAGAAAATACATAAATAAATAAAATTAATAGTTTTGATGCATGATCGACTGATATTAACTTTCTACTTCTATCACAAAGATTGAAAAACAAATTCAAACGTAGATGAAACGCGCGCGCTTTTGTCATCCTTTCTGTGACGTCATCCGCCAGAAACAGTCGATCTCTTCATTGGTGTTGGTAGATGTTGTCATTTTTGAAATTGAAAACTAATTTAACCTAAAAAAAATATAACAAAACAAACAGAACAAAAGAATACTTCACCTTACAATGATTTAGAGTTTTGATAATTAAGTGGAATTGTAATGTTGAAATCGCTATTTAGTGCCGAAGTAGTGTTTGAATGGAATGGAAGAGTTAAATAATTTATTTTATATCCAACAATAAGTTATGTTTATAAAAGGAACGCATATGTCACAAACGACCAGTGAAACAAAAACAATGCGCCTAAAAAAAGCCGTTTGTTTTTAAAACAAAAGATGGAAGTGATTAATGTTGCTGAGCAAGAATATTTGAATGTTCGCCGGTTTGGTCAAAGGTATGTTTATTACAAAGAGAAGAATGAATTTTTAAAGCACTAGCTTAGGTTCTAATGAGTTTTTATTGCTTAAAAACTCAGCATTCTCAAAGTTTTTAAATCGGATAGAAAACTAATAATTTTGCTTTAAATATTTTAGATTCAACATATGCAAAACTCCGCTGCCAAAATTATCAAACATAAGAAAATTTAGATAAAAGAAGCAGAAAATTAAAGGCAGGGCCAATACAGATTGATAAAGTATGCTTCATTTGTGGTTGATCCGTGTTAGGAGCCAGCATATTCCCATGTTAGGACTACTAATAGAGGCCAAGGCTACAGAGGTAGTTACATACTTAACGTATGAAAAATTTAAGGCATCTTATGGAGATAGGCATAACATTAGCTTCAAGTGTACCTCGAGTGAGTCGCGAACGTTAATCAAGAAGATGTGGAACGGTTTTTAAGACGACTTTCTTAATTAGGATGAAAAAATGCTTACAGAAGAACTATTTAGTGAGAGAGTAAGCATGGTAGTGTCGACGAGGAAGAAGATACTAATCTAAAGAATCTAAAGAAGTTTTCCAAAGAAGATTTTTTGCCGTTTGAATACTTGAGAAACATAGAATCACATTTTGAAAATTGCTTTTTACAAGAAAAAATAATAAATTGGAACAAGCAAAAATATGTGACTTCTTTTAATATATAATAAAACTTGCATTTTATGTAGACGCAGAATTTTTTTGATTAAAAGTTTAAAAATTATTTTGTCTTTTGTTTTACATTCCTCATGAGCGTACAGCCTCCACACGCGGATAAAAGAACTGGAACGTGAGAGTACGCTCCTGGTATTTCATGTATATTCGCAAGTTGCGCGTGAGTCATTCCTTACAACTTGACCAGCTTTGGTAATACTAATAAATAAAATTCGCCACCTTCCGTGGGCTTAACGAAATTAGCAGAGACTAGACAAATTCGTCTCCTGAGAGTGGGTTCGTGTTACCTACTGGTTTCCCCGAGAGTCGACAAAACACGAGTCTGTCTAGTCTCTACTCATTTCGTGAAGCGCACGTAAAGTGGAGAACTTTATTAATAATTTATTAGTAATAAGTAATCCATTCTGATATTTGCGCCTAAAGGAAAGTGGCCTGTTGCCGACCGGATAATGTTTCCCAATCGCTGCCTTTTAAATCCCGCCATTAAAATTTGAGTTTTAAGGATTTGCGAACACCTTTTACTACTTAACTTCCAAAACAAATAAAACTTTTTTATGATTTACTAGAAAAAAATCATAAAAATCAAACGGCGTCAAAATCCATCTAATTGGAGGCACAAAGGGGTTTAATTGACTAATTATAATTCATAAAAATTAAGAATCCAAAGTTACGCACAGTAACGCGGCAGCATGCAGTGTATATCACGGGAACTATAAAACACTCCATCAGTTATAAATCTGATTACGTCATATCTAATATAAAAAGGAAAGGAGAATTAGACTGGAGAATTGTTACTATAAGACGGAAATTTCCTCAAACTAACCGCTCTCGAAAAATATTTCCGTCCTTTCACTTATCTACATATGTTAACATAATTTAACTATCAATAGTAGCTTCAGATTTGGCGATTCTTTTCAAATATTTCGTATACCGACGCAACATCAGTGTATTTGCAATAACAAACGTATGTACACAAAACCACTATGCTTTGATCGTTGTACTAATATCGTAAAAGTGCATTAAATTTATTTCTATTTCTTTTTTTTTTATTTTATTTTATTTTATTTTAATTAGTCACTTTGCTAGACTATTTTGAGACACATTTTCTTTGTTTCAAAATAAGAAAAGTGAATAGTTTAAGATTAGATTAGTTGTACAAGTGTCCACCTAGTGTGTGCGTATACGGAATTTCTAGATTTGCACGCGATACAAGTTTCTTTTTTTTTTAATGAGACAATTTGTATGTTACTGTGTTTATTTATCCATTTATCTACAACATTCGTTGAACCTACCTAATTTAGTTTTTGATATAACCGAGATTATTTAAATTATTGTTTATAATCTAAAGTGTTAAGTGGCTATTAATTGTTCTACTTCTAATGCATTCACCTGTTAAATTACCCGATAATCTTGTATCTGTAAACATCAAACATTTAATTAATTACCGACCAATCATTACCAACAATTAGGCCGATCAACCAAAACGATCAAAAGAAAATGCTGCCTAAAAACGACAACGTTTATTGCAAAATTGGGATCACACAGGCAAACCTTCATTATAGCTTCACAAAACTCAAGATTTCTATTGAAATTTTCATTAAAGCTCTTGCACTAGACGAATCAAAAGGCTTTGTACGACACCAATTTTTGCATCTACTGACCTGAAGGAAGAAGATCTTAGAGTAGTACTAAGGTGTATTGAAGGCCAGCATTTATTCTAACACACAAGGGCAAATTTTGCGCTTTAATATCATCTGTTGCCACTTTTGGCGGTCTTCTTTTGGATAAATTACGGACTGTTCTTGCTCAATTTACCTTTTTTTAACGTTTTGCAAACTTTGTTATTACGTTATTGGTTGCCGATTCGGATGAAGAGGATCAAATAAATCGCTTACTTTGTCGTCTATTTCCGTTAATTCGCTCAGGGAAGGAATTATGTTTGACAACGCATTAATCATACTATATATTTCAAAATAAAACAAATATTTAAAGTTAAATACTTCAATGTAGTATTACACACGTTGCAGGGACACTTTTTGTCAAGTATTCTATTGTTAACTTATCACTGTGTGAGATCTTGAAAAGCAACTTTTAAACGCTATCAATACAAGTACAATATCAATACAAATTATTCATTAATGAGTAAACGTAGGAAGTTCTATTGAACAACATGTGGCAACGAAGCGACAATTGTAATTCCTTATTACATGAATAAATAAGTAAATAGGTCAAAGAGACATTACGTGTAACTACTTCGACGTAGTTAGCTTAAAATTAATAACGCACCGTAAAAAAGCTATTTGTACATTTGTTATTTGTTTTTAAATTTCCTCCTATAAAGTTTTAAGTTATATTCTATAATTGTTAGAGGCCCTGTCAGCTTTAGGACTTGGGACAAGCATTTTCCTTGCTTTTGATATTAATTAGTCTATTGTACCTTTTTTCTCGCAAGTCCTTTATTTAAAAATATATATGCGACCGGCTTCGCAAAAATGTTGGAAAACTTTGATTCCTATCTTTAGCATTTTTCGGGGTGTAATTCGAAAAATAAACGAGATAGGTAAATGAGGGTGACGGGAATCGATTCTGCGAGTCCGATTTTACTCAAAAACATGTAACTGAAACCTTTGTATTGCGCTAATCTAGAGTAAAACACGAGAATTTAAAATTTTGGTTTTATGTTGAAATTTAATAAGTCCAAAATTATGAATTTAAAATTTTTTTCCATTTCTTTCATTTTCCTATATCTTTCCAACTAACAACTTCATTTATAGATCTCGATACGCTGGATCCATTAAAAGTTATCCCGATAGGATTTGGGACAAGCATTTTCCTTGCTTTTGATATTAATTAATCTATTGTACCCTTTTTTCCGCAAGCCCTTTATTTAAAAATGTATATGCGACCGGCTTCGCAAAAATGTTGGAAAACTTCGATTCCTATCTTTAGCATTTTTCGGGGTGTAATTCGAAAAATAAACGAGATAGGTAAATGAGGGTGACGGGAAACGATTCTGCGAGACCGCTTTTACTCAAAAACATGTAACTGGAGCCTTTGTATTGCGCTGAAAAGTCCTCAAAGATATTTAGAGTAAAACACAAAAAATTCAAATTTTGGTTTTATGTTGGAATTTATAAAAAATTCCAAAATTGTAGAAAAATAGTCGAAATCTCTGTAATCAGCAGGTCAAACTGCTTTTAAATTTTAAAACATTTTTGAAATCGTCAAATCGTCCGAATTTTTACTAGTTTATGAGTTCTTTGAATTTTGTCGTGAATAAATTCGGTAAATTTTATAAATAGTGACAAGATAAGCAATTAAATAAGTAAGTTTTTGTTGTAATTAATAAAAATTTCCACCGGCAGTTCTCCACATTCGTTATTATTTTTTTTTAATCGACTTAATCATTAAACATTGTGGCATTTAATTGAATATTTCGAAAAATAAAAATGAAAAAAGTGATTGTTAAAATATAATTGTATTTTGCTTAGAATTTGTTATTATTTTTATCTTTTTGTTGATTTTCTTAAGAAACCTGTCGAACTTCTCTTGTCAAATAAAAGAGTCTGATAATGAATAATTTGGATATTTTTGAAAAAAATTATAAATTAAAAACGGGCTGGTTAAAATTTTCAGACAACTTAATAAACGTCTAACCGTGTCCATACTTTTAAAGGAACTCTGTATATTGGAATGATGATTAACTAAAATTCTCGTGAAATTTACGTATTAACTTGTACCTTTTAATGATATATCGCTTTATTTATGAATCTGAAAATGAAACACATTGCAACTTAAAAAAATGGATATGCCAGTATCATGAAGATGCATCTTGTAAACTTTGATAGAATGATAAAAACAAATTACACAATCCCATAAATTACATTATACAACGTATGATGGAAACAATGTTGTTTATATTTAAAATACAAAATGAAATGAGGTAATATATCCGAGCATTTTGAGTGCAACTTGGATCAATTTGCACTACATATGCTTTCGCGGTCTGGTTTCAGTGTACAAATATATAATGGTAATAATATTTTGGATTTTCTTAAAACGTTTTTCTTCTTGTTTCAGACGATGATAAACATGGCATTTTGTTGGCTGATCCTATTAGGGAGGTGCATTCAAAGGTTTGTTTTCGGCGAACTTCGGGTTTCTGAGCAACAGCATCTGAAGGATAAATTTTGGAACTTCGTTTTCTATAAATTCATCTTCGTATTCGGAGTGATTAACGTTCAATATATTGACGAAGTGTTGCTTTGGTGTTCCTGGTTTGCCCTTCTTGGATTTCTGCATCTGTTATCGCAACTCAGCAAAGATAGATTTGAATACGTAAGTAAAAAGCTAATCCCGCTTTACACAACACTTCTTTGATCTGTACCTGTTGTTCATAAAAAATATGAAAAAGAGGCAGGTTCAAAACTAATATTTTTTACAGTTATCATTTTCACCAACGACACCGATATGGAGTCACGTCAAGCTTATGGGACTGTTAGCGTGTATATTTGCATTGTCGGGTTTCCTGTTACTGGTTTCAGCTTTTGTAGGATTTTTTGGTGGATTCAATACATACGCTTTCATGACAGCAGAGGTAGGTGGTATATATATACATACATATGTTGTAATTACACAAATACTTTTAAACACAGAGGCGAATTGTGAATTTTTAAACATAACAATGCAATACAGTTATTTATTATCAAGAATCGGTATGCTCGATATTGACCATAATTATAGCAACAGATTAAATATTGCGGCTATTAATTATTATAAATAAAAATGTCATATTTGAAACTATTCCTAGTTATAGGTCCTTAAAGAAGAGAAATAAAAATCAACAAAGCAACAAAATGAGTAAGAATATGAGAAAAACACAAGAACATTTTGTTGTGATTACGTTGCCTAGCAGCGGGCTCTTGGGATGAAACTGGCGCATTTTCCTGGCCAAATTTGTATAAAAAACACAAACAAATGGTCAAAATCTTTCATGCTGCATATCGTGCTAGGCAATAGCAAAAGGGTCGAATTGGAAGTACATACCGCAAGGATCAGTTTTGGGACCCTTTCTGTTCATCATTTATGTTAACGATGTACTCGCTAATATTATATCTGGTCGGGTATGCCAATATGCGAACGATATTTCTTTTCTCACATTTTCTGGATTCCGAGAGGATCCCCAGGGTAAAACAAATATAACTATCGCAGACGCGGAGGGGTGGTTTGCTGCAAATGACTAGAAAATGAATAAAAAGAAGACTAAGCATATTATAGTAAAAACAATGCAAACAATACGAATAGATTCAGTAAAGTTTCTCGGGCTAACGCTAAACAGCTTACTAATTAATAACTTGTATTGTGCGGAATGCGCCAATACTACCCCACAGTTCATGCTATCATTATTTTTAAAACGTTTGGAATTTTTATAATTTTCGGGTGTACGCAGAGAGAGAGGGGCGTGAGCAGATGTCTACTAATATGAAAACCAAGCTGATATTATTGAGGATAAAAGAGCGGCTAATATATTTTAGAATTGTGTGGCCATTCTCTTTTCATTTCTCAAAGGCCGCTAACTAATATCCGTTTGGAATATAAATTTCTTCCTCAGCCAAAAATTTCGTACCTGGCAAATGAGCCAGCTGTAATTGTTTTTTTGGCACCGCACATATACCTTTTTTTATAGCTCGTTGCTTCTTTATTGTTATTGGTTGTTTTTTCGTATTTATGGATCCATAACTGATTCTTGACAGGTAGGTATGTCCAAAAGCGGAATATACGTTCAATCACCTACCACTTCTTCAAAAGAGCAAGACTTTCCTGCCAAAATCTCATAAACTCTGCGTTTTAATAACCTAACCGATGAAGAGTTGCACTAAACAACAATAATATCGGCTTGGCAGTCATACGAATATTGTTAAATGTAAATTCACATGCCAGTTCAATAAGTCTGTGTGACAATTCAACCATTCCGGTTGTAACCGAAATAATGATAATGCAGTACCTCGTGGTGTTGTCGGAATCACTCACGGTAAAAGCATTGTGAGGAGAGAAAATATTAGGTTTCTGTCTAGCGTTATCAACGTTGCTCCGAGTGCTTCTCAATATTCATCTTACATATTATTATTTTATTGCTTGTAGGCATTTTTTCATATGTTTGTAATACATCATGGTAAGCTTGTAGATGTCATTTACATGTACAGAGAGCGCTCATGTGCACGCCACTTCAAGTTCAGCAGACCAAGAACTGCTTGAGAATTAGTTTGGAAACTGTATCCGTTTTTTGCTGCTGCTTTTTAGACGGTAGGCGTGCATCTCTTAACAGTGCATGGTTTAAAAAGGTATTTTGTTCGTTGTTTCGAAGGATAGCGATATCACCGAGTGGCTAACAATAATGTAAAGCAGAGAAGCACCCGAAGCAGCGCTGATCGCACCGAGTAGACAGTTCGTTGGCTGCTGTTTTTTCCTCCTCCCGTTACTTTTGCTGTGAGTGATTCTACCAATACCATGAGGAGATAATAGCATTATTTAGGTTATTGTTTCCATGTATTTTTTGATGTACTGTTATTTTGATCGTAGTTAACATAATTAATAAATAAAATTATTGCATTAAATTAATTTTTTTGTCTTTATCTTGGTGGCCATTTGTAAAACTACGAATTTTTCTTGTTCTAGGTCGTGTTACTTAGTATACGAACGTTGCATATTATTCTCCGGTACAGTTTGCACTTGTACGATATGCGTCAAGAAGGCTCTGGTGCTGTAAGTTTAAATGATGCTACTAAAATGTGGGAGAAACGAGGACCGATCGTTTACTATATCGAACTAGGTTTCGAATTAACAGCTCTTATAATAGACTTTGTACATCACCTCCATATGTTACTTTGGAGTAATATATTTTTATCAATGGCTAGTTTAGTGATATGCATGCAACTCAGATACTTATTCCAAGAAATCCAAGATAGATACAAGAAACACAGAAATTACCTGCTAGTTAGGAATCATCTCGAACAGAAGTATTAAATAAAAGCTATTTTCATTTGATGCGTACAAATCAGGATATTTCTTTTACTAATTACAGTTATCCAATGGCTTCACCCGAGGAGCTGGTGGAAAATTCAGATAATTGTGCTATTTGTTGGGAAAAAATGGAGTCTGCAAGAAAGTTACCATGTACACATCTGTTCCATAAGTAACAAATCTTTGTTAGATTATAATAAATTTTTTTATGATAATTGCCTGTTGCAGCACTTGTTTACAATCGTGGTTAGAGCAACATACATCTTGCCCAACATGTCGTACGACATTAAGCATCCATTCGTCTATGACTGCTCAAACGAATCCATCGGATATACCTGATACTATTCAACCAGCAAGGAGGCAACTGAATCATTTCTTCCATTTTGATGGTAATGTATTGGTTTCCAGAATTAGTTTCCTTGCTCTATTTTTATACGGTCGCCACTATAATGTTATTATGTAAAGGATAATCCGCTTAAAAATATAGTGCACATGCTCAATCGAATATTATTGTACAGCATACATTAAATATGGCCATTGCATCAAAAAAGACGTATTTGGCTTAAGAAATTTTGCGAATTATAAGCCTCAACTGCTATGCTTAAAACGTAGCAAAGTTGAAGACGTAAAAGATCTAACATTAAAATAAAGCTCTTTAAATCACTTTTTGTAGTGGTTACTACGATACTAATATTTCAATCGCTTTTTTTTAAGGTTCAAGATATGTTTCTTGGTTACCCAGTTTTTCTGTAGAAGTATCACACGCTCAATCATTAAGGACGGACATAAATGCCACAAATTCGCAATTGGATGCAAATGCACGACAGGTGGGACGAATGGGCAATGAATTTTTCAAGCTTTTGTACGTTGCACAAAATTACAGGTCCAACAGCTGTTTCCTCATATCCCTATCTCCCTCATAATGGAAGATCTACGCGCAACTAGATCTGTAGAGCTCACTGTCGAGAATATAATTGAAGGAAGGTTAGTGACTCCTCCGATTTATAGAGAACCCATGCCCCTCCCGCAGCCGACGGGTGGTAACAGTTTATTGCAAAATCTTCCGGAACCAAGTACATCTTCTACAGTCAAGAATTGGGACGATGTTCCTTCGGAAACTGGTGATACGTGAGTATACATTGTCATGTGTTATATGCATATTTGATGACAGGCGATCCGGATGACGCTGATTAATAAATTCTTTCATATTATAGGATCCACGTGTTCTTCTAAAATAAATTGTAAGAAATAGCAGTACAAATACTGGTTATATTTCACGCTGCGTAATTTTGTCAGCTCTTAGCAGAAATAATTTCCCTCATTAATGACAACTTGTGCAATGTGCGGTATGCGCAATATACAGTATCGAAATTCCGCGTTCGTCAACTTGGTAGAACTGCGTCTGCGCTCTTTCACTAGTAAATGAATGTGTTGTGCAATTGTCTTAGGAGAGGGTTGCTTGACGGAGGAAAAGGAGTTCATATTTTAAGTATTATTTATTTATCATACGGAAGTGGTCGTGAAGGTGGACCGAGTTTGAAAAAGGTGGCAATTTAAGAGGGCACCAAGTAACACTATTATGTTATTAATTGTTAGAAAATTTCGCCGTACTTGTATCTACGGAACTGGCTGACCAATAACCGTTTCGAATGAAAATCGTCGACGTATTCTCCTCTAGGTGTTGCATTTACTCTTACGAAATCTAAGACTAACGTTCTGAACATTAGCAGTAGGTCTCTTCACTTATTGTTTAAGAATATAGGTTGATTTTCGTATAAAATGCCTGTTGGACAACGCTTGATAGAGCCAGATATACAAGGCAGGACGTTGTATTGTGGAATGGAAGAATTTTAGTCAAATCTGCGGTTTTCCGTTCTGCACGTGTGAATATATGGTGCGCCCTCTCACTACATTGCGTATTGGGCTCTTATCTCATTGAGTTTAAAAAAGGCAATGCTCTTACCATAACTCAAAAACGTTACAGAGGCGTTCTGTCGTACCTACGTTTGAATCAGGAACGGTATCAAATTGGAACAAACAGCCATATAGCTAGACAATCTCTAGCCATTCTGCAGGACAACTTTCCGGGAAGAATCATTTCACGTGGGAGTGATCTCCCATACCTGTCCCATTCCCTTGATCTTACACTACCTGATGCCTACTTGTGAGGCGTGTTAAGGGAGCATGTGCGCATTTGTGAACATCCGCCAAGAACTGTGCCTGCATTACGAGAGCTAATCGTGATCTCTGCATGCGCATTTCGAACACTTACATTAGGCATAACATACTAAGAAAACGTTTCGGTACTGTATATTTCGGCGCATACCGGACTCGCTGCGAAACTAGATATATCGTTTATCGTGATTACTTGCCGTATGATTGCTGATACTTTTAATTTTCCGTTTTGCGCAAAATACTGAAAATCATCTGCTTTTGTCTTGCAGAACAGTTTTCGGTTTGGTGCTTAGAGAGTAGTGCGAAATTAACGTAGCGGGAAATTATGCACATTGTTGTATTACACTTAAAGCTGTCAAGTGACTCGGTAATACTCCTAATTCTAAAAAAGTACATAAATCGATATAAATTAATAAAAGATACTCTGTCAGACCCAATACTTTGACGCTGGCCTTTATAGTACTAGAACATTTTCACGAAATTGATGCGTCTGTTTAAATGTGGGCGATGGCGTTGAACCATTAAAGTGCCTCGCTCCACTTAGGAATAAAATCCATTTCACTAAAATTTTCTTACAATTTCAGAGAAGAAACTGGTAATTTTGCTGGACGATTTTCCAAGTCACCGTCTGAACGAGAAAGGATGTTACACAAACGTAAAGAGCATATGATCCAACTTGCAAGAAAAAAATACATTGAAAAACAAAAAACTGCAGTACTACACCAGGAGATGACTGAAAGTTGAAATGAATTCTCAATTTTATTAAACTGGTACCATGTTTGGTTTTCTTTTTTATGAAAATCTTACTGATACGTGTCAAATAAATTATAAGATGCCGTGTTCACGTTGTTGCTTCTTTTAAATAATCAAAACGTGTTTCTTTGATTCAGTTTTATCCTTGTTAATTTGAATGACGCTTTTGTTAGGACAGAAACATGTGTTGGTTACAATTACAATTTCATAAAAATGGTTCCTGTATAGCACTGATTTGTGCCGCAGCAAATTAGAAAGTTTGTTTAATATGTGCTTATTACTGTTATATGTATATAATATTGTTAATATTCGTTTGTTGTTTAAGATTAAGATATTAATCCTCATAATTTATTTTTCTTATGCAATTATTCACTTTCTGGTACCACCAATTGTTTTCAATACCTTTCAATTAAATGTAATTTAATGCAATGTTTAATGCATACATTTTGACACGAAGATTAAAAGTAATATGCGAACAATCATCAATGTGGGTTAATAACTTAAAATATTGTATATTTGTAAATACAAGATGCGTAATAGCTATACATTGTGCAAGAAATGAGTGTACTTACGCATCGGGTATGGCTTGTGCATTATTTTTGACAGGTAACCCCCTTTTCAAGTAAATAATACTTGCAATACAATACGGGGCGTATGAATCTATTTAACATCATATTGTATTGTCGTGAGGTTCTACATTTGTAAATGACAAGACTGAATTTCGGTGTCCTTGAATATGATAATATGGTATTTTCAAATAGAAAGGGATTCGACGGATTTGATATAAGCCCGCATTACTGGCAATAATTTCAAGTATTCTATATTCTAATTCAATATCTCTATAGTTCATATAATTCTGCAAAATCTGTAGCTACGGTTATTCATCTTTTAGTTCAATTATATCTTGTTAATGAACAGTTGCGCCGATACGAATTAAAATTTAATCCAGAATTAAGTTACAATGGCAGGTGCGCTGTGACAATCGCAGTTAATCAAATAGGAAGACTGTTACATCCTATCTAAATTTTAACTCGTGTTGGCCCAAGTGACCGTACATAATGACATGACACCGATATAACAATACTTTAATCTAAAAAAAAATCTTTTTTTTTTAGTTATTGTTTCTAGGCATTTTCTGATGTGTTCTGTTTATACTTTAATCTGTTTATAATGCACAGTTAAACCTTTGATGTCAGTTTTCTTTTCATAATCTTTCTCCTAATATTTTAAAAAAGAAATACGACTTGAAATTGTTTTAATTTATAAATTGACTGTTTATGTTCGTTCATATTAACTGTACAATGTTGTATACGCATGATTGATTAATGGTAAATCACAAACAAGAATTATTACTTCTTTTCAAGAAACAAAGATGGTGTAACCGTTGTTTAGTTAGTTATGTTGAAATATAAATGCATGATATAATAGCAATGTGACTACTTCAAGGATTAGAAGTATTTCTATTTCGGGCGTGTAAAAGGTATTGCGCCAAGGAGAATCGCCTAAAACTATTTAATTTAATATTTGGTGAAGTTAAGCTGCTCGTAGGAAGTTAGCTTTAAACACGAGATTCAGAACCAACGTGTATTAAAAGTGGTTTAACCGAAAACAATAAAGAATAGCAGAAAATGACGTAATGCAAAGAAGAAAATAGATAACACCTACTTGCAATATTGCTCATTAACTTCCTGGAAGAGGTGAACTATATTTATATATATTCCGGCGAGCGCTGAAACGGTTCTATAAAAATATTTGTTGTGACGTTCCTAATTCAAGCTACTAAGGCTTCAAGTTGTCCTATCAACATATACCACACTTTTTAAACGTTGCCAGAGGTATGGTTTAAGACTAAGAAGGACATTCAATGTGAGGTCTATCCAATCCGTTGTTAGTGGAACGTTAAATACATTATTTTTTTTTTATTTGTATACTTTCTTTACTTAGTTCCTAGAAGGCTGATTACTATTTTGCTTTCCAAATCTGGATGAAAAATAGCACTATTTCTTTTTCGCTATTCTTTTGTTATTTTGGACAATCCTTAGTCTTACAGGTGGCACAGTGAAAATCCCTATTGCACCAAACAAAAGAAACTCACTTGAAGAACAGTTCTTATGACACGTCACCAAATATCAAATTGAATACGTTGATCGCCACCTGCATCAAATACGATTTACGCTATTTTTTCCAGTGCGTTGCGAATCATACTTGCTTCGTATAAACATGTTTCTTCCAGGCGACGTAGTTCGCCCGTGATTCATAGCTTAACGAAATATAGGATCTGGCAAATAAGTTTATACAAGGCTTGTTCCAACACGTTGAAAAAACTAACGTACCATCCAGTACATGGGCAATTATAAAAAAAAAATCTGTAATTGGCATACTGCGCAGGCTGTGGACCGTAAATTTACGGTTTTTTGAGGATGGGTATAATATTTATATTCAAATTTGAATTTGTGTGAAATTCTGACCGCGTGTGTACCGGTCGGGCCGAGTTGGCCATGTTGCGTGGTATAGTGGTTCGCACTTATTTTAGAAAATTGCTTATAAAATTTAGAAAAACGTGTTAAATGTCAAACGATTTGTACGTAAATCTAATTGGTATAATACCTTTTACACACCCGGTGTAGTTTTTTTTAAATTAAATTTCGTATCATTAGCATCATATCTCCTTTGCCCCGTTAACGCGAATTCTTTTCAGAGCAAAAATGTCTCGAAAATATTTATTATTATATTTGTAAGTAGAAATATAAAACTGATATGCAAAGTATCAGTATTTTGTAATTTCATGATGTAAAACTACTGAGGGTCGCTCCATCTGAAATTGTTATTGGCAGTCAATAATTGTTTTCCGACCGCACTTGACGTAAACAAATTATTGACATAATTTTGTTATTAAAACAATGTTAATCTTATTCGTTTCCAAAAATTGCTGCCAGGTGGTGTTAAACTAATATTAGCTTCCAACACCGGTTACGCATGATACTCTATTGTTTTCCCCCATCAAACAAGTTGAACTTGTTAGCGTTTTTATAAAACCCTTTAGTTAGAGAATTAAAAAAAAATGCTAATGCAATAGGAACATCGCATGAGAGTTTGCCTCGGTGGAAAGCTGAAGAATGATTTTCAAGTTACTTTACGGTTGATTAAATTTCAACGGCAATTTAAATCAATCTGCGTAGATATATTTCGATATAGGAAATATGTAATTGCCATGCAATTAATGTACTCCGTGTGGCACAAAAAACACACGCCCAAGTATATAATTTTAATGTGGTGGTACTTAGGCCCGTACTTTCAATCCTCAATCCTGAAAATACATGTTGTGCTTAGTACGCTGATAATAAATAAATATTCTTAAACAACACGTTTGTTTCATTTTGAACTTTAATTATACAACTTTGTTAACATATGTGAATTTTTTGTAGTACAATTCAAAGAGTTTATACCATTCGTATCAATAACCTTTAATTTTGAAATAGGAAAAGGTCTTTATCTACCATTCTTAAGTTTGTTAGTGGTTTTGGATCAGCCCTGTATGTTTCAATTCCGACGTACGTATTAAAGAAGTATTTTATATCAATAATTAATTAAGCAATGCTTAGCTTTTTGAATATTTTAGTAGCTATTTCAACGGCTCAGTGGCCCAGTGGGCCTGCGCTTGACTGAGTAGAGTTAAACGTTGTGCGAGTTCCACTAAGATCAACAAATCTTCTTAGTGGGTCCGGTATACACCCGAGTCACCATTCGCAGTTGGGGTACAAATAACTGCGCTTCACCCCGACAGTAACAAGGCCATGGAACGCTTTACACAGACAACTTATACATTAAAAGGCTCCTGAGGTTATGACAAGCTTCAAAAACCTTATACACCCCGTTGAACCGTCACCACACCTAAAAAAATACCTATAAGAAGAATGAAAACATTTGGGAATTGCAAAAAGGTCTAGATTTATTTTATAACACAATTTATTAAAATACATATATAAAACAGAAAGAAATAGATTGACTAGACTGAGTATCAATAAATATAAAAAAATATTTACATGTAACTAGACGTACATCATATTACATTAATATTGTTATTATATACAGGGTCACTTCAAATGAATCGTTTAGGAAGCTATATTACAAAATAATGTTGGATGTAAGCTAAACGGTACCGGCAGTCTAATTTGCTCCTGCATGTTTCCATTAATACTCCTGTTAAATTCTCCTTTTCTTCTCACAAATAATATAGATTTTTATAGTGTAAGATTACGTGCAATGTAGTTTTTTTAAATCCCACTATTCTTTTCTGGTAACTCGGCATTATATGGAACATCTAATAGCTAGTTAGAGTTGAGAATTCATCGGATTTAAAATAGTAAGTATTTGGAAATTATACATATTCTTATTAGCAATTGTATGAATTATTACTAACATCTTTCACTTTTTACTCCTAAATTTAAATCACTGAAGTACGCATGGGACATTGCGTCATCGGCAGACATTCTTTGCGTTGGATTGCACACCAGCAACTTTTGCAACAAATCTCGTCCTCTATTTCCTAATTTTGGGACTACCTATTAAATAAACAGTTCTTTATGAATTTAATCCAAACAAATAATTACAGATAAATTAATAATAACTTAGTATTTTTGAACATTTGCTTTAATGCAGACAATAAAGTGTCTCAGTGATCAGTAACCTTTACGTGTATTACAAATGGAAAAACGCCATTCTTACAACACACAACTACTACAATGACCGTGATCGCCGAATGCAGTTTTCTGATATAATGCGAGACTTATGTAATCCACACATCATTCGCCAAATTCTCTTTTTGGATAAAGTCTCATTTTGCCTAAATGGAACACTAAATCGACAAAATTGCAGGTGGATAACATTTCGATCATTTCATTTAAAGCATTTCATTTCTTGAATAACAGCATTTATCTTTACTTTTTGTTATTTACAAAGTTTGTGTTTACGATTCGTTAAATGAAGCTACCATTTATATATATCAAAATAAAATAAATGGCAGATGTCATTTAAAGAAATGGTCGATGATGTTATTACTTGAAAATCTGATGTGGGGAAAACTTAAAATTGATGCAAAAATTTCTTCCAAAAACGAATCATTTCAAATTTATTCCAAAGTTTTGGCGCGCAGTCCTAGCAACTAATTGGAAGTGATATATACATATAATCAATAATTTGTCGTTAAAAAAAAAATTAGGGAAACTAACGGTTATACGAAAATTTGCGAGGAAAGTAAAGGAAGACCAACAAAAGTACCGAGAAGACATGATAGAAATTCGTAAGAATACGGAGCAAGCGTCTGGAACAGATGTGTCTAGATAATGGTGTGGTAAATGAATTCACAAATGTTATTCCTATTTACTTTTAAGAAAATAGAATTGCGTTAATTGATAATACAGTTGATAGTGTGACGTCATATGAGATAGTTAGGCTGCCCGTCAGAGAAGCAGCAAATATGCCCTTCGTCGGTCCTAGCCCCTTCTGTGGCCTACAACAGAGCCACATAAAACAAGTGGGAGGACGATCAAAAGACCTCGTACTGGAAAAATCTTCCAGTACAAAAATAGGCGAAACCATACACACTAAGCTCTTAAAACAGCAAAAATAGTGCTATTGTTCAGCAAAGGGGACCTTAGATTACTGGCGGGATTTGTGGCAGATCATGCAGCCCTATCAGCTATTCAATCTAGGAAAAGCTGAAGATCAAATATGTCGTCTAGGCCAAGAAGATCTGGAGATGGCAAAATACATTCTATACAAATGTGTTGCCATCAGTCGCACTCGACAACATTTCAGTAAATCATTTCTGACATCCTTTACCTACTCTAACACGTATAAGGGCATTTGCGATATAGCCCAATGATACTAATACCAAAACTAATAATACCTGAGATAAACTCATATTGGGTTGGTATAGTGGAAATGGTTTATAATCCGGTAATGTTGACATTCCATTCCATGTTTCTTCAGTTGGAGTGCCTAATAACTTGAAAATCCTCCTTAATTGGTCATCTACATCTGAGCCAGGAAATAATGGTCGGCCTAAAATAAGGGATAAAATAACTGTATGGTATACAATGCATTACCAAACTAATACCTGCATTTGCTAATTCTGCAAATATACAGCCAGCTGACCACATATCAATTGAGGTAGTGTACAATTTTGCTCCAAATAATACATCTGGTGGTCGATACCATAACGTTACAACTTCTGCAGAATAACATTTTACTGGTATGCCAAAGGCTCTGGCTAATCCAAAATCAGCTAATTTTAATTCACCATTCTTATTTATTAGCAAATTCTGTGGCTTCAAGTCTCTATGTAGCACGTTATGGGAATGACAAAATGCGAGACCTCTTAATAATTGATACATAAAAGACTTTACAACATCAAAGTCTATGTCACCATTTAGACTATCGAAATACTTCTTTAAATCTTGATCACAATGTTCAAACACAAGAGTTAATTTCTTATCGCTATGCAATACGTCATATAGTCGTACGATATTTTTATGTTTTAATTCTTTTAACAAGCATATTTCTCGTAAGGCCGAAGAAGGTACACCTTCATCGTCATCGTCAAGCCTTACCCGTTTTAACGCAACAATTTCGAGAGACTCTCTGTTTTTAGCTTTAAATACTGTACCATATGTACCTTCACCAATTTTTTCTAACTTTTCATATTTCTGCATGATGAACGTAAGTAAGACAAAGGTTACCTTAAAGAGACTAATTAATTATCAAAAGTTAATGAAGAAATATAACTTACAAAGAATATTTTCGTATGGAAGATAGGACTGGATAGCTGAGGTAGAATGCAACAATATCTAAGAAACATCTACATAATTATTAATCCTCTTGTGAACTATATAATGTAATTTGATAATCTGATTACTTCAAGTAGGAGATGCTAATTTCACAAAGCGATATTTTAATTTTTTAGGTTCAAGAATTACAGAGTTGGGAGCTACAAGTACACTAGTAAGTAACACCACAAACGGCTCTTTTAACTATTTCTTGACTTCTTTTCTTTCTTACCAATTGCTGAATCTACATATAACTTTGAAGATCTAATATTTATCACTAAATATTTTTATACATTTCACATATTCTATTTTACTAAAATACATAGAAAAAAAGGTAAACACATTCGCAATAACTAATGCATACACCTGTTTGTTTTTATAGGGCTGTCAACTATCAATCCGGCAAACGGCCTAAATTCAATTTATTTGGGCTAATTGTGATATTAAAAAATGCGGCAAGTGTCCCAAGAATATCTATTACATAGAATTATTTTTTGCTCTCAAATTCCTACTTGTAAGGTTTTTAATTACATTACGGGGTACTCTGTTATTTGCATCAGAATTTGTAATAAGTGAACCAAATTTTCTAAAGATAAATCACAAAAACGGTTCAAAATTCCTTTATCTTGGTTCCTTTCTTTTGTTAATTCATCGATAGATGTAATACAAGGACTAAGTTCTTATTTAATAACTAGAAATTGATCAAATTTAAGATCATGGGAATTATTGAGAGAGGTAAAACAAATTCTAGTTTAGTTTGAATTTCAAAATCCTGCGTCAGAAAATAAAAATAGATTGGCAATAGTGGCTTCGGATTTATCTAAAAGAGCTGCTCCAGAACAGCTCCGAAGCAAACAATATCCATGTCACAATGAACTAACAAAATACAGATGAGGTGCGCATAAAAAAGGAGATGATGGATGATGCAACATACGAAGATTTGCTGCTATCCATTACTCTTTAAAGTTATCAGATATCAATACTTCTCTGTAAAGAAACCGACTTGGCATGCAGGATCATACTACCCGTCAGTGTTGTCTGAGCTAGGGAAATTTCCCTAGATCTAGGGAATTTAGGTTGGTGCTAGGGAAAAAAGGGATTTTTTACGTACTTAACCCTTTCGAGCCTATTGGGTCATATGTAACCCAATAGGCTTTATTGATGATCTTCAAGGAAGATCATCAATAAAGCAATACATTCCGACGAAGCCCATAAAGCGAGGTATCAAGATATGGGTAAGAAGTGATGCTTCCACCGGTTATGTATACGACTTGAACGTATATACTGGCAAAGATACCGAAGAAACGGTTGGTACCCTAGGCGAAAGAATAGTAAATAAATTATGTAGTACTATCAGAAAAGAAGAAATAACTCTTTGTTTTGACAGATTCTTTTCTTCTGTTTCATTAGTAGATTCATTACCTTTTCCGGCAGTAGGAACAATCATGGCAAATAGAAAGAATGTTCCTAAATTTTCTACAAAGCTAGATCGTGGCCAGTCAGAATTTCGCGTGAATAACAACGGTACAATAATTTGTCGATGGAAAGACACCAAAGACTTACTGGCAATAAGTAATTGTTTCTCAGATAATGTAGTAGAAGTATCGCGAACTCTAAAGGATGGAACGCAAAAAAAATTTCCTTGTCCTGAAATGCTACAATTTTCTAATAAGCACATGGGAGGTGTAGATTTGACAGATCAGATTGTTGGTTTGTATGACTTCGACAGGAAGTCAGGCAAGTGGTGGAAAAAAGTATTTTACAAGATACTTATGATGTCTGTTGCCAACGCACATGTCTTACATAACGATCTACATCGAACGAAAACTGCTTTTTTACCATTCCTAATCAATCTAGCGGAAGGACTCATTTCATTAGGCAGAAAAGGCGCAAGAGTGAAGAGGAAATCGGCATCATCGCTAGGACGGCCTTCAGCTAAAAAATCAAAATTATATGTTGGAGACCACTTACCCATTGAAGGAAAAACAAGAAGAAGATGCCAAAGATGTTCTCTTCAACTAAAAAAAGAGAAGCGAACTACCACATTATGTCAAATGTGCAACATACCTCTATGCAAAACATGTTTCACTCCTTTCCATTTAAAATGATATACTACATTTGATTTTTTTTTCAATAAAGTTGCATTTCGACGACTAATGGGTTATATTTTTCCCACTAAAAAAGTCTGACTGGGATATATATGTCCCATACAAAATGGCGGACTTTTTTTTCGAATAACATTTTAAGGTGTTTATTTCACTTACCTTCATCTTGTTGTTGTTTAAAAAAATTACAATCTAATCAGGATTTAATAATAAAAAATCCGGCTCGAAAGGGTTAAGGCTGTCACAATGTTTCCAGTATATATGTTGGGGATTCCCTTAACGTAGAAACTTTAAATATTGTGAATCATGTAAGGAAACCTGGATATACAGAGATCCCAAAAATTTTGCGTAGTAGTTCTTAATTGCAACGCTAAAATAGCGAATGGTTTTTATTTTGAAAAGCACCGTTTCAAATTTATAATTGTTGATGTTAATACCTACAAACCCATCTAGTTAATACCGAATTATGATTCCGTGCGTTCTTTTTTTCAACAAAACGGTGAATTTCCGATGGATCGCTCGACTGTTTTGTTGAAAAAAAGAACGCACGAATTTAGTTACTTTTATTAAATACTCAATAGATTTGTATGAGCTATAATAATAACCCTTACACATATACATATTTTAGGTGTTAAAACTTGAACAAGCAACTTAGGAAAATTAAATAATTAAGATTGAAATGATAAAATCATGTATTTATAATATTGTTTATGGAGCGCGACTATTCTACAAATTTAGACAATTACGCAGATGTTTAAGAAATAAATAAACGTTATTGTTATATTAAATATATGACAGGCGAAATAAAATACCCTTTGTGAGCTACATTTTTGAAAATAACACAGGGGAATTATAAAATATACAAAAAATAATAAAAAGCATTAATTATGGCTAGTATAGGAATCCCTTCATTGTAGTAAATTCCTACATATACATATTTACTACATATATTTGTAAATATTGTTTCATGGCGCGGGGCTATTTACGAATTTACAGATAATTATGCAATGTCCAAAAAGATAAATATGTTGTTCTAATAAATATACAATAGAGACAATAAGGTACTCTTTCTTTATTACGTTCTTGAAGTATATGTTACCACTTTGAAAGTAACACGTGCGAATGCAATACAGAAAAGAGGATTATTGGTCATAATAAAATAAAGCCCCGAATTATTAAACATTCTTTATGAGTATGAGACATAAAAGATAACCAGCTGATGGCAATGAAAATATAATAGGTATATTATGTACTTACCCCCAACCCAATATTTTTATATATTCAATCCAAGAATTTTATTTGAATTTTTGATTTGCCGTCAGTATCAAAAATACATTGACTAGTTTCAGTTGAGCCTCAAAGAACGGTTTTAATAATGATAGCAAGGACTGTGGCGTAGTATGGTAAACAACACATAAGTATCGGCACCCTCCGCACCACACAAGTTTAATTTATTATATAGTAATATAATAATTAGTCCGGGACGGCCGTTTCGAGGACACGAATGGTCCTCATCATCAACCGGTGACCGAATGGACAACGACCCAAAACACACTGCGTTAGTGTGTAAGAACTATGTAAAGGAGCTAGAAGAACAGCACACCCTGAAAGTAATGACATGGCCCCCACAACGCCCAGATTTGAACCCGATAGAGTTGTTGTGGGATGAACTGGACAGGAGGATCCGAAAAATATGCCCAACTTCACAAGAACATTTACGGAATATTCTGCAACATGAATGGATTAATATTCCACAATCCGTTTTAACAAAACTTATCGAAAGAATGCCTAAAATAGTTCGAGCGGTGATTAACAGCAAAGGAGGTTTTTCCGATGAAAAAAAAATAATGTTCAGTATGTTATATTAGGCCAGAATAACTTTTTATTTATTTATTTTTGTCTTTTTTACCTGTACATACAATAAAATTGCGTTTTGTTTTTAGTTTCGTTTGTTTCTTTAGTCTCAGTTTAGTCTCGTTTTTTTACCAACGGACCGAACTTCTCTGAACGGCAGTGTACATATATTTTAAGTTGCATATGCTACAGTTCTCTGTGATAGTGACTAGTTTTCTTTACGAGTTCCCATATTTTGTTCCAATTTGTTCGTGATACAAAAATTCCCTACGATAGGATTACGATAACCGTTCAATAGCAAGTACGGTTGTCCACGCAAACCATGATATAGTTTGTTTTCGTTTCACTTATCTGATTAAAAAAAAACCGTAGAAAGATTCGCTAGAATATAAAAAGGTCACGTAAGACATGAGTGAGTCGTCTATTACAATGGGAACATTTAATTATGCCATTGGATTTAATTTATTTACTATGAAAAACAGTTATGAGTGATTTAGAATTTCACAATGTAACTAGTACAACCGAAGCAACAATCCAAACAAATGCGAATGAATTAATATACTTAATAGCACCAATTGTTATTATTGTTGTTATAATCTTGTTTTCTGCCTTGGTGAGTTATTTTAAATTAGAAAATAACTAGTTATTATGTTGATTATTTTATGCTTTTTTGCATAGATATATTTAATGGCGAGGAAACGAAAGATTGATAAATTACGTGTAAATCTCTTAGCACTCTACGACTTTGATTCTAATGAACAAGAATGGGAATCCTTCAATGCATACGATACCAAATATTATAAATCGATGGATTATACTACAACTGTTTTGTAAGATGTTATTTAATGTTATGTGTGTAAATACAAAATAAACCCATTTTGTATAAAAATAAAATATATTACATGAAATTATATAATTGTAACAACAAGCTATTCATAAGAATCTGAATCCTCTGAACTACTTAATGAATTATTGATTGTTAAGGTTTGTTCGAAAAGGTCTGCATCGGTGGACAACTTCATAAAGAAGGAAGATTCTGGGTTAGCACTTTTAATCTTTTCCATGTTCTCTTTAATGTATTTAGGTTGATCATAACTAAGTATATTATCTACAATATCCGATAAATCAAGATCATTTTCATCGCCAAATTTAGATCGATCTAAATCCGCATAATTTTTGTTTTTGGTATTACTGGTACTGCATCTGTTCTGGAAGAACATACTAATTCCCGTTTGTTTCTCAGATTTGCTTTTGTTGGTTAATCGCAATTCTCTTTGCTCATTCTGCACATCTTGCTCTTTACTTCCGATTTTCTTTCTAGCGATGTGCCCTTGGTTTTGTTTTCTTTTCTTTACAACTTTTGGCTTTATTTTAGAGGCATTGAAATTTTCAACTAGTTCCGGATAAGCTTCTTGAACTAAATGCTGTGGTTCAATAGTACTTAATAATTTTTCAATTGTAATTGTTTCTAATTGTTCTGCTGGTATTACATCCTTGTAGATATTTTGGATATCTGACCACATTATCTCATAACTTGGTATCCCTTAAAATGAATATAAACATTAATTTGGATCTCATCAACCGTTTAACATAAAAAATAATACAATGTAAAGGAAAGCCGCGCCTAGATACGCAGCGACAGACTCGAATTACTGTGGATAATACAAAGTAGCCACAATTGGTATTTTCATTATTTTTTTTAGGGCAGGCGTTAAAATTAGCTTCTTGTAAATATCTTTTCTTCGAAAGATGGAATAAAAAATCTGTTTCTCGATTTATTCATGACATCAGACAATGGAAATCGATACCTTCAGGATTTTACAAACAACAATTTTGTAAAGATTAGTTGTTCCTCTTAGAAAACACAAAAAAAAGCACATTTTAGCATCACATTCTAAGGGTCCCATAAGTCATAGGTCTGCAGTTACAGTTAAAGTTACTATTTAAAACCTGCCAAGTAGTTGTTGCCCATATAGCCAATTGCTATAGTTATATAGTACAAATGCACAGCTCTAACTTACCTTTTGGGTTTCTCACTTTTTTAATATATTCAGGGCTTATCACATCTTGCATGTTGTGGATGTAACCTACATTTTGATTGTATTTTATTAAATGCCACCTAGCTAGCATCGGGAAAAATTTTTCGAATGCATAAATTTCCTCCCATTGCAAATATTTGGTAGTGAATTCCTAGAATCTACGATTAACTGCACATAGAATAAACTTAATACACCGAATAACTTACAATAAATTTAATCAAATTTGGTTGTTTCCAATTAATATTAATGTTTTCAATTTTTTCTTTGTTGATCAAATATTCGTTAATTAATTCTTCATCGGGAAAATTGGGTAAATGTAAAGTTTTTGCCCTAATACTTAGTTCATTTTTGACAAATAGTTTTCTATCTTTGTTCGGATCACCTGCTGTTTTACAGCCTTCTGTTGTACTACATTGCCTGCAACCTATTCAATACAAGTTTAGACGAAGAATCAAGGTGCTTTGTTTTTAGGCTTACCATCTTGATTATGGTGAATCACTTTACCAATGTGTCCACATAAACTACATATGTTCTGAGCTGTTAAGTGTTTTTGTAAGTTTTCATAGTAGCCACTGTTCGTCCTCCAAGATCGAAGCCGATTTAAAATATCAGAATCTGCAATTCCATCAAATAACTTCAATACAGAGTCCTTACCGACACCAAACACCCCATCACAGTAATCAGATCCACATATCAAAGCTAAGGCTATTATTTTATATCTTCCTATACCTAAAATAAATGGAGGTATTGTATATGTATCAAATATCAATTTTCTAAGAAGCTTGCCGGTGTTAGATTCCAGTTTATCAATATTGTATTCATCTACAGATCCTCCATTTGCACTGTGCAATCCTTGTTGAGATATTGAAAAGTTCTTGTAAACCGTTATTGATCCATAAGCAAAACAATCTGAATCTTGTGTTACACAACCATCTACAAGCTGCCACAGTATAAGAAGAAAACCTTTAAAAATGCTTAAAATTTCTTTCTGGTAATTTAAATCAATTACTTTCAACTGTTATCGTTTCAAACAAAAAAAGAAATTAATGAACTATATATGTGTTATTAAATTGGAAGGATTTCCGATAAATTTTTATCATAAAATAAGTAAAGAGCTGCTTCTATAATATACCTTTTTCTGATTTAAATGAGCGCACATTGCTTCAGCCTCTCCTTTTCCTTTTACGCAAGATATCCCCATATACTTGAGCATTTCTTCGCATATTTTGAGTGTATGATTAAAGTGTGAACGGTTCTTACATTTCCTGGTATTTTCTGTTTTTGGTTGCTTCCCCTTAAATTGTTGAGCATTTCGAGCAGCTATTGTTTTGTATTTTAATTCCGGTGCATTTCCTTCTAAGACATAAACAGGATTAACTCCTAATAAGAGTAAATAACAGGTTCTAAAATACAAATTTCTGAAATAAAAGATTCAATTAATGTTTTATGGTATTGAATCAAATTAGAAAAACATAGAAATTTTTCTGTAAGTAGTATTTACCTTAAATACATGCGGGGCTGAACGGTGTACTCTGAAATATTTTGGGCCTCGCATACCCAACAGGATAGGTCTATAGCTATTGTTTTACCTTGTAATTCGAATAAAGGTTTGCGTTCTCCAAACGGTCGCAAAATTGTCCATAAATCCTTAATCCCCATTTTACTAGAAAATTTAAGATTAAATTTTATGTATTGAGAAAGTCCAACGGGAGTGCAAAATTACATTTAATTATTAAAGTATTACACGAAATATAAAATACATGTATTATTTAGAATTTGAAACACTGCCGATCTAATCGACATTTATACTTTTGAACAACTTGCAAATTTTGTCTGTTCAACTGGAATAATTTTGGGCTCATAAAAAAGATAAACACGAAAAATTTTGTTAATTAATAAGCCTGCAGAAACGAGTTGGGCTTCGTCAAACTAGCGGAGACTAGACAGATTCGTGTTTATTCGTCTGAGGCGAATGCTTATTTGTTCCCCCAGAATCGACAAAACGAGTCTGTCTAGTCTCTGCTAATTTCGTATGTGCGCGGAAAATGTACTCGTCTCTGCCAATTGAACGTGATTAACCTAACATACAGTTTGTTTGATCATAGCAATATTTATCATATTGGAAACATATCAAATTAAATTCTGTTTGTTACGATCGACATTTTAATATGAATGTATTCCAAATATTATTTGTCACAGACTCGCCGTACAATGTTAAAATGTCATACTTTCATGGCTTTTATAAATAAACTAACACAAGACGAACATCACTAATGTTTCATACAATAAAACTCGATACATGATGTACTAGTAGAAGAGGTTTATAGCGTACACATACATCAATAATGATAGCAAGGACTGTGGCGTAGTATGGTAAACAACACATAAGTATCGGCACCCTCCGCACCACACAAGTTTAATTTATTATATAGTAATATAATAATTAGTCCGGGACGGCCGTTTCGAGGACACCGATGGTCCTCATCATCAACCGGTGACCGAATGAAGTGAGAAAAAACTTTTTGTAAAACTAAACATGCATGTACTATCCCTACTTCTTAGAACAGATATCCTTCACAAGTGCCTATTTCTACCCCCTGCATGCCTTGAAGCTACAACGTGCGAAAAATAACATGCATGAACTATCCTTCTTCCGAGAAGAAATATTGTATTTTACAAGTGCCTAATTCTACCCTCTACGCGTCTTAAACTACGACATGCGAAAAACACGGCCAGATGGACGGGAAGATCTCTTTTATGACCCAAAATATCAACGAGTGCCAGCCTACTGCAAAAGGTCAAAAAGGACAGAGTACGACAACGGTCCGTTTTCTCTGTTCATCAGATTTTTATTACTTTTTATGTAAACTGTCTCATACGCATCTAATTCTCGCGGCGACGTTACGTTTTTAATCAATTTTAAGTCTTCTAATTTAATACTATGCCCGGTTTCATTTATATGTTGTGCCACACTCGACGCGTCCAATCTGCCGTAGCGATAATTTCTTATATGTTCTTTGAATCGAGTTTCTATCGCTCTTTTTGTTTGACCAATATAGGCTTTATTACAGTGACTACATTCAATTTTATAAATTCCCGACCTTTCTCCCATTTTCGGTTTATCTTTAGGATTACCGAGAAGATTTTTAAGTGTGTTGCGCGAACTGAAGCATACGTTCATATCTTGACTCTTCAAAACCTTACTCACGCCTTTCGATATGCCGTGAAAGGGGAGTTTCACGAATTTCTTACTATTAGTTTCTACCGGGGTTAAGGTGGTGGAATTTCTTACGTAAAGCCTATGTTGGACTTTCTTAAGCATGCGATCGACTTCTATAGAAGAGTAACCGTTATAAATAGCTACGTTTTTTATGAATTTAAGTTCTCTGTTAAATCTGCTTCTACTTAGAGGGAATTTAACCAATCTATTAATTAAGAAGCTAATCGCGGCCTGTTTGTGTTGTCCACAGTGGTTAGAATCGCTCATAATGTACCTATTCGTCTTGGTTTCCTTTCTATGGATGTCAATTTCTAGTTTCTTATTATTTTTATTTTTAATCACTAAACTATCTAGGAACGGAAGTTGATTGTTCACTTCTTCTTCTACTGTGAATTTAATGGTTTCAAATTTTGAGTTGAGGTTCGCGAGAAAATCCGGGATATTACTTTTCTTAGTATCAAAAACCGCGAAAATATCGACGTACCTATGCCAAATTCTAGGAAAATATGTGGCATCCGCTCTCATACATGTCTCAAATTTGCTCATGAACAATATTTCTTCTCGGAAGAAGGGATAGTTCATGCATGTTATTTTTCGCACGTCGTAGCTTCAAGGCGTGCAGGGGGTAGAAATAGGCACTTGTAAAGGATATCTGTTCTAAGAAGTAGGGATAGTACATGCATGTTTAGTGTTAGAAAAAGTTTTTTTCTCACATCATTCGGTCACCGGTTGATGATGAGGACCATTCGTGTCCTCGAAACGGCCGTCCCGGACTTTTTATTATATTATTATGTAATAAATTAAACTTGTGTGGTGCGGAGGGTGCCGATACTTATGTGTTGTTTACCGTACACATACATGTTTAATAAATAATGAAGTATAGCAAGATAAATACTACAAACGATATAACAGTAAACAAATAAATTTTTAGTTCTCGTCCTCTTATTGTAAAAAAACAAGGAAAAATCCCAGGTTCCTTTATTTTAAAATTAAACCAAACAAAGACAATGTTCACTGTAATAATCTCAAATGCCCTCGCATTTTTTTTTAAATCATTAGTGGGGACATCGGTATGTGGTCTTCGTTCGTTTTGCTTCCAATTGTAAAAACTGGTCATCATGGGTGTTTTGTAATAGAAAAACTCATAGCAACCTTAGGCCTTAACTTAAATAAAGCGAAAGAAAACTTACAACTTCGTTTTCATTGTGTACTGCTGCTATTCTAATAACACGCTGTACTTTGGACAAATTTGCTAACATTATTTTATAAGATATTTGTTCCGTTCCAAAAGGAATATGACCTGAAAGGTGCCCTAAGGAACCATTTGAATGACATATTTTCTATAAATTTAATCTATCTTTGAGAAGCTATAGCGGGCTTTATGCTACTAGTAGTCAAAAATTGTCTCTTAAAGCAGTTGCTGCATTAATAAATCAATAATAAGAAGAATTTATGCCCAAATTCGAACTGCCATCTCGCACTGGCAGAAAAATGTTGGCCTAGGGGCAATACACCAGCCAACTCTTTCCAGGTTGTCTGTGTTCCCTTCCATTTCTTCAAACTTCCTAATGACCCAAAAAATAGCGAAGGAGAAATAATTTGGAAAAAGTACAGAAATGTACACTTTAAGTTTAAAATTAAAAAAGCAGCCTAGAGTTTATTTACCATTGGTATTATTACAAATGCGAACAATACAATAAGATTTATGATGATGAGGTTGATTTCAATATCTGCCAAATGCCTCTCCCATTCATACCAATTTAAATTAGATCATTTGTGTGCCTTACATAATTTTTCCAAGTATTTTGGCTACAATATTCTAACGCTTCGCTCCATATACTAAGAACATTCTCATCTCGATAACTGTCCCTACCAATATGTTTGTTGTAATAGCCTTTTGCTGAAGCCCAAACTAGTTCAATAGTCTTAAACTCTCAGTGATATGGCGGTAGTCTGAATACACCATGGCCATGTGCTTTTATTATTTCATCTATTGCGTGCTTCTTCTCAGGCTTATTTCTCTTCACAAAATTTTGTTAAATCAAAAAATGTATATTATTTTTCATTTAACCAATCCATAATTGCTTGTTTTTTTGATAAGGTGGTGGGCACTTTATTTAATATGGAGCATTATCCATTATAATAAGAGAATTTTGTGGTATATTGGGAAGAAGCTGTGTCGTTACCCATTGTTCAAATTTCATGCTATTCTTCGATGCATGATAATCAGCCGTTTTATTGTTGGAGGCGAAGATTAAACTCGCATCACTTATAAACCCATTTTCAGTTCCAGCGTGAAGGGTAATGAAACGTTTACTATCGTAGCCCTCTGCCTTGCGAACGCTTTTCATAGCATCATCCTGCTAAGATTTCCCTTTGAATAAATCCAAGTCTCGTCCATCTCTAATTAAATTTTTTACCTACGTCGTCGATTTTTGTCCTTGCGAAACAAACCGCTACATAGTCAAATTAAGAGCCCTATAAATAATTAACTTGTAACACAAATCATGTTTGTTTTAAAACAAATTATTTTTGATCTAACTTGTTAACATCTGACAAAATTTATTTAATGAAAAATATATTTACTTTCTAATAATAAAACAACATAGTTCGTTTTCATTATTTAATGATATTTTACCGTATAAATATAACAAATTTTAAATATCATTAGTAATAAACAAGTAAACTTTCACTTATGAATCTGTAATATAAAACATGGAATTGACAATATCAATCCTGTTTCTTCTTCGGCACTTGAGGAATTAGCAATTATTCTAGGCTCGATGACCATCTCTACTACGTTTCTTCCTCGTTCATACCAATTTCACATTTAATTGTTTGTGTCTTACATAGTTTTCTTAGCTGTTACATGTGCAATATTCCAATACTTCATTCTACATAGTCGACACATCTACATCACGATAACCATCCCTATCAATATTTTTATTATAATATTCTTTTGCCAAAGCCTAGGTCAATTCCATTGCATTAAAATCATAGTTATGTAGAAGAAGTCTCAGTACTTCGTAGCCATATGTTTTTATGATTTCATCAATAGCGTACTTTTTTCAAGTTTATTACTTATAACTATATTTAGTAGCTCCATTTTAATTGACTCACTTGAAGAACTTTGTGTTATTGTTCCTTGACCAATCTGCAATATCTTGTCTCCTCGACAGGATATTTTTATTAATTTTATTAATCACAACACTATGGTAAAGAGCATTATTCATCACAACAAGAGAATGTGGCGGTAAGTTTGGGATCAGTTGCTTCGTTACCCATCTTTCAAAGATTCTGCTATCCATTGCAGAATGGTAGTCTGCAGCTTTAGAATTTGAGGCAAATATTAGGCTCACACCATTAATAAAATCATGCTTACTTCCAGTATGAACAATAATAAATCATTTGCCATTGTAACCCTTAGGTCCGCCAACACTTTTAATGGTATCATCTTGCCAAGACCTAATTTTATTACCCTTAGAATAAATCCATGTCTCATTTAAGAATATTACTAGTCTCGCAGAACTCAACATGAGGTTACCCATATATTTTTTAAGAAATACACTTTGTAATAATGCACTACCATGTTTCTGAATTAATCCTTGCTTGTTGTCCTCTTTTCCATGTTTGAAGCCAATTTCCTCCAACAACGTAAAGACTGTTTACACAACAATGACTTTAGCTCTAAGTTTATTTGTAAGAGTTTGTAAGGTAACATATTTCCCTAAAACAATATCGTTATAGCAAAATCATAAACCAATTATATAATTGTTGTTACCTTGTTGATACATGTTGTAAACAGCATTTTGCACTTCCTTTTTTTGTTGTCTCTTGCAGATCTCTTGCTTTCGGTTCAGTACGAGTTCCAAAAGATGACAGAACAGAAATTTGGAATTTCTTTTTTTTGATGGCACAAAAAGTTTGTCAAGACACACCAAGTGCTTCACCTACTCTGCGGCAATATACACTTTGTAAATCTAATAGTGAGCATATGACAATATCTAGCTCGTAAACAGGAGTCAAAGGTAATAAAAGGTCCCCGTTTTCTTGTTCCCTCTCAAAATATGACAGCACATTAAGCGCAAGCTTTTGCGCCTTGGAATTCAACCGCTTTCCAGGCATTCTCTGTAATAACATTAATCTCTGTTCGATGCATTGTCTTTATTCAAAATAAGTTATTGAAGACTTTGTAGTCGTACTCTGGGTGCTAAGAAGAACAATTTTTTACTTGCAACATGCAGAAAGAAGGTTAAAAGGTAAATAGAAAAACAATGCTAACCTTCATTTAACAACTGATAACAGACACTAGAAGGTGCACAAACGATATGAACATAGTATAGGACCATCCTTGTCTGTCACTGAAGTGAAATCAAAGCATCTTTGTCTGGGAGACAAGTCCACGTCTTGCGTCTTGTTCCAGCCGCAGTACTTGAGAAAGATAGTAAAATTAATAAAAATAAGGCAGTAAAAACTGAAGATAGAGTGTATGCAACTATGTCTAACGTACGCAAGGAAAGTAAACTACCGCTGGCTGATAAAATCGTTAAATTTATCAGCGAATTTCCCGATTTGCGTTATGATGGAGCTAAAATATTATGCGAAGTGTGCGAAATACCTTTAATGCGTTTGAACAGAAGGGACTGTAAAAGACATATAAATAGTTTACAACACAAAAATAAGAAAAATGGCGTGCAACCCCAAACGCAATGTAAGTTGGATTTACTTTTCATGTTTATTGTTTGCGGTATACCGCTTAGCTTACTCGATAAAAAACCGTTTCGAGAGTTTTGGCGTACGTACAATCTCATGTGGAACCTACCGTCGCGGACAACGTTACGGGGTGATCTACCAAATATACGTAGACACATCGAAGATAGGATCAAAGCAGAATTAAAACACAAACGGTTGTGGCTATGTCTTGATCAGACGATAGATTGTAAACAAACATTAATTTTAAATATTATAGTGCGTGTACTAGATCCTGTTAAACCGAAATTTGCAATCTTATTAGCCAGCAAAAGATTAAAAAAGTGTACCGGCGAAGCGATTACATCCGTAGTGCTCGATACGTTACAACAATTCCAAGTGTCAACTAGTCAACTGTTGATGTTGATGAGCAATGATGCAGCAACAATGTGCAGTGTAGGACGCTCTCTTAAAGAAAAGTGCGAGGGACTTTTGCATGTTACGTGTAAAGTTCACGCTTTACATTTCGTAATACAAACGATTCGAGAATGTTATCCGGAGGTGGATGCGTTAATGGCGAATACAAAAGAAGTGTTTCTCAAATATCCCAAACGGATTCGCAGGTTTTGCCCCGGTATTCGCGAACCACCACGACCGAGTCTTACGCGTTGGGGAACGTGGTTGCAAGAGGCTCTTTATTATTCCGAATATTTCGAAGAAGTAGAATCTGTGATTTTACAATTCGATCCTGATGAAGCTCCAGCTATTAAGGAGAGTCAGAAGAGATTTCTAGATACTTCCGTTGAAACAGATTTAAAAACTGTTAGCCGAAATTATAAAGGATTACTAGACGCAATAGAAAAATTGCACAATACTGGGTTGTCGTTAGCAGAATCCATGCAAATTTTAGACGACGTAAATACGTTGCTACAGGGTATAAACGATACAAAAAATAGTCGCGTTGTAGCAAAGTTCGACAGTGCTATGAAAAAGAATTTCGATTATACGAGATTAAGACAAATGTGTAATGGTACATCTACAGATTCTTTAACCAATTTCAAGGATTGTTTTAACTACGCTTGTGTTACTTCCGTAGATGTTGAACGGTCTCTTTCGAAATATAAGCACATTTTTTCATCGCGCAGATCTTACTTCACCGAGACAAATGCGGAAACATACCTGATGGTGCATACTTTTCACCAATCTTATCCACGCTGTTAGGAAGCTGCGTTTATTTATTATATTACATCATTTAACATAATCTTAATTTTAAAAAGCAACCAATGTAAATACATATATTCGTTAGCTTTGAAAAACAAGTGTTTCTTTACTGCATACCTATAGTACTCATATGTAGTAAATATATGAGTACCTATAGTACTCATATATCTACAGTATCGAGTAAACCAATTTTTAAAGAAACTACTTTGTTTACTTTTTATGTACGGTTATTACATTAGATACATTTGTAAAAAAAGACCTACTAATGGTAATATAAACATATACATTTATTCGCATTATTTAACCTTTTTATGTTGTCAGTTTTTATTTCTTACCAAAAGGTATTGTTTTTACACACACTCCCGTTCAGTGAAGTTCGGTCATACAATAAAAATCTATTATATCACACTGTATACAATTATTAATACGTAAAATTAGAAAAATATTAAGCATACACTCTTTTCTAAGGGATTAAAGCCATAAATTATTATGTAAAGTAGAAATATTGCGACAACCACAATGAAGTCCCTTTTATTATCATTCCAAGAATTCCTCGGAAGTACCGATGTTTTGAAACGGGTCGTTTGGGGATTATTAACGAACAATACATTTAGGGAATATACCGCAGTATCATTCTTGTTTATTTATCACAGGCGTAAAGATATAAATTTGCTTCATTTTACTGTTGAACGTGTGTTGGTGTGCATCTGTCGTTTTTGCGCGAGTTTTAAGAAAATTTACTTCAAAATGGCACGTGGCAAGCCTACCAGTGTAGAAAAACGTTCACGCATTATTACGCTGTTTGAAGAAGGATATTCGGGGCGACAAATTGCCGAAAAAATAAATATGAGAAGTTCAACAGTAAATGACATCATAAAGCGATATCGGACAACTGGAACTATAGAAAATCGTGTTCGTCCTGGAGCATCTAGCTGAAGATTTGAGAATTGTATTATTAAGCAAACGCAATGGAAAATTAACGGCGCCACAAATAGCAGCCGAAGTCAATCGCGGCCATGAAGAACAAGTTTCGGCGAGTACGGTAAAACGTCGACTTCAATAAACGGACCTTCATGGACGCATTGCCATTCGAAAACCCTTATTACATCGGGGCAACAGAGCAAAACGGCTACAGTAGGCCCGTTCTCATCTAGATTGATCGCTAGATGATTGGAAATACGTGCTTTGGAGTGGAGAGTCAAAGTTTGAGGTTTTTGGGCAAAATCGACGAGTTTATGTCCGAAGATCTAAAACCGAAAAGTGATCCCGAACTGAATTGTGCCTACAGTGAAGCAAGGGCGTAGTTCTGTGTTAGTGTGGGGATGTTTCTCTTTTGTTGGGACGTACGCCGTCCGGTATCTCGTAAACCGTTAGAGGTAGCGGGCTGAAATTTTATGGGAAACATACACGGCCATATGGTCATCGATTACCGACGTTAGATCGGCGGAATTCCGAACTTTGTTTTTCGGCCTCGAAACAATTCCATCATTTTGGGTGCAAATGTTTACAGCCAAAGAAACCCGCCAAAACGCAGGGCAAGAGGGTTCCGCTTAGGCGCAGTCGATCCGCCGTTCAATTCTCTATCGAACGAGTACCAACATCGCATACCGCGGACGAACAGCTAAGGAGATAATCGGCGAAAACCGAAGCGATGTCGAGTTTTCGACCTTTCCGGCGGAGTTTTCGAAAACTTCAAACGCCCATATCTCGTAAACCGTTAGAGGTAGCGGGCTGAAATTTTATGGGGAACATATACGGCCATATGGTCATCGATTACCGACGTTAGATCGGCGGAATTCCGAACTTTGTGTTTTGGCCTCGAAAACTTCA
>LR737380.1:41349559-41376095 GCA_902655005.2 Marronus borbonicus | reverse complement strand
GCTGTGCTGTGCTAGGCTGTGCTGTGCTAGGCTGTGCTGTGCTAGGCTGTGCTGTGCTAGGCTGTGCTTGGCTGTACTGTGCTGTGCTGGGCTGGGCTGGGCTGGGCGGCGCGGAACTGTGCCGTGGTGTGCGATGCTGTGCGGTGTTGTGCCGTGCTGTGATGGCCTATGCTGGGCTGTGATGGGTTGTGCTACACTGTGCTGGGCTGTGCTGTGTTGGGCTGGGCTGTGCTGTGCTGGGCTGGGCTGGGCGGTGCGGTGCTATGCCGTGGTGTGCGATGCTGTGCCGTGCTGTGATGGCCTGTGCTGTGCTGTGATGGGTTGTGCTAGACTGTGCTGTGCTTTGCCGTGCTAGGCTGTACTGGGCTAGGCTGCGCTGTGCTGTGCGGTGCTGTGCCGTGTTGTGCGGTGCTGTGATGGCCTTTGCTGCGCTGTGCTGTGCTGTGCTAGGCTGTGCTGTACTGTGCTGTGCTGGGCGGTGCGGTGCTGTGCCGTGGTGTGCGATGCTGTGCGGTACTGTGCCGTGTTGTGCCGTGCTGTGATGGCCTGTGCTGGGCTGTGATGGGCTGTAATGGGTTGTGTTAGACTGTGCTGGGCTGTGCTAGGCTGGGCTGGGCTGGGCTGGGCTGGGAGGTGCGGTGCGGTGTTGTGCCGTGCTGTGCCGTGATGTGCCGGGCTGTGATGGGCTGTGCTACACTGTGCTAGGCTAGGCTGTGCTGTGTAAAAATTTTAGCCCAAAGCGACAATCGTCGAAAGGCAAAAAAAAATCGGAATTCCGCCGATCTAACCGTCGCTAATCGATGACCGTATGACCGTATATGTTCCCCATAAAATTTCAGCCCGGTACCTCTAACGGTTTAGGAGATATGGGCGTTTGAAGTTTTCTGAATTCTCGTCGAGCACGGCCGGAAACGGTCCGAAAATCGACATCGCTCCGGTTTTCGTCGATTATCTCCTCAGATATGCATCTACGGTATGCGAAGTGGGTACGCGTTCGATAGAGAATTGAATGGCGGAACGATTGCGAACTAAGCGAAAGCCCCTGCCTCTTCGTTTTGGTCGGTTTCTAGGGCTTCAAAGTTGAAGACAGCAATTTTGATTTATCAACTTTGAGGCGCCGTAGCGTCCGAACGGTTAGAGCTAGGGAATTGAGATTTCCCTACCCTTAAAGCGCCCGTCGAGACCTTTCGAACGAGCCCGAACTATGTATCCTCGTAGTTGGTCCGATTTCCGTTATATAGACAACGCACATATATAATTTTACCAACAGTTAAGAGATTTTATCCGTACGGATTTCCTGGGTTGCGAAACAAGATGTAAGTAGAACCGAATTGGATTTCCTGGCCAATTCGAACATGGAGGCGAATTGGGTTCAGATATGGAAATAGCGATTGAGTAAGAGAATCAATAACCGCGTTTTTTGGGCTGTATATTACTATGAGAGGCCGTTGATGTATCCATCTGCGTACGTGGGTTTTCGGTAAGCGGAATGTCCCAGCGCACCGTCAGGACGCCGGCGTGCGAGAACATCTACTCGACCCCCATGGTAAATCGTATGGAATCATGTTGGGAATTCAGAAACGGTAGGACATGTTCCACGAGGCCAGATGGCAAAGGTGTCATCAATATACCTGCACAAACCTTTACCTGGGCTCAAGGTTACGAGATAATAGGCCTTGCTTTTATAAAGATATTGGCGACGACAGGAGGCAGAGGAGATCCCATAGCTACGCCTGAAACTTACTCGTACTGTTTACTATGAAACTGTACACCTCCATCTAGTTTCTATTTAAACCGACAAAGCAAACGTTATTGTTTAACTTCTTAACCTACTTCGTATTGAGTCAAAATTTTAAAAAGTCTGACTTTTATGTTATGCAAATGTATGCTGCCCTGACATCTTTATAACAGGCGCAATTAAAGTGTCCTTAACCAAACGTGTAGATAATTATCCATCCGGCTTTTCTTACTTTTATTTTTGCCCTTCCTTAATAATAGAAAATGAAAAAATAGAAAAATAGATTGAATAACAAATTACACCACGTTGCGACAACCAACTCAAAATCTCGAAAGTATGTTTTCATGGTTCAAAAATATTCAAAGGCAAGTCCTGCACAGCATGAAGTTATATTCAAGTCTACCGGGTGTTCAGTTTCCGTTACGCGTGATACAAGTTTATTTTTTTTTATTGAGCACAATATATATTAATGTGTTTTGGATTCCGCTGTTTAATTTAAGTTTAGTTTTTGATTTAATCGAGATACGAGGATAGATTGAAAAATTTTGGGGCATAACATAGAAACGGATATTTTTTGCGCAGTTAAATTACTGGAATATTGTTCATATTGGGGCTTGCAACTTTTTAAGCTACCTTCGTATTTTAACGTTTTTGTCAGATGCCACAAACAGAACAATATCTTGTAGATACACTCCACCGCCCAATAACCTTTTTTTCTCCTGGGGAATTCGACTACCTAACGCTGCAAAAATTAAAGCCAAAGTCAGAATATCAATCTAAAGAAGCTAAAAAATCTGAATTCGAACACGGCCCGTATGATTACGGTAACCCTGACGGCTCCCAATACTGTTCCTAAATCGATGTGAGTTGTACAAGTGACCTGCGAAAGTTATTATATCTAAGTTTCAATGCCTTAATTTACGGCTAGCGGACGCAATTGCTGATGCCGACGGCGAACAGGGTCGTAACGATTCCGTAGAAAATCATAGTAGAGCAGAAGATGACTTACCTCCTTGCCTGGATACGGAAGACGCGTTAATTGAAGGACCTGATTTGGTATAGATTATTCTAAACAAGTGATATAAAATGTAGATCTAATTTTGTGTTGATAGGTAACTCGAGTATATCTGCCACATGCTCACCGGTCGAAAAATGTAAATGTGAGAAGACTGAAAAGCGCAATGTTAGAATGCCTGACTGGTAAACCGGTTGAGAACAATATAAGTAACAAGTATAGAATTAGTTTTTTTCTCGCATCGTTTGTTGATAATAATCCTCATCCTCGAAACAGCTCTTCCGGATTAATTGATTAAACTTGTGTGGTGTGGAATGTGCCGACTGTTTTGTATTGTTTGCCATTCTACCCCATTTGGCAATTTTGGTAGTATTAAGTCTTTCTTTAATATTGGCATGAGATACGTGTTCAGGGAGGAATGGGACAGGGCAATTATCTCGAAAACGCATGCGACTCTGCATACTTTCTTATAAATGAGTTGAACACCGGCAGAACAGAAATCTAATTAAGAATATTATTGCAGGCTCCAGAGGAAGAACTGCATATTCAACCGACTACGTTCTCTAGCGTCTTGAAACGACTACCCTCGAAACTACCGAAGAGAGAAGGAAAGGATGTTAGTGTTGCGATGGCATTCTTTTCGTTGTTACATCTTACGAATGAGCATGATTTTAAATTAACGGGATCTAAGCAATTGAATGATGTTAAAATAGAATAGAATCATACGCATCTGTTATAATTATATGTCTTTTTTCTTATTTCTAATTTAATTATGTATGTGTTGCAATATGTAAAATGTCTCATTTGAAATAAAGCAAGGCAAAAAGCTCATTTAAGTGAATTTACAAGATGGAAATAGTTTCGTTCGCTCGTGCGAATCATGGCTACACGGCCGTATATGATATTAAACTCTACAATATTCACAAGAGCGACCGGTTTGACCGATTCCGAATCGGTTCGGGATAAAAATGTTTTTTTTTTACTATAAGGTTTGAAACATTTGTAATCCAAATGCCAAATTTCGCTTAACGTAAGTAACCCAATTGACAGTAAGTGATAACAATACGTGAAAATTCCCGAAAATAGACGCCAAATCTAAGGAAGTAGGGCATGGTTCGGTTAGCTTAAATCCAAATTCTCAACAAAATGAAATGGGCCTTCTACAACCCGCGATATTTGTACGAATGGTTTCAATCAACCGGCCTGTATAAGATATAAGTATAAGGAACCTTGATACAATTTTGTAAATGGTTAAATTTAGAATCTACAATAATACGGTATGAATGCAGAATGTTCCTTTTAATACGAGAAAGTTTTAATGATAATCTAAATCGAAAGCATATTTTCGTCCACCTGTATAATTTTTGGGAATCATTTTTATTTTACCATAGAGCCTAATGCTGCGGCGAAGATAAATACAATTTAAAATATTGTAAAAAAGATTTTGAACGAACTCTATTTTTATGTTACTATTATTTTTGACCTGTACCACCATCGCATGGCAAACTAACCTGTAATATTATTAAAAATTAAATTAAAATGTGAATTATATGTTAGAATATCCATGCTTAATTATATAATGTATATACATACGGATGTATTTCGCGTTTATATTATGTGTTAAATATTTCAATTTGTAAAACACTATTTACTTCCGTAAAGTGAACGTACTGAAATAAATCTCCTCCGTACAAAGCTAGCTTAGATTAATATCTTTCATATATAAATATTTAAGATAAGATGTGTAACCACCTTAAATACATCCTTCTAGTACGAATATATACTTACGCATGAATATTCCGGTAAATAATCTGCATTGTTAGAAAAATATATATCGGGTAAAAATGAAACTGCTCAACATTATATACTCGTATACATTAATATATATATATATATGTATGCGCCCGTAAAACAATATTAATTTCTAATCTATTAAATATTGTATTTTATAATAAGGTAACTTACGATACATATATTTACATTTTAACGATAAGACGGGTACGAATTACTAACATGTATATTTTAATCACATATAATATATTATCATACCTTAATTAATAGGAACTAGTATCTAACATTTGTGCACCGTAGTTGTGTGCAAGTATGTAAATTGATCACGATACTTTTGACGGAAACGGTCGGACAGCTTTACTTCGTTTGTATTTCATCGCATGGGTTTTGGGAACGCGGGTTAACTTAGTTTATTGATCGATAGGAGCAGCCATACGATCAAATTTAATCTTTGAATGTGCGTTTGATTTATATGCACCTATAAACTTAGAGAAAAATGTATCTGCATAAAACATACCGAGCATATTTATTGTTGGTAGTGATCCTTTTACAAGTTTTATATTCGACTTGCAAACATCTACGAAATAAGCTCCATACACAAACACCTTATTATACAATTTGGTATTTGAATAATCCGCAAAAAGGCACAGCCGATCCGTTGCAACCGTATTTCTTTAATATCTTCACTTTTGATGGGAAATCGGTACCTATAATGACCATTTCATGATATCTCATTTCTATATTTTCACTTTTACATTACCTAGTAGACCTTTAATCCGTGCGATTAGGCACGGTGCATTTACTCTTGTAAGCCTCCTGCGCTTCGTAATTCCACGATATGGAAATGATTTAACTCCTTAACCGACGATTATTTTCTAGAGTAAGGAAGATCGTCGGTTTTACCTAGGCGAATGTTTACGGCCTAATCGCTTAAGGGGTTAGTAATATAAAAAAGCTAAAAACTTCCGAAATAGAAAATAAACAATTTTTATAAAAAAACAAAAACAAAAGTAAAACAATTCGCTTTACTTAGGTTATGTTTACCTTTGTAGTTCGTGGATTTGCCGTCAAAAAGAAAACGATAACAATAAAAACTTAAACTGATGATGTAGTAATAACTTCACAAAAATAATCTAATCGTTAGAAAATGTTCCTGTTATGGTCACGTGTGATGATTATTTAGTAAACTGTGTCGATAAATATTCAAACGGCTATATAGTAGACGCAGCGGCTACTTAGTCATTTTGAATTTTGGCGATTAGATTGCTAATATCGTCGTTGTCTAACCGTCAGAACTTTTGGATTGGTTAGGATTTTAAAAGTGCCGATTATGATATAATTGGCAATATGGCCTTGCGTTTGCTCTTGAAACGGGTTCAAGGATGCAAATACCGCTTGTAAACAATTAATAATTCTAGTCTAATCGTGTGTCTAATTGTAACTCCGATAGTGCAAACTGAATTGTCATTAAGGTAAGACGTATATTCTTTTGTTTTACAAGTGTTACCCGCTGCTATCAACCCGTGTTTCTTGTACTAGATGTCCGGCGTGATTCCGTTGAAAGTTAGCTATAAAAGAGAAAAATTCAAATGTCTGTTGAAAACTCAAGATCATGCCGATTGCACGTTTATATGTGGCGATGAGAAGATATCTGCGCATAGGCTTATACTTGCCTGCAGTAGTCCTGTTTTTGAATTGATGTTTTTCGGACAGATGGCTGCGACAGAGGTCGAACTACCGGACATAAACCCCGACGATTTCAGAAAAATGCTTGAATACATTTATACGGACTACGTAGACATCGGCTCGGTACAAACTGCCTGGAGTTTAATATACATTGGTCAGAAATATTTCTTAGGTGACCTACTAGAACTGTGCGTAGATTTTGTGAAGACCAATCTTACCGTAAGTAATTTACTAGTTAGCTACGAATACGGGCTACTGTACAATCACCAGGAATTAGTGAAACTATGTTGGCAAGATATATTGCGGTATTCGAAAGGAATTTTGTTTAACTCCGATTATCACATGAAAGAGACTACGTTGTGTAATATTTTAAATCAAATTGACATAAATGCTAGCCCTTCGGACTTAATCATAATTGCTGTTAAGTGGGCAATAGAAGAATGTACGTTAAACGAACAAGAAGTTATACATAAAAATATATGGAATATCCTCTCTGAAAATAAATTATTGAAATATCTAAATTTTGATGTGTTCGATGCGAGGTATTATGACGTCTCTGATTATTACGACGAAAGTCATCCTTACTATAGTATTAATTATGTTTGCGATATTGTGAAACAGTTAGTAAGTATATATGGAAAAGAATTGTCCGGTGATGTACGTTGTAGAACAAAACCGAATATGCTGAATTTTAAATTCAGGGATATATATCGAATATCGAGGAATATTATATTTACTTCTTTGTGGTCTGTTGGAAATGTTATTACTACCAATAGGACAATATACTTGTTTGGCGTTGCGATAAGTACGTTACATAGACCGCAGAAAGCTGAAAGTACAAGCTATACTGGTAGCGTTCGAATAAAGGTCACCTGCAGCAATTGCATCTGTTACAACTGCCTCGTAGAAGACCAAAACTTGGACTACGACCACGTTCAACTCCTAAATCTCCCGATGCCGGTAAAGTTAGAAAAAGGTGTCTCGTATAACGTCCATATTATGTACTATAAGGAGTCGCAATTCGAAAGAGGAGAAGTTGTGCTACAATACTTAGGTCAAAGAGTTGCCGATAAGCGAAATTCTACTGTGATACAATTCAGTGATGAACTTGATGGTTCGGTTCTTGAAGCAGTTTCGTTTTATCCCGATTAAGTATTCATTAAAGTGATAATCGTCTTAGATGTTATAATTTTGTTTTGGCAATCGAAGTAGGGTATGCTAATGATTGTGTTCGATATTTTATATATTTAAAAATTAAAGATCAGTATCACCGCTACTAGAAAAATAAAACGAAGTTGTAGGAAAGTTTGGTTTGGCTTTACGTTTTTTACGATCGGCTTAGTTGGAGGTAATCCTACACTTTATGATTTCCATTTCGTACGATTGTAAAAACCGATGCGACGTTGCCGAAGCGGACTTTAAACATTTTAGTTGCAAACTTTTTTTTTATGTAGTTTAATTTTCAAACTACTGTAAAAGGCATTTTTTTCAATTTTGTGTCTAATAGGGAAAATTAATAGATAAATAAGACTACTTAATGTGCTTCTTTTCGTACAGATATTAGAGCGATATGAAATGGGAGCCGTAAACTGCCGAATTACTAGTATATTTCTGTTACGGTTTCTCAATTTTTTGAATTATTTACAATGCTAATTATCTTAGGATGTTCGGCCGTTTTGTCACTTGTTATATTTTATCTCGGTTAACCCGATGTTATAAATTAATTGTATAGGATTAAATTCGCGTTTTCATAATATTTTTAATATATCAATGCAAAGTAATATGAGGTAATGATCTTATCGATTCTTGGGTATTTAATGTCACGCCGTATATAAACTTAGTTGTACCGATAACGAATTCACGTTCGGCTATGTATTATCGCGTACTCGGTAGTTTACTGTTTATCAAAATGTGCCTTACCGTTCCTTGCATCTTAAGAAATAATTTTAGCAAAGCATGCGATCCTATTTAAAAAAATCTCAACGACTTTTTTTCTAACTTTCCAATATTACTTGTACATTTTAATATTTTTAACAATCTCATGGTTCTGTTTCCTCATTTTTCAATTCTAAAACAATTATACGTTTTCGTTTTACAGTTGGTGACTTATTTCTACGTTCACATATTTATACGTTTCGGTATTGTTACACGTATTAGATTAATCGATCTCGAGAAAAATGCGCTTTCTTAACTCCGGGAAAACCAGGTTTGTCCGTGGAAATTACACGGATGTTGATTTACATATATTGAATTGTATACAGAGGATGTGTATTACTTTTAAGACTTCTTGACTGTAAAAATAAAACGTAATTCTTGTTATACTTATTTCTTTCAAATGTGCCTGTTCGTGTTGTTTGTTAGTATGTTTTGAAACATTCGTTGAAACTTTCGTAAATATTTAATAGTTCTCGCTAAAGTTATTCCAGGCGGATAATTGCGTCATGAATTGACGTCCTCTAATTTAATTACTGAGAATCGTCTATCACCTTGAGCGTATTTACAACAACAATAAAAAAAAGAAAATGGTTTAAGCTTGTTGACAATTATTTTTGATTGATTAGCTTTCGTCGATAGTACCTTACTATTCCAAAAACGTTAATATTATTAGCTTTAATTTTAGTCTTCTATAGTATTTCGCTTGTTTTACCGATTAATGAGACTTGGTCTCTGTAAGATTAATATTGTTCATTGTCGATAAGTAGTTGATTCATTCTAAGCGCAATTACCGTAAATTATACAAAACAGGTTATCTAACGACCCTGAAGTCGTAAATATGTTTTACGATTTTGTTTTGTAAATTCGTTCGATGTTTGTTCGCTCTTCCCTGGTGTACCGATCCCTGAAATACCATAGAGTATTTAGTTGAGCTCCTAAAGCTCAACAATATTGAAGATGCCGAAATAGCAGAATATAAAAGACTAACGTCGCTCTGCACGAAGCGAAATTGTTTTCAAGTCGAGGGCAAGTACTATGAACAATTAGAAGGTACAGCAATGGGCAACCCCCTGTGTTAACTTATTGAGGAATTGTAAAATAAAACGAAACGCTTTACCAAGATTAATGTACCTATTCTGTCAAATTGGATCTCATGCTTTATCTCTTATAATAAACTAAATCCTAATGACGGTGCTGTTAATATATATAATCCGTTGTACTTCAACCGTATCCAAGTACTTGTACTTTAAGTTGCATAATCGGCTTAATTTAGAGCAAAGAATTAATCGATCGAAATTGGTTATTTGGCTATTTTAGCCGTAATAACGATTATTTAAAATTTTGGGTTGTAATAAATAATAAGAAAAAATATCGTACAAATAATACATATATTTAAATATAATTTAATTACAAATCGTATCGTTATTATTACGCTATGCTACCGATAATAAACAGAAAAGAGGCGAAATATTCACATGCAGAAAAAGTAATGGATGCCATGTATAAATTATAGATACGGAAAAATTCGTTAACTTTACAATATTCTCTCTTAGTCGTCGGTGCCTACCTAACATAATAACGAATTCTTCCATATTGAAGGTACATTGTACTTTTTCTTCTTCTTTCTTATAGACGGATTCCTGGATTGCGCGAAGCTACAAAGTTCAAAAGTTCTTCGCTGTCTTCGCAAACGAACGGTTTGACGTGATGGCAGGCTACGTCGTGCCACTTAATACCATCGTTGTAGAAATTGTTTAAGATGGAAAGGCACGATTCGTCATTACCCTAGAGAAATACATATTTGTTAGATTTTAAGTTGTTCTTGAAAGATTTGCTAGATTACCTGGGCCGCTTCGCGATTATCCGGTTGTGCTTGACCGAATCCACCCGTTTGACTCCAGTCGCCAGTATTTCTTTGAGTAGTTGGTCCGATCTTGGCGCCAGAACCAGACCAGAACCATCCGTTAATGTTTGGAGGTTGAAGATCTTGTCTATCGCAACCGGCAAAGTTGCACTTCCTTCCCGACGTCCATATATAACGGACATTACCCCGTGCAATTCGTTGCTTGACGAACTCGTTTTCTTGTGGAGTTTCCAAAGAGACGGCGTCCATGCAGTGTCTTCTACAGATATTTCTTGCATCTAACCAATCTACTTCTAGATTTCTCGTGGGCAAGTGCTCCCAACTGAAGAAGTACGAATGTGTTACACCTCTAGCATCTCTATATGTCGCCTGACGGACTCCTGTAAAAAAAAAGATCGAGTACGTGCTCTTTATCGAAGATATAATGCGACAAATTAATTTCACCGTTTATATTGTTAATTACGGTACAATCTATAGTTATCATGTAATTATGGTCTCGGAAAGCTTCGATGATGGATTTGGAGGTCGCGCGGTTTCTTCGCCAAAAAAAAAAGGGGAAGTGTAAGAGGTACCATCGCGAAGGTACCGTTTAAGTAGTTAATGTTCATTATTACATAATTGCGTGCAAGCAAGATTCGCGACGATGTGCTATTGGAAAGAATGGAACTATTCGCTTTCGAGTAGGAAGTTCGGGTAATATCGCACGTTCGCTTTTTTTCTCGTCAGACGATGTTCGTTTTCTTTCATCTACAATGAAACACCGTGACTTACGAACCGTTTGTTGTCGGCATATTGCGAAATCGACGTGTCGATGTAGTATGGTGCTGACAATAAATAGTAGCGCTTCACACCGTTGTGTAATTTCCCATGTCGCGGGAAACAAATGCAGGTAGGCGAGCTAGGTGCCATTGTCCTCGTAAAATCAGAAAGTTTATTTTTGTATTGCTGCCGAAGTCGTGAACGTACATATAAGTACCGTATAACATATACATATATGTACGAATACCGAAGAGCGGAACAATTTCAATTTACAATGGGTATTGCACAAATCGGTCCTAATTTATACTAATAAGGATGGTCTCGATGCCGACGCTCTTACCAGAATGGTAACGTTTATTAACAGCTTTTAGCATTGAAATGCGAATGAAACGATACCGACTTTCGCCCTACCTATTTATTTAGCTATACGAAATCTTGGGGTACACTCAAGATAGATTATACAAAATAGATAATGAAAATGAGTTAACGAGTTTTGTCATCGTGTTATTATGCTTTACTACAATTTTAGTAAGTCTTATTACCTTTTAATATCGGGTATGTCTTTTTTCATAACATATATTGTAGGCGCCTAAGGTATAAATAATCATCATTAGTTGTTAGTTGAAGTACCAATATCACAAATAGATAATAATAAGCAACAATAGGAAATGGTTAACTACAACGACCGATATCTTTTGAAAATTGTATAACGTTATACTTACTATTTACACAACTTCTTGGATCCGGTAAAGCTAATCTTCTTTGAGCAATTACCGTAGCCGCTCCTACAACCAGGAGCAATATTTGTCGCAGCATTTTCCTGGAACAACAATCAGATTAAACTACATACCTACGCTTTAAGGAATTTCGTGAAATTTTAGGTACACACGTGTTCCCTATTCAAATTTTCTAATGAAGCTCGACACTTGTAATTACTGTATATACAATATTGAGATTGAGGATATGTTAAATGACTTCTATTTTATGTGATATTAAATTTAAATATTAGACTTGTATGAATTTGAACGATTTAATGTCGTTATTTTTATTCTGGCATTTTAATGGTTTCTCTTTCAAAAGCTGACATTTTGCAAATTGTAAATTATCCTACCGCATTTCTACTACTACCGAAGCAGAACGCATAATAATCGCCGAATAACTATCAGATTGGTTGCTAATAATGTTAGCGTACCATTTAGGTCATGCCAAACAATTTTTTTGCAGGCTCGGTACTCCCTACGGAAACTTTCTAAAGAGTCAAGACCGAAAAAGCACGTTAATTCGATCGAATGTGAAGGTTCTTCTCTCTGAGCTCTTTTAGTTTCTAGTTAGTTTAGATTCTTCCATCGAAATCTGAATGTTCGGGGGGTTGCCAGTGTTCCATTGTAAGTAGTAAAACGTTGGAGACAGAAATCCTTGTTTGTTAAGATTAAAACGGCTTTTTCTGATCTACGGAGCCGAGTAAACGTCATGGTTTTGTGAAAATGGGAAACGAATGAATTTAATCGCGGTTATTTTCTTTTGTCGATTATCTTGCTAATTTTCACTCTTCGATTTTATCCGTCGCGCTGATGTCCTCCCGCCGACCTGCTTATTCGTAATATTTTATTAGTATTTATAAAATCGTTTCTGGTGTAAACGGAATGAAAATTCCGCATTCCAGATGACTAATTCTGCGTACTGAATATTTTAATCGTTTCGTAAGATAGGCGCGGTAACGGTTTTGACATTGTCGCACTGATTGGCCGTTAATTTGCTCAAGTTCATTGACACGGTCTACTATTACGATCGCATAACGTCGCCTCTACGGCTGACGGAGTTTTGGCGAAGAAATTGGCGAAAACAAATAAAGGTATTTCATCAACAGAAAAGCTTGAATGACGTTTTCTGCTAACGTATCAAATAACGTCCGCTATACTTTTTAGATATATCGAGCCACGTGGAGGATAGTCTACGGCGTGATAGTTAAACCGTGCTCGAACAAACCGAAGGATATTGACATTGACTTTAGAGAAAGTTCTTTAATACATTAAATAGCCGAACCGTGTCAAAGCCTTATTATATATTTGGTGTAAATTTATGACAAGTTCAAAGCGCTGCGTACGCTTATAGAATAACTATTGTTTAGACGTGTCTATGTGTATCTACTTTTAATTATGTGTAGTAATTCGCGTGTACATATGCATAAATTCCATTTGATAGAAAGCGCACGTTGAATCACGTTTATAGAAGCTATGCATATGTGGTGCGCTTGGAAAAACCAATTTCCCTTGCTATATTCATAACTTGAAATAATGAGTTTGGTTTAGTTGATAAGAATGTTGAAGTAATTGCTTTAACTCTTAAAAAGAATTTGAAAGTTACTTCGATGTACTACTAAAGTATAGGCAAAACAATTAAATTAGGTTAACTACTCGAAACATAAAAGACAACAAAAACAAAATCTCTCGAATTAAAAGTGAAATTAAATTAAATTAAGCGCTCGAAACTTCTTCCGTTACATTCTACACATTTTTTATAGCGCCTAATTAAGTTGCTTCCCAGTTTCTGGCGCTAAGCTGAGGCAGATTCTCAAAAACGTTATTTCAAATTCTTCGACGTTCATGGATGGAGTATCGCGGACTATACTTTTTCAAGAAAGTAGTCTAAAGGACTTAAATCAGGAGAATGCGCTGACTATCTTATTGGACCGTTTGTACCTAATCGTCGTCTCGGAAATAGCCCGAGCAGGCGCCTCCGTTGAAAATATAACAATTGTCGCGAATAATAACATTCTCAAGCTAAAGAGGTATTCCGACTATTCCCTTGTTTGTAAAGTTGCTTTCGTCCGACTACAGAATGCCAGGAAAATTTTAATTTTAATATCTTATGATCTGAACTAATATGGTATAATCTTCACCGATAAATTTCACAGAGTGGTGATGATTGTAAGCAACTCTTATAATAATAATGCACGCCTTTAATATCGTCCAATAGCTTTCGCCAATTACAAGGAGCATCGGCCGGCCATGAGTTATTATTACGCCTGCGCCCGTAGAGTGTCTTAAGATGTTCACCCTCTCAGGATTCGTCAAATTTGGAGTAAGGAAAACTACGGAAAAATCTTACTCTGAGGATGACGACGAGCCCGGAGTTCGAACCCCGAGACTGCTAGGACAGCGCGCTAGGCACTACGCCTCCACTCTTGCTAGTACAGTAGCTTCTTATAGTTTCAAGGTATTATCTGTTTTACATCTACAGAATACAATCGTTTATCGTTGATTTGATACAACATTCTTCAATAATTCGACTTTTATGCGTTATAAGCATTTATATCTTAAATTTATATAATATATAACATTATTTTCTCGACAAGTAAACCAGGTAAGTTGGTAGCAGTTATAAGGAAAGTTATCACGAATATGTTACAAATACAAAATAAATTGAATAAAACATTCTGTATACGTATAAATAATTGTCCTCTTTAATAAACATACATTTCCGCTTTTATATTTTGATGTCCTATATCCAATAGCGTTAAAAGTATAAGATTTCACGGTGGATTTCGGTAACATCGTTGATTTTCTTAGAACTCTGTATCTATAGGAAACTTTTACGTTCATTAAAATCTAGGTGATCTTATTTTAAAGGGTCATAAATTAATGATTTTATTATCGAACTAACAGCTTTCTAAAGAAGTATTTAACCTATTAATCAATTTCCAGTTAGTGTTAGAAATTTAAACCGTCGAAGTATATGAATACAATCCAGTTTTGCTATAAATTAGCAGTTGCTCCTTTAACAAGATTTAATTTATTTAATGGGGGATAATTAATCGAATAACTTAAATTAATATGATTATTACGTACATATATGTATGCGGTGCCCCTATTAAGACATCTCGTCACAACTTCCTCCGAAAAGCCTATTTCGGTCTCGCGGAGAAACAAAAGGATCTCTTTGCATTAAGAATTAGAAACGACTGCTTTACTGGAATATTTTAAAATATGGATTTTTCGAAATTAATTCGATAATGTCTTCTTATATTTGTTTTGAAAATTCTAAGGTGAAAACGATGTATCACAAGCATTACTTCGTTTTACGGCGGTAAATAACATGTTACTTCCAAACATTTAGTTATTGATGATTTTTTTCATTTTTCGCTTTTTTTTTACATTATTTAGTCCTCTGCGCATAAATACACCAAAAATGCATTAAGAAGCTATGTTCTAGAGCTTCTAGTAGTGTTTGTCATCTGTGTCCATTTTTAAGTAATTTTTATTGTCTTCGCCTGATTAGCTAAGACAAATATTGATTAAGATGATTCGATGTTACCATAGCCTTCTGATTCAGCGATCTGTCTATTAACGGTTTAGTTGTTGTCGAAGCGTGCTCGTCTGGCATTCAATTGTCCCGGATTGCTCGCCGACGTTTCCGGACTATCTAGGTCAAAGTATGACCCCGGGCTGGTTGCTTTCACGGTCACGAACCGGAGATGTCCGCGATCGTACCCCGCGTTCGCTGCTCCAATGCGTCAACGCTCCCGGATTGCTGTCATCTCTACGGAGCCGGTGTCAACTGTGTAATTGTCCATTTTTCAAATAACCTATACGCGGATTAGCGTCGTATTCGATTACAACAGATGAGAAATGTTCGCGCTGTCGCCGTTTATTCATACGACTCGAATTCCGGTAATCTTTGTATGCGTGCGCGCGTATGTACATACGTACATATTCTACATCTTCTTTGTTATTAAATCGTTCGATATTTGCTGTCGAGAAAGTTAAATAAATGTTTTGACGTGACAGTTTCATTTCCCAGAATCGTAAAAAATGTTTTACGCTGTTTGTTCGAAGAAAATATGTAGTGTTCATGATCTCGTTTTTGATTCATTGAATTGAGACTATTCGCTTACAGATGATAAACTTAACCGTTATAGAAATGATTGTAGTGATCATAGGCGCTCTCTTACTTACGCAGCTAGCACGCTCTTGAAGCCTTTGGATCAATTCCAAAGGCTTCAAGAGCGACGATGATTTATGATTTTATTCAGGACAAAATTAAAAAAGTATGAGGCGTTATAAAATATTTGAGGATGATAGATACAAGAAATCTGATAAAAGTGTTTTAGTTTTTAAGGAAAAAAGAAAAAATAAACACTTTCCAATTTTCAACTTTTACCAGAATAATAGCGGTAATACTAGCAGAAAGAATTATAGCGACATAAAACAAATAAGTAAATATTTAAAGTTAAATAACACGAAAGAATGCGTAACATAACTACAAACTAACGCTATTCTTTAATTAACGAGTTATGCTTCAAGACGACTAAATATTAAAGGATTTAGTTGTTTATGTTGCAGAAATCGTGGAAAATCGATAGGTATCAGGCGCCCGTTGGATACTTTTGTGGAACTTAATGAAATATTCTAACGTATCGTGCTTTCGAAAATGTTGATAATCTCCACCTTAACCTATCGATTCAATAGCACAAAGTATGTTATTCATGCCCTCTTATTTAAAAACATCAAAATTGAAATATTGGAATTTACAGCAAAAATTACGAAAACATACATTTTCGTAAAAAGACTGAATTTTCCCTTCATTATAACTACATGTGAATAATACTATTTCACGTTAAAGAGGATTGAAAAAGTTTCAAAACATACAGCGCATTCCGTTAAAGAATCCACTTCGTATCGGTTTAAATTTAAGTGTACAGTATTGGTGACAGGTAAATATCAAACGACAATTTACAAAATTAACAACTGAATAGTAATGTGGCGGTGAACAATTAACCAATTTAATTCGATAAAACAGCTTCCGTAGATAGAATAGAGTATAATGAGAACGATGCGCAAAAGTTACTGATTGCGCGTTGTATGGGGCGTCACAAACCCAGATGGGAGGTTGTACGATCCAAAATATACAGGGAAGTTTTACTGAATATGTGACGACTTCAAAGATATGACATTTTGCGTTTGTGCTATTTCTCCAAACAAAAATAGCGCTAATTCGTTCAAACTCGTTAAGATCGCTTCTTCTGCCTCCATGTCCGACCTTAGTCTACCGGAATCAAAGGACCCAAATGAACCGGTATCACGCATTCTTTGGTGTAGTTTTTTAAAAACACGAACTGAAGTGAACTGGCGATTGAGGCGAGCGTCTGCATAAACGCGTTGCACTTTTCTGGCATTTGGCATAACTATACACGAAATGCGCGTCCGCTAATTCAATATTAAAGGAAGCAGGCGTAGGGAAAATTCGTAAAATTGTGTATTAACTATTGAATATCGACTATAAGCTGTATGTTTGGCAGAATCTACGTCCTATCCTAGTAGGATAGGATTTTGTGAAGTAGAGCGAGTAGGTGAAAGAATGCATAAAGGCGACAAAAAGGAATAATCCTCCGTAAGTCTGAAGGCGTCGATTTATGTTCCATTAAGATTTTTCTACTCTACTATCCCTTCTCAAGGTCGGCGACACATTTTTTCACGTCTTTATGCGTGCGTAAGCTTCGCGACAAGTCGCGGACGCACTGTAGATATTCAATAAGTTCAGCGACCTATAGATTTATTACTCGTAAATACTTAAAATTCCGAATGTATTCTGTATATTAAAATCAAAATTTCTGTCGTAGACGTACCTGATCAATTATATAATAATTATCTTCTGGTAAAAATACGTCAGTGAATAGATAGATAGTCCGATACGTTTGACATTGCGTTTTAAAAGTTCACCCGCCATTCACTAACTCGTGTTCCAAAAGTACACATTTTGCAACCACCTCTAGAAATGAAAGTATCATCCGTTCTTTTGCAATTATACGATATGCTAAACGATATATGCACCCAATCTACTTGTCTACAAACATCCATTCCAGCATTCGTGTAGACTTCATATTACTTTGTCATATGACGAAACCATTAGCGTTGCGTAAAGCTACACGGAATACACATTAACCGACTAATTGCGAAAGTAGATTTATTTAGCGAAATCGAAAGAAAATAATGATTAATGCCATCACGTGTTGGTTTAAATATGCGAAAAACACAGGACGTTTCTGCGCAAATTTGCCGGTGGTCGTATTATGAAGTAGCAGTTTCGCAAATGTATTATGTAAGCATATACGACAATATTTTAAGATAAGAACTCGGTGTTAAATATCCCTAAACTTGCGCAACCAAAAAATTGTACGTGACATTTATTTATTTAGAAACTCTAACATCTTTTGGTAAGAGACATTATACTGTTAGAATACCGGCTTTCGTAATTGCTCAGGTAATTAGCATAAAACAATAAGTTAGTTAAGCAAAGTTAATACCTGGTGGTATTCTGAGATGATGTATTTAACGGTTATTACTCTTTGAAGAATATGAGGAGTATACGAGCTTCAGAAAACAAAATCTAACTGCGACCTGCTTCTACCTTCAGGATATTTTTAATAGTGTATTGGTTGGTTTCAGAACACAATATTCAAGAAATTATTTCGTGCTTTAACTTGTATTCATGGAGTATATTACATTGTTATTCCTTCGTCAAACTTACTGCAAGTGTTATATGAAGCTGTAGCTAAGTTGTAATATTATCTCCACGATTACCGAGGTGAGAAAATTATATTTCTTTAAACGGAAAATTCCGAGGCCTGGTCTTAAGAAGTTTGCAACACGTACAATTTTGATTTCGAAGTTTAGGCATTACCATGGCAAATATATGGAAACGGTTGGATTACCATGAGTAACAGAGACGAGCAATTAGAACTACCACAGATTTGACATAGGGATTCGCAATAGACTGTACACCTTTGATATGCCAAGTTTTCTAAACCTTAGTTCTTGTGCGTGACGAGGAATTGAAACATTTGCAACCTCTGCAACACTATCTCTGACAGCAGCAATGTTTTCTGTACTTCCTATAATTTAACGTATCGTTGGTGTTTTTGCATCGCGACGATTCGACGACAAGCACAGAAGGGTGATTATTTTCGTAGATCTTTTGGATAATAACTTTGAAGGGTGTGTTTAACCGTGATGGATGGTCTAACACAATTGTTGCCTGCTGTAACATCTTAAGCGTGGTTGCCAACTTATTTCTAAATCATATCGTTCCTCTTGAAATATTTAGACTGTAATATAGAATGCAAAAATGATCTCTTTGTTTATTATTGTGTTTGCTGGAATTTATGGGGAAAGGTAACAATGCACTTTGTGTATTTATCTACTAAGATTGACAAGATTGCAAGTCTATTTTTTAACGTACTTATGAAGCAAGCAGCAATCGTTCTCCGGTACCCAGCAACCGATATTTTACCATATCTGAAACTCACGATTTCTACTATATATAACTCCAATTTATAGGATCGCATTAGAAAATGAACATTGTATACACTAATAATGCAATAAAGTGACGATTATATAACAAGTCAATCGATAAATTATAGGGAAACGTTGCAACGTTCGAGAGACGAGCCTTGTTGATCATCGCTATCGACATCGGTTTCATTCTTCCGGGTCTGTGTTAGCCTCAATACAACGTTTATGTGATATATACGGTAGAATATAATGAACAGGAATACAATTGCCGTGGCCAACTGTTGTGAACTCTATATACGATGGTTGCGTAATCGCAGAATTTGTGCTCTTTTCATTACGTCTGTTGATGCTATGAGAATTATAATTATTAGACGGACAAATTAACCGAACGTGGGAACGTATACGGTTTCAGTTTTATTGTATGTATGTATTTGGAATGGACGTTTTCCTGGTTGTTTGCCTTGCGTTTATAAATTTTAGAATGTCTATTTCACTTTTCACTTTTTACTAAAGCTTTATTTTAGGATAAATACGAAAAACGTAGACCTTTTTTTTCGCTGTTCGCTAAAAATCATATTCTGACAAGCGTTTGAATTTCTGTATTGAAAGCATTATATAATTAACTCATAATTAACACAAGTAATCGAATATTGTGGATCTAAGACACTATATCTTTAACACAGACGATCTTATTAAATGCTTGTTTTCCATTCTTCTCAGCCGGCGTTTCATTATGTTCATTATGTTGAATTATTAAGAGATGTCGGCGATCGCATAAACAACAAACCCTATATGTTTCTACTTCGCAGATATAAATAATTCCTTTGAAAGTACACAATTTTGGTTATGAACAACAGCGACTAACTACGACAGTACTTAAAAGTCGCTATTGCTCTTGAGATACTTTAGTAATCAGTGTATAAATCTGTTATAGGGTAGTTTTTGCTAATATCTTAAGATTAAGTAGACATTACCTATATAAGTCTATCCCGTACTGGCAAAACATGGCGACGGTGTTTTAATGCCTTCGTAAACTAATAATGGATGCCTTAAAATGACACAATACAGTGTTTTGCTGCATAATTTCCGTCTATTCTTCAACAATGTAGGTACCGGTACAAAATAAAAGTGTGAAATTGAAAGTACGAACAAGCATGTGAAAATATATAGATACCGTTGCTTCTGAATGATTAAGCTTATTTGTTGCTAATTATTATATGTGAAATTAATTTGTATGTTCGAATACAGGCAAACAAATACGATGATTCAAACAAATTTGTCTTAAAACATTAATTTATAGTGATACCTTCCACAAAGGTGCACCGATGAACCGTATTACGGCGAATTTGCTCACTCTTGTAGAGATCAATAGAGCTATTCATTTCTGATAATATTAAAACTAATATAGTTAAGTAATAAAACTTACTTATTACTACCTGCTAATAATTGTACACTGAAGGATCGATATGGTTGATATAACTAAATTAATTTTGTTAAAAGACAAATACGTTGTTTTGTTGTTCAACTATATTTTTTGTTTGAGTCAATATAATATTTGAAAATGTAATTAAAAAAGGGCTAAATCTCACAAATATCTAATTTTATCTTAGCAACTGTTTTCGTACGTTTTCCTCTACACGTACATTCGCAGGTTAAGATATAATAAATTAGATGACAAGAGACATCCCAGTATGCATATTTATCTCACATGATAGTAAAATAACGAAATTGTATGTAAATTCGAACAGATTAAAATGAATAAAAACAACGTAAAGTGGGGCAAGAAACATCACATTAAATGTGGACGAAACAAAGAAATTTTAATTATTTTACGTTGCTTTTATTAATTTTGTTACAATTTTGTTATTTAGATGAGATTTAGCTAGATGGGTTTTCAATTTTATTTATTTATATTTAGATTAGGTATATGTATTAATAACAAAATATATAAGTTATGGATGAGTTTATTCCGGTATGAACGAAAAGGATGTGCTAATTTAGATCAATAGATGTGAATAAGAAAAGCACGTAATATCTTCAAGAATCCAGAAAATAACCGAGTATCAATAATAAAAGTAAATAAATTGAAAGGCCCAGCAATTATTAAGAAATCAATGAACTAGTCGTACAACAGAATTGGTTTGCTAAACGTGACGAGTGTCGTAAATATCTGGCTAGAGATATAAAATGTAATAAATTCTAGTAATCGGGCTATCTTAAAACAAGTTTTAATGACCAAATCGCAGATTTAGGATCTATATATCAATTTTAATGCTGCTATTAACATGCATTTCCGTAGAAGCAGATTCAAGCGGAACATTCTTTATGGCTCGACTAACCCAACGATGAAGGCTTTCGATAACATGGTAAGCATACTGGATGGAGATAGCAGTCATTCGTCTCTCACTTTAAGTAACCTATCTGTCTAGTCTCTTGCAATCATCTGGACCGTCGCTTTTCAGCTGTCTGTGGCTTACGGCGATCATATCTATCTACCAGGAGTAAAAGTAAATTGCATTATTCCTGCAGATATCTACTGCGGTTGCGAACAACTAAAAATGTGCTGGGAAATGAAAGTGCATCGAAGCTCGCAATTTCACCTGTACTTACATGCGACTACGGTATATACATCTCCCACATAATTTAAACATTACCCGTTTACCATTTATGTTTGGTTTCCAGTGGCGTAGCAGTAATAATTTTAAAATGATTTATAACGTTATATACGAAATATACTTAAAGATATGAATTAGTTGTAGGTGACTGTTTTCATACTAAACTTTGACTTGAACGTCGTCACGAAGAAAAATGTTAAGACGGCAAGCCCTTGGATTTTTTAAATAATAACAATTTATACTATAAGAATTACAAAGGGTTTATTTAATTCAATAAAACATGTAGTTGTTCTAACGAGCGATTGATATTACTGTAACTAGAAATTTGGACATCGTCACCATGGAAGTGGAAGGTATTTTCAATGGACTTCGGAGTCATCAAGGACGTTACTTAATTTTAATTGAAATAGTATACTAAAAATATATAGATCTAGGTGCAAGAAAAGTTCTAAACACACACCATGCAATTCTATTTTTCGGAAAATGTAACGAAGAACTATATTGCCTATCATTTTCGTTTTGGTTAATTTTAAAATTAAAGTAAAACTGAATAAATGCAATTTAAAATATAAGTAGTTTAAAATTGAGTAACAACGATCCCGAAAGTTAAAAGCTGGAAATTTAACTATTTAGTCCACATAATATCTGGTAAGGTATTTACGCATTAATATGAACTTTTGTAGCTGTAAGTTACGACGCTGAATTGGCCATCCGCGTATCTAAAAATATCCGAGTACCTACACGTATCGCAAAATGAATGAAAGTTCATGTATCGCCCAGTTTCTTATGGAAGTCGTTTTCAATGAAGCTCTCATATTATTTTTTGTTCTACGTGAGATGACTGATCGTATTACTGACAGCGTATCATTTTTAATTGGCATCAGTTTGACAAGTAAGCGGGTAAAATATGCATTTATTATGAAGTAGAAATGCTGTCTTGTTTTCATTATGGCTTACGCTAAGATTTCGGGAAGATCTTAAGCTCTAGTTTGTTTAGAAGACACAGTTTAATATTGTTCTTTTAATTTCTGTTATTGCGTTATTTTTGTTAACTTTTTCTTACACCGTAAATTTCTAAACTTAAAAATTAAATTGAAAATTATATCGGAAAAGGTATTCAGTACAAACAGAATTGATTCAACAAAGAAGGAAATGTAATTTTGAGTTTTTATTTAATTTATAAAAGTACGATAGAAGCGCTTGCATCCAAAAAATTACAATCGTACGTATTTACTCTAAGCTTCCCAATACAGTAATTTAACAAATAAATTTTATTTTAATAGGATATTTTTATAGAAAGACACTCAAACTACTCTTGGATTATTTTAAATGTTACCATCAAAGAATAGCGAAATACGAAATAAAATGACGTAAATATAAAATAATAACCAAATTTCATCCGGAAGCGTTTAACGAAGATTCACAAAAATAACAACTCGATCTTCGATATTTGAGCACTGTTTCGCACGTGAATTATTTCAATCGCACAGATATTAGACGGAAAAAGATTGTACATAAACATCACAGACTTACCTGTGATTGTTTGTGAACGGGTAGCGAAGAATGAACAGATTGAACTACAGTGTTCGTCTCGAATCGCTGTATATAGCCGGCCTACATCCCCACGACTTCTTAACCTAGATAGAAGCATCGTCCCTCCGGGGGGATTGCCCTCTTCGCTCCCCTTGACTACTATGACATTTGTTCACTATCACTATCACATGACCGCGAAGGTGCTGTATCATATAGCGAAGCGGCGCTTTTCGGAAAATAAATGTATAAAGTTAATTTTGTTTCGTAAAAACAACACACATACTTATTGTATGCATGTATGTATGTGCAGGTATACCGTGCAAGTACGTTTGTTGCTGGACACCGTTTGGCATTAAGATGATTAGAGTTAATATGCCGTTGCTATTGCCCAATTAAAGTCGTCTTTAGAGAAATATATCTGAAATCGATATTCTTTTTATCAAAGGTATTATGCATCGTCAATTCAATACTTTGTAACTATGTACGCTCTGCGCATATGACGAAAGGTTTCGCGGATGATAATTAAATAATTTTAGAGCGGTTTACCTTCAATTTTTCAGTACATCATTGAGGTGTCTACATCATCCGATTCTAAATGCCTTTCGGGCTTTAATTATTACGGGTCCATCATAAACGTTAGGAGAAGAATAAATATTTGCGAAGCTAAGGTTTGTAATGTTAATAGTTACTGTTTAGAATGTACTGAACAATCGGATGGTACTCGCAATTAGCTTAAGAATATTTAAATTAGAAAGCAGAAGTTTTTAGATTGTGAATGAGCGATTAATGATTAAATTGATACCAGTGAGAGGTTGAACTATTACTGCTCTTATTTCACTTTTTTGGGACCAAGCGTAAAATTATTAAAAATAAAAGATAAATGTACAGTTTATACTCTGCAAATAAATAAATTACAAATGAAACGCATGTCCAAATTCCAATATTTATTAAACTTGAACCCAAAGTTTCATTAAGATGTGACAGGTGATTTCGTCACAACAAATTTTTAAAACTGACACTCGAGTCACTCAAAAAACACAACCGAGTTGAGAAAATTTTCGTCCTTTGGATTCTCTTTTACAATGGTTTCCTTTTTGTTCGATCGTTTATGCGAACTGCTTTCGAAATTATTGTATTCTACATAATTCTGGTTGTCTTCTCCCATGTACATTTTCAAGTAACCCCATCGTCTATAACAACGAAGTAAATCGTTACTGTTGGAGGTTGTTTAAGAATTTTTATGTTCCAACTTTCACTTAAGTACTCTGTACACTTTCTTCTTACATACACAGATTCCAAACGAATCTTAACGGTATCTCTACGAATAAACCAATAAAACAATTTATAACATCTACCTAGAAAAGAGTAAATAAAATATGGATGTGACGTTTTCTTAATTTTTAAGCTCCTTCATTTAGAATAACCATCCTAATACCTTCAGCGTCTTATTAGTGGTTAGCACTTATGATTTACAACCTCATATAGACCACAGTGTTTGTTGTTTCTTGGTTTTGCCGTTGGCTTTTAGGTATAGATTAATGATTCGTCCTAGATCGGCGGTTACTTTCTTGATATACCTATCGAAAATATTATTGATTATTTATAGTAACTTGTACGTAAATCTAGTGATACATAATTTCGTTTTTTGACTTGACATGAATTTCACGAATATCATTACTTTATCGACATTTGCAAACTTGCAATTTCTGTTAAATTTCGATCTAATAATGCACTATGAATATCAATAAATAAATACAACGTGAGTCAACAGTATATTCATTTACCTTTCAGCTATGGTTGTCCCAAAATTAGATGTTGTTGCCGAATCAAATCGGAATGCGATACTGAAGATTCCAGTGCAAAAATAACCAAATTAACCATGTCATAAGCGCAGTTTCCTGTATAAATTTTATTAAGTCAAGAACCCTAGATCGTCGTCAATTCCAAAAATATCCGGAGGACCTATGAAGGCGTTTAGTTGTGAAATGTGTGGATCGAGTAAAGGTAAGATGCTTAGTCCCTTGATTTGGCTCTCTGCAACTTTTCCTTCAACTTTTGAGTATCGCCTCCGTTATAAGAGACTTCATAACATCTCTGCAAAACAGAAGTTCCTTAAAGAAAATGTACATAATATTTTATTAAAAAGATAATAAATAACATAGTTGCACTGGAGACAAACCTGTGAGGTTACAAATAGTCCGACAGGCCCTGCATAATTAGAGCATACCATACGAAGCATGATAAACCGATAAATTATGAAATTCCCATCATGAAATGTCACCACTTTATCTAGTGCTGTTGGCAGACTGCAAGCTATGAATTATTAATGTAATAACTCTCTCTATCGGGGATAATATCCTTTTTGCTTACGTTTAGTAAGTAATTTTGCATGACTAACATCAAAATAATCATAATATTGGATTATATCCTTCGAGAATATATTAAAGATCACTTTACTTTAGGCTATCATGTGCATTATGATCTAACATTAGGATACGAGCCTGAAGCAGTTTCAGATCATTTCTTAAAGATCTGACACAAACGCGAAACTATGTTTGATTGTATAACAACTCTTTTAGTGAAATAGTCGTACGTTAGTATAGCAACTTGTCTGGTGTGGTGGTCTCTTCGTACGCTTACTTAATCGCCTACTTATAAGTACGTACCTACTTATGGAGATGATGTTTTCGCGGAAGGTATTTAAGAAAATACTATTTAGAGACATAGCAGACGGACATTAAAAAAGAGTTAAGTTTGCCGCCGAGTCGAAAAAGAGTGGTTTATTAAAAGGTTATTCGAGTAGCTCTCAAGATTACACACGAGATCTGATGGTGGTTAAAAAAGACTGTTTGGACTCCTCATTTTGGGTTTAAATATTTTAAATAAATATTGCAGTTTAGTTTAAGAAAGGGAAAACTTCTCGTCTTGTTCACCAAACAAAAAACAAATTGAAACGGTCCGTTAAGCAATCCGATAAAGATCAACTGTTACCAACTTTGTGTGCTTTACCCAGTCTGTGTAAATGTTTTAGGTAGCCGCGGCGAACTAGATACAACCTATGCTGATATCTCGAAAGCATTTGGCGGAATAAATCGTACTATTTCTCCAATTTGCTGCTGTACTATGACGGCCGCTGGATGTTCGGGTATCATCGGAAAAACTGGCTGCTATCTTTGGCAGCCCTTTTCACGCCGGTTAATTTAGTTTCAAAATAATATTGGCCGATGTATATACAAATAAATAAATCAAAGGCTTAATTACAAATGAGTTTATTGTGATGATACGAGCTTATTTTAAAGATGTTAAGTA